>VWZO01000032.1:583315-1000815 GCA_013396975.1 Bucco capensis | reverse complement strand
CGGGGCGGTGGTGAGATGAGCGAGGCTCGGGGGAAAGGGGTGGCCTGGGGAGCGCTACCTGCGCCTGCCCAGCAGGCCCGGGTCACACCGGAACGTCCAGGAGAAGCCGCGGCGGGGCAGGGGTTTGGCGGGACCCGCGCTCGCACCTTCCCCGCCACCTCAAAGCTAGCGCGGGGCTGCCCGCTGGACGGGGCCGGCGGCTACCTTTGCACCCCCCGGGGTCTCCTTGGGAGGGGCCGGCGGGTTCCCGCCTGAGTGATGCTTCCCTCTCTCTTCTTATTATTTGTGTTCCCCCCTTCCCCCAATGCTGAGCGCGCAGCCAGCCTCTGCCTTTGAATGGCTCTTAAAATACATGTGAGGAAACCTGTTGTGACGCCGCGCGTTCCGCCGCCTAAAAATAGCTGCTTTTGTAGTACGAAGGGAACCGGGGCGCAGCCGGTGCCCGGCAGCGTGGCAGCGGCGGCCACCGGGCGTGGTGGCGGCCTCGGTGAGCTGCTCTCCGTCCCGGGTTATCGGGCGGGAGCAGCCACCGGCGGAGAAGCGCCGGCCGAGCTCCGCGCATCCCGTGGGATGGACTAGGGTAGGGGGTGAGGGCCGAGGTGGGGCTTATCTCCCCCGAGCATGATTGCTTTTGGGGTCGCAAGAGGGAGAGGCGTGTGATGTGTGCGGGCTGGTCCCGGAGCTGGTGAGAGGGATGTGTGTGTGTGGATGAGCTCTGAAAACGGGGTGCTCTGTGGCCATCCGGTAACATGCCCGTGGGAAGAAAAGGGACGGTGACGTTCTGGGAGCGGGTGGTGCCGTGTGACTGTCTGCTGGGTACCGGGCGGTTTGGGGATTTAGTCAGAAATGGGGGTGAGTGGGTGGGGGAACCTCTTCTGAGCTCCCCCAGTGAAGGCATGAGCTGGTGAAACATCCACGCCAGGAGCTAGGGGAACTGAGATCTCTGAACTCTCACAGTGTGTCAGGGTCTGTTTGAGAAAGATCTCTTTCCTCCTCTTCCTCGGGTCAAGAACCTGTTCCCCTCCCTCGGGGACTCCTCCGTAGAGGGTTTATTTTACAGGTTCTGCCAAAAGCAGGCCATGAGGTCTCAAATTAGGAACGAGCCCCCTTTGGGCAAAGTTGTTACAGAAAAGGGAAAGGCCTCCATTTTCACTTTCACCTGGCCACCCCCTCCTTTGCTAGCTCAGTCCTAAAGCTGAGCTGGGACTGGGGAGGGAGGAGTGGGGGCGGTAAGAGGAAAGCGTTCCCCCGGAAAGCTGCGTGTCTTTCTTGCACTTTCGGTCTGTATAAGCCCTGTCCGTCGAGCGATACAACCCTGCGCCTCAGCCCACACGTCACGTCATGGTGCTATCAGGGTTTTAGCAGCAAATAAATTTACCTGGTGATTTTTCTCACTGATGAACCTGGTTCACGCATTCCATGGCTTTTCCCTTGCTCTCCTTCCGTGTGTATTCGGTGCTGCCTGTGGAGAAGCCTTCCTCATGCAGTCACTTCCTAGAGGTGATGGACGCTGTGATTGCCCAATGGCAGCTCGCAGGGCTGCGCGGCACCCGAGTTAACTCTGCTCCAACCCAGTGGAGGTGGTGGGTGGATGGATGGAGGGTGATCTGTCAACAGCTGGGCGATCAAGACTGGGGCACGCAATGACTTTCCCTGTCGGGACACACTGCCTGCTTCTGCGGTCTCGGAGCTTGTTAGGGCTTTGCACCAGAGCCGTGTTAAATGTTCTTAGCTGTATTGCGCCAGAGTCATACCCTGCTTTGCAAGTGTTTCTAAACCAGGGGCAGAAATTTGTTAGCCTTTTTTTTTTTCCTCCCATGCCTGCCACGTACAGCATACTTTGTCATGTTTTATGTCATTTCTGTCCTGTCACCTGTCTCGACAATCTGTTGTGGCAGGGAGTTCTGTGTGCTTCCTGAAAGGGAAAAATACAGATCAGCTTGATACAGTCTTATTTCCACCAACATTAGAAGATGATTAATGGCATGGAATGTGCTGCAGAACTTGGTATTGAAAAATCTCTAGCTGTATGAGATGTTTGGGAAGCAAAGAAAGGACAGCTGTGAGCGCTGGCCCCCGTGGCAGTCGGGGTTTGTGGGATAAGCTCTCTCGCTGATCTTTTTTGTAAACATCCAGCTGTGAAATACTCGAGTGGTGCTAGCACTTTCAATTATCAGGAAGTTTCAGGCTCAGCACCCTGTGGAGGCGAACAGGCAGTTTCCACTTCTGTCTGAGCTATTGTTTTCAGGCTATCTTCAAACTTGGGCAGAGAGTCTTCCAAGCATGAAGTGAACACAAGCGATGCAGTGCTCTGACTGTCAACACAAGAACTGGGGAGGAGGGGGGAATGACAGTGATGCCACTAAGCTCCTGAGCAGAGGGACAGGCTCGCAGCGAATGTCACTGCTTTGCAATATTGCAGGAACCTGAATAGCCATGCTGTTACGTTCCATTATTAACAGCTGGTGAAGACATCCGACTTGATGGCTGGCACGTGGGGTCAGGAGCAGTGGAGTTAGGAGTCCCAGTTTTGCCCCAGGATCTGTCTGTGCATCTAAGCACTTGTTGCTCAGTGGCTCTGGAGGAGCATCTCTGAGCTAGTGATGCTGAGGTGAAATTCTGGTGTAGCTCTGTCATTGCGTTTTATGAGTGCATGATGGAAAAACTGCTGTATGCTTGTCAGTACCGGGGCTGTCTGCTGCATACCTTTCCCCTTATGCCACCTCTTCCATGAAGTTTCTGAGGTGACATACAAACGTACCCTCCTGGTACTCTGTATCCTCTGCTCCCTAACCACAGGCTCTCTGCAGCATCTGACTAGGTTGTTTACCAAACCACTGAAGACTGTCTGATCTGTGTCCAGGCTTCCCCAGAGAGCGCCTCAGAGAGCCGTGTCCTGGCAGTTCTCAAATGTGCTCTGAAGGTTCCTGAATCTCCTCTTTGCTGCTGGATGCTGGTTCTGATCCATAAGGGAAATGGAAAGCTGGCCAGCTGGGCGAGGGCTGTGTGGAGCTCCTTTAGAACAGTAAACAGTGACTCACCCCCTCCTTGTGTCTTCTCTGTCTTCATGTAGAATATATTGCCTCGCATATGCTTCTACTCTCTGATTCACACCATCAACTTGTCCCTCCCTGCTCTCATTACAAATGAGTGACAAGCGTCAGTCTGCTTTATAGGATGTGTGAAGATTGTCGGAGCAGGAGAATGGCTTTTTGAATGATGGGGAGGGGGATGGTGCTCTGCCTACCATGTTGCAATGTGCTGGAAATGTGTTGTGCCTCCGAGTGGTGGAGGCACGGCGACGAAGACTTAAGCATCTGTAGTTCCCTTCACCTGTCAGCTCAGATGTTATCCTTGGTAGGCACATCCGTTTGGCTAGTGCTCTGGAGCTGGGAGTAACTTGCGGATAAGTGAGAAATGCAACTAAAACAGCTGCCTGGGAGTTAAATTACTGCATTTGGGAATGAGTAGAGTATTCCCTGCATAACTGTTGGTGCTGAATTGAGATGTGATGGCAGAGATCCCCATTGCTGCTTGAACCGTACGCTATTGTTCTGCCCTCTGGAAGACATCGCTGGCCTGGCTGAAGGTGAGGGCTGCATGTTTTCATTTTGCTGTACGTGTCTGGGGATAGGAGCTAAACACTAGCAGGGTTGTCTGCCAGGCATTTGTGTTCTGGCCAGGGTTGTCTTTCAGTGTAGGAAGAGTTTTAAAATCCGATTTCATCCGCAGGTGTCGGCAGTGACTTTATAGTAATTCCTTAATGCGTAATGTGCTTTGAAAGCCTTGTAGCGTGGAAAGTCTGAAATCTCATTCTGGCATGTTTTCTTTCTTAATTGCATGCCTTGTGTGGAAAGCTCTGTCCTACCTCTGCCTGAGTCAGGCTTTCTGCCTCTTCCCCTTTCAAAGCAAAGGAATTGGGGATCTCCTGGTGCTCCAAGCTGAGACCATCAGGCTTGGGATATCAGCTGGAGACCTACAGGTATATGGGACTGCTGCAAGAGGCATAGGAGTTGTCTGAGAGAGGGAGAGAGGGCTTCGACAAGGCTGTCAATAGGTAACTATTGCAGAATTACAAGGACTCTTTATGTAACCCACAGTCAAAACACTTGCTTTAAATACGAATGTGAAGCTGCACTGGAAAAGCCTTTGCCCCTTACAGTTGGTGTATTACTACTTGCTGCTTTATTTGTGTAGCATTCAAAGTGTGTTGTATTGCTTACAGAATAGAGATGTAATGCAGCCCCTGTTCCAAAAAGCTGAGCTCCTAATTTTAGATGTGATGCAGCAAATGCAATTAAGAAAAGAAGGGCAGGAATAGGGTAAAGACTAAAAGGATTCTAATAATCAAATTGCAGGCAGGGTCCCAGAAGACCCCTGTGCAGTGTGTTTAGAGGATGCTGTTGGGTAAGACATGATTGCGAATGGTTTATGATTTTGTGGTGGGATTTTGCTTTCTAACTGTGGGAAATGCCATGCTGATATTAGTTGCTTGGTGTTGGTAGGTGAATAGTCCCAAATAGGAAATGGGAAGGATGTTGTAGGTGGGGAGATGGAGACGGAGGACTGTTGGTGAGGGTTGCAAGTGTTGTTGTATCGGTTTCGAGCAGAGTCTGGACCACACCTGTGGGCTTACCTAGTGCAGAGGTAAGATATGCTCTAGCACTGTGTCTGAGGGTGAGACTTGTGTCTGGTTGAGTGTTTCTACTTGCATTACCAAATCCTGCCCTTAGAGTGTGGGCAGACCCCAGTCTCCCACCCTTGTTTGAAGAGGCCCAAGGGTCATGACTTCTGATGGTGCCCTGAACCTCCTTGCTCATCTCTGTGCTAGCAGTGACACTGGAACATTGCCCCTGGTGCAATAGGATTGATCCTTGTCCATCTTCTGAGGGTTGCTGACCCATCCAGGTGTGCAGGGGGAGACAGGTGTGCAGCATAAGACCCTGTACTGAGTGTCTGTGCCATCTGCTGGGGGATATACAGGGTAAGGAGATACTGCTTTAGTGACATGGAGTAACAGGTGACCAAAGTGTTTTCATCACACTGAGCTGGAGCATTGCTGGGGGTGGCAGGTGACCCCCACTGGAGGCAACCTCAACCCTCGGCTCTTGTTTTCCATGATATTTTACATTTCTTTCCATCTCCGTGCAGCCAAGCTGCCCTTTTCAGTTTTTCCATCGGCTGGTGCAGAAGGCACTTTGAAGAGGCGCTGGGTGAGGATCAAAAGGCTTTTTTGTGTAATCGGTGGGTGTGACGGGTCTATCGTCGGCCTCCCCCTCCGTTTTGCCTTTCCTTTTCCGCTTTTAGCAGCGCGGAGTGCCGCCAGCGGGACACGGCAGCGTGCCCCTTCCCTTGTAGGGCTGGGGGTAGCGAGGGAGGGGGGCACGCCGAGGGAAGGAAGAGTTTCTGATGCTGTGGGAATGCGAGCTCTCCAACTCTGTAAACAGCTGGTGACTCACTGCATAACTATGGCACCAACTGCCTGCGCGGCCCGCAGGGCTCTGCGTCTGCAGGGAGGGGGCTGCCGGCCGCTTCCTTGACGCACTGGCAGCTCCTCGGCTCTCCTCAACTCGCCGGGACCATTTGGCCAAGACAACGAGGATCTTTTTCCTTCCTCCTCCACGCTAGCGCCTGTGGCTGCGCCCCCGGCCTGGAGGTAGGGGTGGGTGACAAGGACCCAGCATGGAGGGGATGCGATGGACTGCTAAAGGGCATTGCTGGGGTCTGAAGAAGGGTCTGAGCTCACAGGAGATCCAATCTGCCTGTGGTCAGCCCTCGTGGAAAACTCGCACCATAGCAGTGGCAAGAGGTCAGGCTCATCCCCAGCCCTCAGAGGTGGTTGATGGGAGCTTGGAGTTGCCCCCTCTGCCCTGTGCACGGCCCACTCCGGTGTCCCCAGTGAGGCAGGGGCTGCTGGAGCTGTGCCCGGAGTGGAGATCAGTGCNTGCCAGACAGGCTGTGTGCTCTGCGGTGCTGCTGGTGTGCAGCCCTCAAAGCCACCCTGTGTAGCGGGGAGGACCAGTCCCTTGCACCCTCCCCACCGGGGGAGCGATAGGCAGAGGCGGTGATGGTGGCACGGCCGTGGTCACATCTCTCGTGGTAGGTACCTGATGGGCCACTGTTGTGGCTGTCACCATGCAGGGTGGAGGTGTGGGCAGGTGGATTTTCTGCAAGTCCCTGATCAAAGGGGTGTAGTCACTGGCTAAGGTGAGAGTGAAGGGCAGCATCTGTCAGGGGCTGGTCTCTGTTGNTCCTACCTCTGCCTGAGTCAGGCTTTCTGCCTCTTCCCCTTTCAAAGCAAAGGAATTGGGGATCTCCTGGTGCTCCAAGCTGAGACCATCAGGCTTGGGATATCAGCTGGAGACCTACAGGTATATGGGACTGCTGCAAGAGGCATAGGAGTTGTCTGAGAGAGGGAGAGAGGGCTTCGACAAGGCTGTCAATAGGTAACTATTGCAGAATTACAAGGACTCTTTATGTAACCCACAGTCAAAACACTTGCTTTAAATACGAATGTGAAGCTGCACTGGAAAAGCCTTTGCCCCTTACAGTTGGTGTATTACTACTTGCTGCTTTATTTGTGTAGCATTCAAAGTGTGTTGTATTGCTTACAGAATAGAGATGTAATGCAGCCCCTGTTCCAAAAAGCTGAGCTCCTAATTTTAGATGTGATGCAGCAAATGCAATTAAGAAAAGAAGGGCAGGAATAGGGTAAAGACTAAAAGGATTCTAATAATCTAATTGCAGGCAGGGTCCCAGAAGACCCCTGTGCAGTGTGTTTAGAGGATGCTGTTGGGTAAGACATGATTGCGAATGGTTTATGATTTTGTGGTGGGATTTTGCTTTCTAACTGTGGGAAATGCCATGCTGATATTAGTTGCTTGGTGTTGGTAGGTGAATAGTCCCAAATAGGAAATGGGAAGGATGTTGTAGGTGGGGAGATGGAGACGGAGGACTGTTGGTGAGGGTTGCAAGTGTTGTTGTATCGGTTTCGAGCAGAGTCTGGACCACACCTGTGGGCTTACCTAGTGCAGAGGTAAGATATGCTCTAGCACTGTGTCTGAGGGTGAGACTTGTGTCTGGTTGAGTGTTTCTACTTGCATTACCAAATCCTGCCCTTAGAGTGTGGGCAGACCCCAGTCTCCCACCCTTGTTTGAAGAGGCCCAAGGGTCATGACTTCTGATGGTGCCCTGAACCTCCTTGCTCATCTCTGTGCTAGCAGTGACACTGGAACATTGCCCCTGGTGCAATAGGATTGATCCTTGTCCATCTTCTGAGGGTTGCTGACCCATCCAGGTGTGCAGGGGGAGACAGGTGTGCAGCATAAGACCCTGTACTGAGTGTCTGTGCCATCTGCTGGGGGATATACAGGGTAAGGAGATACTGCTTTAGTGACATGGAGTAACAGGTGACCAAAGTGTTTTCATCACACTGAGCTGGAGCATTGCTGGGGGTGGCAGGTGACCCCCACTGGAGGCAACCTCAACCCTCGGCTCTTGTTTTCCATGATATTTTACATTTCTTTCCATCTCCGTGCAGCCAAGCTGCCCTTTTCAGTTTTTCCATCGGCTGGTGCAGAAGGCACTTTGAAGAGGCGCTGGGTGAGGATCAAAAGGCTTTTTTGTGTAATCGGTGGGTGTGACGGGTCTATCGTCGGCCTCCCCCTCCGTTTTGCCTTTCCTTTTCCGCTTTTAGCAGCGCGGAGTGCCGCCAGCGGGACACGGCAGCGTGCCCCTTCCCTTGTAGGGCTGGGGGTAGCGAGGGAGGGGGGCACGCCGAGGGAAGGAAGAGTTTCTGATGCTGTGGGAATGCGAGCTCTCCAACTCTGTAAACAGCTGGTGACTCACTGCATAACTATGGCACCAACTGCCTGCGCGGCCCGCAGGGCTCTGCGTCTGCAGGGAGGGGGCTGCCGGCCGCTTCCTTGACGCACTGGCAGCTCCTCGGCTCTCCTCAACTCGCCGGGACCATTTGGCCAAGACAACGAGGATCTTTTTCCTTCCTCCTCCACGCTAGCGCCTGTGGCTGCGCCCCCGGCCTGGAGGTAGGGGTGGGTGACAAGGACCCAGCATGGAGGGGATGCGATGGACTGCTAAAGGGCATTGCTGGGGTCTGAAGAAGGGTCTGAGCTCACAGGAGATCCAATCTGCCTGTGGTCAGCCCTCGTGGAAAACTTGCACCATAGCAGTGGCAAGAGGTCAGGCTCATCCCCAGCCCTCAGAGGTGGTTGATGGGAGCTTGGAGTTGCCCCCTCTGCCCTGTGCGCGGCCCACTCCGGTGTCCCCAGTGAGGCAGGGGCTGCTGGAGCTGTGCCCGGAGTGGAGATCAGTGCTGGAGAAGAGAAGGGAAAGACTTGATGATGCTCTAGAAAATGCAGCGCACACTAGTTGCTGTAAGTGGTCCATTCATCACAGAGCATCTTGGCTGGTGCGCTGTGCGGCTGTCCTTGTCCCTCCTCCAGACATGGAGAGCTGTGCTGTCTTGGGCTTAAAAATAGAGGAGGTGCCTAAATACACTCCCTAATATCTAGGATAGTATCTTGCAGCTTTGTGCTTACGGGATTATTTTTTTCCTTCCTCTAGCGCTACATCTTGTTTTTTTACGTAAGTTGTGTGATGATGAGGTGTCTTGACTGGTAGAATTCAAGTGGCAACAGCATGAGCTGAGCCAGCACCTTCACCCACATGGCTCCTGCCGGTCCCTACGCCCCACTTTTGCACACCCCCAAATCCAGCCGCCCCCTGTTTGCAGATATGAATGAGTTTGTTTACTCTCCGACGACCTCGTGATGTCTTTGCACAGACATGACCTGAAGTCATTATTGCTTTTGGGCTTCTCTGTTTCCATGGCGACTGTCTCTGGGTTGGCTACTTTCCCAAGGTCACCATGGCAACTATCAGAAGGGAATCATGCTTGGGATGCTTTGGCTGGATTTTTCATGAATGATTAGGATGTGTGACNTCTCTGTTGGTGGAAACGCCTGCCTCCACATCACTAGAAATATCAAGCAGGTCACCTCTGGTAGCCTGGGGTCAAGAGGATTGTGAAGCAACAGTCTTGGTGCCTTGGCAGAGGTGAACTCCTGTCTTGCTTTGTCATTGAGGGGCTTTTGTTTCTCTTGTTTGGGTTTTCTGGTAGCGTCTCCTTTGGGTGGGGACTGAAAGCGGGTTACAAACCATGCAGTTTCTTTCTGGGTTGCTGATTCAATTTCAAGCCGAGTTAATAATAATCAAAATAAGAATGAAGGGAGTTGTTGCCTTGTGGCTTTTCAGTGCCTTTTATGAGCAGAGGTAACTCTTAATTCAGTCCCTAATAGGCCATTCTGAGCGTCTGGGATTCCTCCGGAGGGAGGTGAGCTAGTGGCTGGGCCTGGGAGGCCACACTCTGTGCTCCCCTTGGGAAGAGGTGGCACACTGCAAGGCAATGTGTGGTGCTTGGTGTAACTGTTGTTTACAGGCGGGAGCTGGTGTCCTTTTCCCCCTCCCTGCACTATCTTCTCTGCTTAATTTCAGTGTAGTTAGTAGCAAAATACCAAGGTCTTTAGTGCTAGAAAGCAATGCAGTTGTCAACACATTTCTTTTCCTTTTATCTGAATGGAGTAAACTGATTTCTGAATCTCTTCCTTTGACTTAACTGTGTGGTTATTTCTTTTAATGGTGGTTGAGTTGGGGGTTTGGACTTGTGTTGGGTAACTTCTTCCTACCTTTATCTCTGAGATTACTGTAACCTGAAAATCTTGTTTTGTTTTTTTTCCAGTTGCAATTTTTGAGCGGTTTTGTCCAGAAGACTGTGCTCAGGTTATGACGACTAATCCCAAACCGAACAAGGCATTAAAGGTAGGGAAGAAAGCTGAGTGGGCAGTGCTGGGTAGAGTGGCAGGGGAGGCTGTCATAGAACCATGGTCCATCCAACTTCAGTGACATGTGAATGTTCTTTTTTGTTCTGAGAGACTCTTACACATGGATGCTAATCTACAGGCAAGTTTAGGGTAAAAGAATACTGGTGATACCCAAAAAGAAGTCTAAAGTCTGTGGGGTGGGGTGGAGGCTAGTGTTTCCCAGTTGCTGTCTGAAAGACTTTTGAATATAGCAGGTATTGGCAGCATCCTGAAACCAGTGCTCCCAGGCCTGTCAATGAAGTGCTTCAACAATCTGGACTGGGAGGCACTGGGGAAAGGAAGTGTTCAGCTCATGTCTCACAGATCCATGAGACAGTAAATGCCTCAGACATGCTAGCCTGATGGTGGTCTGCACATGGGTTATGCATGCTTTGTCACAGTTTCTTTCTAGTGTCTTAGTTTTTCATTCCAGATGTCCTACAGTCTGTGAAGAGACAAAAGGATGATACCTTAAAGGTTTTGGGCTTGATGATCTTAAAGGTCTTTTCCAACCTAAATTATTCTGTGGTGCTGAAAATAATTGTGGCAGCAAACCTGCGTAAGAAAAAAGGCACAGGCTTTGGTGTCTTTCACATGTAACTTCAGAGCCTACCCTGTGCACCAGAAAAACCAAATCAAGCTGGTTCTTGAAGCCAAGCAGCGTTGGTTTTGGTCTCTACTTGGATGAGCAGTCTTCAGCATAAAGCCACAAAATGCTGAATTAAACCCTGCAGACAAGTGGCTGTTTTACTTTTGAGACGCTATACTGGTGTCCCAGCATAATGCTGGAAAAAGCTGTCATCTTTAGCATTCAGTATGAATTCCAGGTCCTGACAAAGACTTACAAAGGACTTCAGTCTGCTTTACAGTTATCTCCTTAAAAATATTCCTGTTCAGTTCACATGGAGTGTGTAAGGCTCACTGCTTTCTCTGACTTATTAGGGTTACCCAGACCCAGTTGATGGCAGTGCTCAGACCTCTGCCGTATATTACACAGATGCTTTAGTGGAGCATGGGTTCTCTACAGTGCTTCAGGAGTGTTTTACAGGTAGAGGTGTGGTATCGCTGAGGGGTAGCCTGTCTCTTCTCACTGTCCAGAGCATCCATCCACATAGGGTTGCTGCTACCCCTGTGCTATTGGTATTTGCAGGTAAAGGAGGAGTCAGGAGAGAATGCCCCAGTGCTGAGTGATGATGAACTCGTGTCAATGTCCGTACGGGAGCTGAACCAGCACCTGAGGGGTCTCACCAAAGAGGAAGTCATCCGTCTGAAGCAGCGAAGGCGCACACTGAAGAACCGGGGCTACGCTGCCAGCTGCCGCATCAAGCGTGTGACTCAGAAAGAGGAGCTGGAGAGGCAGCGGGTTGAGCTGCAGCAAGAGGTGGAGAAGCTGGCCAGAGAAAACAGCAGCATGAAGCTAGAGCTGGACGCCTTGCGCTCCAAGTACGAAGCACTCCAGACCTTTGCTCGTACTGTGGCGCGAGGGCCTATTACCCCGACCAAAGTTGCCACCACCAGTGTCATCACCATTGTGAAATCAGCTGAAATCTCATCCAGTTCTGTGCCGTTTTCAGCAGCGTCCTAGTGCCCTCGGAGGGGGGAACTAGTGGCCTTTCAGAGGGGAGGGGAAAAGGCTCTTATGCATTGTTCCAGAGTCCTTGGTCATGTCAAGAATTGGCATTTTAACAATTCTCTTCCAAAAGTAAAAAAAAGAAAAGTAGAAAAAAGAGAAGAAAAAAAAACCCAAAACCTACAAAGGGAACTTAACTGCTGTCTGGACTCTGTGACTCCATCAATCTCTTGTGTCCAGGATTTGAGCTCTGTATGCAGTACAAATTGCAAGATCTGCTTCCTCCTTCCTCCTGCCTCCCCAAATCCCTCTCAGCCGTGGGCAGCTTTCCAGCTGGGAGAAGAGACCTGAGGAGCCTCTGGAGTCTTCATGAATGATGCTCAAGAGCCAGGAAACTGATGTACCGTAGAAATCATCATGTGAGATGAATGTATGGAAAAAACCCAAGTTTTCTTTAGTGGCATCCTACTCCCTGTAGGAAGGGTCTCCCCTACCTTCCCCGCTTCCATCTGATCTTGTGAGGGCAGGGATATAGGCTTTTTGGATTAAGTTTCATTCTGCTATGAATGGATGAGAGCAGGAGGACGATGGAGACTAATGCTTGGGTCTGACCACACCCATTAGGAATAACCTTTTGTTTTCAATCCATGCTGTTAAAATATGGGAAAATATATATTTTACATATTTTAATATGCCCCATTACCTGTGTGGCCTGTGAAAACTACATTGCAGCCTCCTTTATTCCAAGCCCACATTTCCTGATAGCTCCTTCCCTAAGGTGTGCCTGTGAATTGGGTATATTTATGCAGTTTATTTCTTCCAAATCATCCACAGTCTTGAAGTAGCAGCTTTTTTTTTCTGGATTCCCTGAAGCTTAAGGGAAGGAGGCACAGTAAATGCTGTGAAGATCTGTGTGATGGGGAAGAGAAGAGGAGAAAAATGCTGCAAGTATTACCAGGTGGAGGCAGAATTGGCTGCGAGAAGGTGGGACAGTTCTGTTGGGATCAGCACTATAAGGAGTTTGTGCAGAGTGTTTCAGAAAGATGTTTTTAAAGCACTGAAGTGTAAGTAGAGGGCAATAGCATTCAGACGGGAGGAGAGAAGTTCTAGAGCCTCCTCTTTGACAAAAGCACTGGTAGGTTAGCAGTGAACATCCCAGCTGGAGAGCTGGGCTCACCAGTCTTTGATGACCAGAGAAGGGCTATGGGGAGTTCAGATGGGAGCTGAAAGAGTCTTCCTCTCCATAGCACGTCAGGTGCTGAAGTTGGGATCCAAAGATACAATGAACAACCCTCAGTGTTCAGACAACCTCTGTGAATGTGACCCTGAAACTTGACACTTTCTTTTGGGATTGGGTGAATTGTACCGAGAGGTACATGGAGAGCAGGATGGAAAACTGATGTGTGTGTAGGGGACAAAAGAATAGGGATTGAGAAGTCGTTTGTATGGCTCTGAGCAATGGTTTGGGAGAAGGATTTCTGGCTCGGCAATGGGCAGGAGTGAGAAGCTGAAAGGAGAAATTCTGCTGTTGCACAGCAGTGCTGAGAAGGCAAATGTTTCCAGGTCACTGTAAAAAAAAAAAAAAAAAAGCTATGTTGGTGTTTGTGTATTTTGTTGTTGTGGTTTTTTGTTTTTTTCTTTTTGAAGTAGGAAAGAAAAGGGACTGTGAGTTTTGCAGGGCAGGTCAGAGACTTGTGGAATGGACGATGCCTGTTGTCGTACAGCTGAGAAGAGAATGAGTTTGCTGAAGTTTAAGATGAGGAAAAGAGCTTAGAGGATTTTGGCTCCAGAACAGAAAACAAAGATCACAGGAGAATTCATGAGTGTTTTGGGTTGTAAGAGAATAATCAAGTGCCGCTGTTGTTGTGAAGGGGACAGTGAACTGGCATCTGACACCCAGTATAATTTGTTATTTGAGGCTTTGTCTTGCCTTGAATGGCAGTAGGTTTGTAGAAATCTAGTGAAGCCCTACTTGTCTTTGGAAGAAGTTGTAGCTTGCTTTTTCTTCTTTTTTTCCTTTTCACCTTGTCATCAGAGTCTCTGGATTTCCCAGGAGGGTCCTTTGTGAAATAGGTTAATGAAAAGAGAAACCTCAGACTTGGTTCTCGTTCAGTCCTCAACATCAACATCTGTGACCTTACTGAGCCAGAAAGGGTGTAAGTGAAACACTTCCTGAGGCTCCTTACCCTTGCCAGATCCACGTGTTATGGAGGGGAGCAGGGAGTTTCCTTCAAGTGATTTTCCAACATGTAGAGTTTGGATGACACTTAGCGTTACCTCATTTCTTCTCCACTCCCTTCCTATCTCGGAACAGGCAGATCGATGTCCTGTGTATCAGTACCAGTTATTGACTCCCACAGCAGAAGCTGAGGAAGAGAAAGATGTTACTGTCATTTCCTGGTCCTCTAATGTTCTCCAGTTCACAGACATTGGAAACTTTCCCAGACCTTACAGGTGCCTCTGAAAACAGGCAAAATGGAGACTCCTGGCACTGTTGGGGCTTTAAATGAAAACTTTAATGAAAAAGGCCAGTTGACTTGAAAATGCCCAAATGCTTCCAGTCTTTAAAACAGCTCCAGAGCTCCATAACATTCCTGGCTAGATAGGAGCACCCTCTGGCTGCCCTTGACTCCCCCCACCAGGGAAATCAGACCAGTCGCACCAAGGGGGACGGAGGTCGAACTTTGTTCCATGGGGTCTTCTTGCTGTTGGAATGAGTTGAGAAACATATCTTTATGTGGCACTTCCCTTGTGGCCAAGTATTTCTTTTTTTCCAGTTCTTGGAAGGGTGCCAAAGGCTTGTCCAAGTGATTGCTAGTTTAGTGCTGGTAGGCACTTAAATCTCTGGTCACTCGATTAAAGAACAAGAGGCCTGGGTGTTGTTAAAGCTGTTGATACCATAGCCATGGTAGGTAATCCATATTGGATATCCATAAGGACCACGTGGAACTATTTAAAGAGAGAGAAATATATATATAAATATATAATTATATACATTTTATCGTACAGATTTTTCGTAAAAAAAAAAAAAAAATAATTTTTTTTCCACGTTTGATACTGTAAATCTTTATTAAAAGAAATTGCCAGTCCAGGGCTCCCTGGGTGGTGACCTGGAGGGGAATGAAATGTCCTGGCTAAACTTCCACAGAGGGATCAGAATTGCAAGGTAACGTGGAGGGAGGAATGACCCGAAAGCTGTTGACTGTGTTGGAGACCCAGCTCCTCCACCCTCCACCCTGGAGGGCCCTCCAGCTTGGGGTTGTCGCATTGCATTCCTCTGGGGTTTGGTTTCTTTCTGTTGGGTATTTTGTTTTATTTTGTGTGTTTTGTTTTTGTTTTGTGTTTTTTTTTGTTTTGGTTTGGTTTTTTTTTTCTCTCCGTCCTGCACTTACAAGCCTGACACCCAGGGTAAGCATGGCTTGGGGAGCTGGCTGCTGCCTGGGTGGCTGCAGCAGCACTTCTCCACAGCCCAACCTCTCGCTTATCTCTATGCTGCAGTAGTTTGGATGCTGGGGCTCCCTTCTCTGCCTCTCTTTAATTTGTCCCCTCCTACCCCACTGAGGAGCAGGGGGTTCTGGATTGGAGTGCTGGAGCCCTATGCCCTGGGCCTGGCCTTTCTTTGGTTTCTCCCCATCTGCAGTGTGACATGGTAACCACGGGCTGGGTGGGAGGAAGGAGGAGACAAAAGCGTTGGGCAGGGCCTGGAAGGGACATCTTTGTTCTTGTGGATGTTTTCTGTGTTCTCTGTTGGGAGTGGGGAACCTTTCCCTCCAGGGCAGTTCCAGATCCCTTTGAAGCAAGTCAGGTGTCTGTGCCCTTGCCCAACTATTGTCTGCTGGAGAGGAGACCACAGAGTGAAAGCTGGGTGACACTGCAGCTCCAGGGAGGGACAAGGTGCTGGTGGGTGAGAGCTGGAGCGGAGGCGAGCTGTGGCAGGGCCATGGGAGCACAGTGTGGTCAGGCCACTGGACAGCTCAGACCCAGGGAGGAGGAGAAGGTGGCATTTTTTTTCTCTCTCGAATAATTTAAACTTCATTGTCATGATTGTTTTTATTTAAGAAAAAGAAAAAAAGGAAACAAAACAAAATCAAAAAACTTTTGTAATGTGGATTTGTTTTCCTTCGTCTGTATTTCAGTCTGCTGGGGTGTTTCCGTAGATGGTGGATACTTGCTTTCATTTTTTTTTAATGATAGAAGTCTTCTGTTTTGTTTTTATCACCAGCTCATTCTATCCTCTGTGGTTACTCAGTAATTTCATTTCAATATTTATTTTTGTGCTGCTTTTTTATTATAAAATAAATTATTGATATACCAAGCAATGTGGATTCCTGTTTGTAAGGCGAATAGCCCTGTGTATGTGTCCATTATTTTCTCTTGACAGCCACAACATAATTTATTGCTGTAAATTTAGCTGCAGTGACTGGTTTTTTTGTACCTTTCCAATAAAGCATTTTCTGGTTTCAGACTTGCCCTGGTCTATGGTCAGCATTTTGGAGCTTCAATTGATCTTCAGTGGAGTGTTTTTCCTCGGTTTTCTTGTCTGCCTGTCCCCAGTGCAGCATACAGCTGATTGTTGGCTGCAGCACTGCCAGTGAGCGATGTGTTTTTGGGAGGCAGGCTGGGCTAAGGCTAAGGCAAGTGTGATGCTGCTCAGGCTTTTGCAAGCATCTGACCCAGCCTGGTGTCGCCAGCTCAGCCATCTCCCAGCCTTGCTCCGTTGCTTCCTTGGTGTATTTGGAACATGCTCAAGGGGTAGCTCTTGTCCAAACTGCTTGTCTGGTAGATCCCGTGCTTAGACTACATATGTCTGTTCTGCCAGCCCAGGCTGCACCTTTGTGTGTAATCAGGTTATTTGTGGTAGCACAAGCAGGGAGTGATAGCTGAGCTGGTACCTGCCTGCAGTTGTGATGCTATGCTGAGAGCTGGCTGTGCAGTGCCACTCTTGACTTGGAGACCCTATGCTGTGAGATAGGTCACAGTGCTGGAGAGAGACACTCCCCTGTTGTTCTTTGGGTTGTGAAATATTCCTTTGCCACTTTCCTGTGTGACTGCTTGTGAATAAACTGCTTTAACCCCTTACATCAATATTTCATCTTTCTGTTTTTCCCTGTTTAGGCTTTAAAGAAGTGGTACCTTGTGTCAGTGAGCTTCTAGGTGCTGTGTTAGCTTTAATCCCATATTCTAAGTAGTTGATTTTCTTTGGAGGACAGCTGAAGGAGGAAAATGCTTGGCCTGTGCCAAGTTGAGGCAATAGGTTGGAGGCAGATGGATGTGTTGGCCCAAGTTGGAATTAGAGGTAGGGCAAAGTGGAGAGAAGCAGGGCTGAAAAGGCTTTGTGTGTCAGCAGGTAATGGATGGTCATCAGGTGCCAGAGGTGAGGCTAGCCTAGGCAGGGCTTGGCTGAGCAGAGACAGGAGTGACGCCTGGGAGGTGATTGCAGTAGCTATGCTGAGCAAGAAAATCAACATCAGCTGCTTCAGCTCTTGCCTGGCACTGAGGAACTGGTGGTGATGAAGAGAAGAGGGAAGTGGGCCAGTCATGTCTGCCAGAGGGGTGGAGGAGCATTAGTTCAGGAGGAAAAGGGCATCAGGAATGGGCCAGGTGGAGGTTCAGCAGTGAAAGGAAACTCAACCTTCACCATGCTTAGGTGAGAGGAAAGTCTTAGAGCTAGGAGAAGAGTCCCTCTGAACAGGGCTGCAAAAGCGCAGATCCTTCTCTCTGTAGGTCTGGCCATCAGCTGCCTGCTAGCACCCAAAAAGAGAAGCCTCCTGTCCAACTGGGTATGGCAAGGCAGTCATGTGAGAGCGATGGCTTTGCTGTAGCACTAGTGGCCACATTCCTTCCCCTCTACTTGCAGGAAGTGTGGTTGGTCCTGGCTCTTGTGGGTGCCGTGTCAGGGTCTGCACTACAAGGATGTGTCCCTGACATAAGCAGGTTGTAAACCTGCCTGACCCAAGCCCAAAAAGCACCGGGAGAACCAATAGCTGCAGCCCAGCCTTGTCCTTGGGGAGAGCCTGAGGACAAGTGACAACTGGAAAACAAATCTGCCGACCACTGGAGCCTGCTGCTGGCAGCGATAAAAGCCTGTTCCTCCCAAGCTGCCTGCTGGCATGGCTCCAGGCACAGCCAGGCTGCTGTGTAGGTCACCCGTGTGCTCACCGCCAGCTTTCCCCGTGTCCTTGTTGAAGAGGTGGAGGAGATGCATTAGCAGAAGAGCACGGGACCGTGTCTGCTGGGGAACGCGTTCAGCCTACGACACCGTTGGTATTTCTGTTCCCTGTGGATGCGTTTTGACAGCATAATGGTTTGAGAGCTGTGACAGCGCCCAGCCTGAGCCACGAGCTCTTGCCTCTCTCCCTTCTCTAAGAAAAAGGACAACCAGAAGGCCAAGCTCATGCCTGCTGGAGAGGGGAGCGTTGCCTGCTGTTGCACAGCACAGCAGCCAGCTGGTGTCCAGCCCAGCACGGCTCCTTAAGGCTGGTATCACACTGCTGACTTGGATGAGTCACAGCTGATTCCCTCCCCCTCTTGTTTTGCTTGCAAGAAAGACCTGTTTTACATATAATACAGTAATCAGGGCTTGACATAAATAGGCAAATGTTATTGTCTGCATTGGGAATTGCACCTGCTGGCAGGAGCAATGAATGCAGCCCATTATGCACCTGAGTCGATCATTGTGCAATGAAGTACAACTATGTTTCTTGCTGTGTTCTTGTGCAAGTCTTTACTTCAGCAGCTGTGAGCATGCCATCATCACCTTTGCAGTCTGTCCTGGCCTCAGGAGCTGGAACAGCCTCTGTTCCTGCAGCTGTGGCTAGCCCTTTACCGGCGGGGTGAACACCAAGATGTTCAAGTGAGACATGTCCTGGCTTCAGTGCTGGCTGTGTTACAAAGCTAAGCAGCCTTGTTCCTGAGCATGAGGCCGTACTTTGCAGGCAGGAGAGTCCTGCTCCCAGGATGCACAGGACCCTGGGTAGGTGCCTGAATGTGCAGAGTGTATGGCTCTTGTTTATGGACTTATCACAGGAAAAGCTGCAGCGGTCTCACCGGCTGAGCAGGTATGAGCAGCAGTGCTTCGGACTGGCAAGATTTGCTTAGCTTGGTTGCTTGTGTGGAGTCAGATTTTTCCAATACTAGTAATAAATAGGGGTTGTCTTGTTGGTGCTGCAGTCTGGGCTTAGCTTGGCTAAAGCAGATCCAGCAGCTCTGAGCTACTGCATCCACAACTTAGGTGAGGTCTGGAAGAGGTGCAGTGCAAGGGGAGGAAGTGAGGGACACACATGCTTTTCATAGAGTGAAAAACATGAGCACAAATCCTGTGGGAATGCTAAAATGCACAGGATGCTGCATGTGCAGGTATTTCTGCTGGGCCAGCATCAAGGGGCAGGGAGGACGCTGAGTTTTAAGAGCATCAGCATTAGAGCAGTAACAGGCAGATTGTGAGCTTTGCTTGCTGAGCTAAGTAAAAACACTTGCTCACTCTGTGGTAGAAATTGCTATTTATTAGAAAAAAATTCATAAATAAAATAATTTCATGTTGTGATTCACATTTTACAGCTTAAGAGCAGAGGAAAAAAAACACCCTGGTAGGAGTTACATGTAAAACAGCTCTAAGCCTTAACCATTATTGTTTTGCCTTACGACTGCAAATCTGAGGCTGTAGTCTTGCCTTTTGCTACCCAGCTCTCACCCCTAAACATCAGCCCAGCCACTGCCTGAGTAAGTTCCCGGGGACCACCTGATTAAAAAAGGAATAGAAATTGGACTAAAAGTTGGGGAAAAAATGGGGGAGGGAATGGTGTAATCAGAGGGGAAGTTTAACAGAAGGATGTGTGCTCTCCATCAGTTTGATATGGGGAAAATTCCTCCACACAGCACCTTCCTTTGTCAATGGTTCTGTCCTAAGCAGCAGCAGCATCTTCCAGCATCTTTCCAGTGTCTTTCCATCCTCACCACTGTCACCCAGCCAGGCTTAGCTCCTGCCTGCCTTCCCGCAGGTTGGGCAAAGCCCAGGGACAGTAAATAATAAAGAGTTAAGAGGAACAGACAGTTCCCAGTAAGTACATTCCTACCACCACCAGTCACAGTCTGGTTCACTACTAAAGACTGATAAAGAAGCTGGAATCCCTTTTAACTTCTGATTTGTTCAGAGATAAGTCAGTTTAGACATAAACAAGTGTTTCTGTCACCGTCCACTCTCAGAAATGCAGCTGCAAGACCCTGTGTTAGCCCCAGTGAGGTCCTGCCACTGCTTCCCTGGGGGAGTTACTCAGAGAGCTGCATCTCCATCTGGAGGGAGAAGAGGATGACTTACTCTTCCTCCCTGTTAAAGGTCTTCTGCAGAACTCTATAGGCTTTTCTGGAGGAAGGAGAGGGGAGAAGATGTAAAAATAAGAAATGACGTCTTGCAACTGTTAGCGGGTTTTGAGGTGAAGTGAAGTCACCTTCCTGGGCTGGCTTTCTCCACAGGGCCCTTCGAGATCAGTTTTTACTCAAATCAGGAGAAACTAGAACAGAACTGTGCTGAGAAAAGCATTTCTCTCAGGTCTCGGCACCGCTTGGAGGTAAGAAGAGGGCAAGGGCAGCTGATCTGTCCTGTAGCCTGGCTCCCCTCCCTGCCTGGCATCCCCGAACATGGGCATGGGGCTGGCATCAAGATGCTAGCAGTGGGGTAGCAAAGCCCCGATCACAACAGAGGGCTGCTTGGTCACAGGAGCAAAGACAGCTCAGTCCCTAACACCAGTAGAGATGGGACAGCAGAAGCTGGCACTATTTGATTTAACCTTTCCCTGGGTTATTGCATCTTCCCTTTGAGAGACTGGCTTTTTGGGAAGAGTTCCTGACTTCTCAGTACTCTGATTAGACCAGGTTGTCTCCAGCTCTAGACAGCTCCCATTTGCATGGGTTTAAACCTCACTGTTCCCTCTGACATCTCCTACAGGTCTTCATCTGACAGGATCAGCACTCTCTTCTCAATGCTTTTGCTCTTTTTGCTGCTCAGTCTGTCCATCCTGGAGGCCACATTCCCATTCTCCCCTGCTGCTTTGTGCTCTGCCTCATGCATTGACTGCTGGGTATACTGCTGGTATGCAGGTGAGAAGTTGTGGATTGCATCCTGCACGATATCCTGGGGGCTTATGGTCTCCTTCAGCCCACTCGAGATGCTCTGCATTGGGGCAAGGTTTGCTGAAAAACAGAGAGCAGAAGGGTGATGGGACATGAGGCAGTCAGTGAGCCCAAGTTCTCCAAGATTGGAGTAACACTTTTCCTTAGAAATTAGAGATCAGGGGCTTGTTGTGGGCCATATCAGCTTGCAGTGGTGAGTTCCAAGAAGGAAAGCAACCCTTGCTCCATGTTTCAAAGAGGATTGATCCTCTCCAGCAGCATGTGCCATAATACCAAAATCCCCTAATTCTGCCCATCCACACCAAGGTCTCTCTTCCTATCCACTAAGAATGGCTCATGGGTATCATGAAGGAAGAGGGAGAAGGAAATTCTGGAGGTTTTTAGCATACCATTGGTAATGCTTTAAGTGGGGAGTGGGAGGTGTCTAATCTTTCCTTAGTCACCAGTGAAGAGAGGAAGAGTTACCTGTTGAGTTTTCTTTCTTCTCTCTGTACACCTGGCAGGTGAACGCGTAGCGCAGGGCAATGGAAGCAAAGAGCATCTCAATGCAGATGATGAAGTTCTGGTAGCCAGCAGCCACTGTCCCAGCTACCACCTCCTTCCCATCGATGATCTGAACTTCAGGGATCACCCCACATTTCTCCAGGATTGCCAGGAGTGTCCCTGTGCAGAGGAAGGGAGAGGGATCAGCTCCAGTCCTGCATGCCTGGGTTAGGTAGAACTATGGGAGGAGAAGCACTGGGCATCCATGGTGGGACCCACCTTGCCAGAAGGAGAGGAAGATGACTGCCTTGATGGTGATGAACTTGAGGACTGGCTTAAATGGGCGCAGCAGGTCCATGGTGGCAAAGTAGAATAGGAAAAGGGCATAAAGTGCCAGGCTAACAGAGAAGTTGTAGATGATGGTGAGGTAGAGGTAACCGCTTCGGACACTGCAGGGAGAGAGAGAGGGAGAGAGTGCTGCAGCCCTGGACTGCAGAAAGCAAAGCAAGCACAACTGGAGGCAGAGAAGGATGAGGTAGGGAGGAGAGAAGTGTATGGCTTTGCTGTGGGGGAGAGCCAGCCAGGGAAGGTAAGGCAGGAGCAGATGGGGAGGGCAGGGGGCTGTTCTCAGCTTTTCCTCTGTTGCTGGGGTGTTTGTTTTTTTTATGGCCTACTGGATTTTCATCTCTCTCTTATTTGGAGACAGTGAGTGTCCTTTCCTCAGTGCTTTGGGCTCCCTGGGCTTTCAATACCAGTAGAGCAGCTCCCCAGAGAGGGGCCAGCAGTACACCCTGTCCCTTGTGATGGAGAAGGGACCCACCCTATCCCTCTTCACCTGACCCAGCACCCTCACTTGAAGTCCCCATCGTGGTACTTCCCAAAGGCCTGCAGGATGATGGTGATGATAGCCATGAGTGGTTTCACGATGCAGAACTGCAATGTGGCCTGTACAGGGAAGAGATATCATGAACCCTGGACAGCAGGGACATCCCCCCCCCCTCCTTGCAGCTGCTGCCCCCCCCCCCCCCTCCATGTGAGCCAACCCCTCTGCTCCTGGTACAGAGACAGAGAGGAGAGAGCAGTTCTCTATAGCAGGAGTGACCAGTGCTGCTAGGTGAAATATGAACCAGCTCAAGGTCTGCTGGGAAGGGAGCAGTGCTCCCAAAAAGCAGCTCCTGAAAGGCAGTGTAGTCACTCTGAGGTGGGGGACTGGGTGGCTTGGGGACAGATTGGTGCTAGGATTCAGCCAGCAGCACAGTCCTGGAGAGTTGAGAGCCGTGCAGGCTAACCTGGGACTGGACAGAGATGGCAATCTCAGCTCTGCAGTGGGAGGAGACCCTGACTCAGCAGTGAGTCAGAGGCAAGGGCATAGCGTGGAGCCCTGCTGCTGGCCAGGTGCCGGCAAGCTGGGTGAGCTGCCTCCCTTGGAGGAAAAAAACCTCCAAAAATAGCATCCTAGGAGAGCAGTGAAGCAGAGCCCTCTTGGCAGGGCAGTGGAGAAGGGACCTGCTGCCTAGAGAGCCCTTGTTGGAGGGGAGCAGAGCTGATGTACCCCATCGGGTACCCACCTGCTTGCAGAAGCGCAGGAACCCGATGGAGTAGGACATGCCCTGAAGGCAGCATGTCCCGTAAAAGCAGCTGGACCTGGAAGCAGAAGCCGAGGAGATGCCATTAAGGCTGCTGGATTGGGAAAGCAGGTGGAGGGCCAAGGAACTTGTGGGATGCTGAGACTTACGCAATAGGCTTCCCTCGGATCTCTGTCATGATGGTGCTCTCCCCTCCGAGGTACTCAAAGCACAGGCTCAGGAAGCTGTAAATGACGAAAGCTGGCAAGGCAAGGCAAGGGCAGATATGATCAGCAGGACTGATGGAGATCCGGGAGGGGGTCGTTAACCTTTTGCATTCCTTCCTGCTCAAGCGTTTTCTCATCCACCCTGGCATTACATTAGGATTTGGGACACTGGTGGGTGGGAGTCCAGCAAGAGGAGCAGTATGTCAAATCCATCTGACTTCCAAGCAGAATCAGATGCACTGCCCCATGTGCACAGGGTTCGTTGCAGACAGAGCACCTCCTCCATGCATACACAGTCCATGCATGAATGTGGCAGCAGTCAGATGTCCTAGCAGTGCTTGTGGAGCTGGCCCCCATGCACACCCAGATAAGCCCAGGCAGGAGTGCTATGGCCAAAGACCATCTGCATGGAAGGACCTCAAAATTACTGAGAGGCAGCAGAAGTGGCTGGGGGCCAGTGAGGAGCAGGTCCTCAACAGTTTTCTTGGATATCTGGATCACTTATTACTCATACACTCCAAACTTCAAGTGATACACATGCCCACACCCCTCTGTTCCCCAGGGGGAGAGCAACAAGGTGGAAGAGCAACCTCAACCCTGATGAGCTTCTCTGCACCTCAAAACACCCGAACTCCCCAATTTCTTAGATATGTCTACCTTCTGCTTTAGAGAAGCTGCATTTTTACCCCAAAGGCAGCCATAAAACCTCTTTCCCCAGGAGCACAATGCTGAGCCTGCAAGCAGGTGTCAGAAAGGCATCCGCTTGTGTCTGCCTGTGGGGCATCCTCTCCCTGCTTCAGATGGAAAAGGAAAAGGAAAGGGAAAACATCTGTACGGAGGAAGGGAGAGTGGGAAGTGAGATGGAGATGTGTCACTCGTTGCAATCCAGGATTCTCCAGAGACAGATCAGCAAGACCAGAGCCCTGCTTTGCCATCAGCCTCCCTACCAAGGAAAGGCTGCTCTCACCTTCATAGCAGTCACGCACTGAGTCGAAGTAGACATAGTACTGGTGGCTGCCGAGGAGGAGAAGGCTGAGCCAGGAGTCAAAGGCATAGATGGGCACGATGAAGAGGATGCGGACGATGTAGCGCTGCTCCTTGGGGACAGTGTAATTCCTTAGGTGTGTGTAGATCTGCAAAGTGCCCAGCACACAGAGTTGTAGCTACCACTGGTCAAGAGGTGAAACAGAGGTACCCTCAGCCCCCAGGGCTGCAGAAGGCTCATCCCATGTCAGCCCTCCTGGGAGTGAGAGCACCCATCATGGTCAACAGACACATGAGACAGGCTCCATCCCAGTCCCTGGGGCAATCTCTTCCACGAAAATGTGGAAATCAAGTCTCTTCCCCCAGGTTATGTGAGGAGCCAGCCCCCAGGCAGCCTGTCCCAGCACTCAGAGCCACCAGGGATGCTTTCAACAGCACGGGTCGGCACAGCATCCAAAAACATGCCCACTGGCAGTACGTTTCAAGGCAGCTGGTGCTGTGCACCCCAAAGGCACAGACCCTGGGCTGCCAGATGAGAAAACCCCTAGGGTGTTGCTTCTGGGCAGTGCTGATGCCCTGCAGCCTCTCCTGGCTCTGGCAGCCACCAGGGGAGTGCATGGACAAAGTCCACCCTCTCAAGCTGTTAGCATCACACTTTTGAAAACAGAGATATCCCCTCCAGGCAGCAACAGAAGGAAATATTTATCTGGAGCTGAGTGATTTGCCATGAACTTGGGGGCAATCGATAGTTTTGCCATTGCATCAACCCCAGCATACCTGGTGGAAGGTGACAATGAGTGCTGACCACACGAAGATGCCAGAGATGACCTGTGCTGCCGTTGTGGTCAGGAAGAGCTGCTGGCTGTCCTGGGAGTCGTTGTGGGCAGCCATGAGCAGGACAAGGGCTGGGGCTGGGGATGCTGAGGCCAGCCTGTCCACTGTGCCAGGCCCCAGTGTGCTGAACTCCGCACGCACGGCATTACTCATCTGCACGGAGGGAGAGGAAAGGCGAGGGGTGTGGGAAGGCAGGACAGAGGTAAGCTGGTGAGGGGAAGGTCCCAGCAGATTTCCCAGCCCACACAGTGTGGATAAACTTCCTGTAAGTTTTATCTCCCCCCCAGCCTTTTTTCCAGGGTGTCCTTCACCTAAACCAGCCTGTTCACCATGGCTGGGTCAGCTTCTCCCAGCAGGAAAATGTAGATGTCCTTCAAGAGCAGAACCTCTTTTCTCCAAGGAGATGTATGTAGTTCCTGTGTCCCCTAAAACACACGCTTCTTCCTAGCTTTGCTCCTTCTTCTTTTCTCAGAGGTCACTAACCACATAAAAGGGAAAAGCCTGCCTACATTTGTGCCCCTGTGAGTTCACATTTGTAGTTCAGGACCCTCTTCTATAAGGAACCAGAGATGTAAGGGTTAAACTCATCCTCCACCCATGATAATAATAAGCTCCTTACCAGGCAGCCAGCAGGACACCAATGTCCTCCTACTTGGGAGGCCAGAAAACACCAGGATCCCTGAGGTCCCCCCCTAAAGTTGGCTCCTTTTGTCATGTGTGGCCTGTTAAGGGCAAACCCTGAGGCTGCCCATGAAGCCAGAGGTTTGGCATCACAGAGGTTGTTTGGCCAGCCTCAGCCATTTTGGGATTGTGGGAGCCTTGGTCTGCCAGCAATGCCAACTCCAAGATGTGAAGGGCAGCCAGCAGTCCCTCCTGCACCTAAATTAAGCACAAGAGAGCAAGTCTGCCATGCCACAGGCAGACCTGCTGCTCTTTGGAGATGCTGAAGCACTCCAGCATCAACCTGGCAGGTGTGTCCTCCTTGAAGCTGGTTGCCCAAAGGCACCAAGTGCTCCTGGAGCAGAGTGTCCAAGGCATAAGGGCACAGTGTACCCTGTGGCTCCAGACAGCAAGGACCAGCCTAATAATATGCTCTTATTTATAGGGCAGCTTCATATCTCAAGGCCAACAGATGCAAAAACTGCCACATTTGGCCTCTCTTTCTGCTAATCTATAGAAAGCTGCTTTTTTCCCAAGTATAACAATAGCAATTTAAAAAAAGAAAAACGACAACCTCTGAGCAGAGTTCCAACTACATAGATGCTTCTCAGTGCATTGTTAATAAACAAAAAGATTTTAGCTGCTGGATAACTATTGCCTGGGGGGGTAAAACTGTGATCATGAACTGGAGAGAGGCAAGAAAATATCTGCCACAGATAAGAGTGGTAGAGAATGACCTCAGTCCAATTAAACACAGAAAACAAACCAAAGCAAGAGCTCACCCTGCAGCTTCCTCTCCTGCCCTCTCCTCAAACCCCAACAACACAGGATAAAAAACTCAGCTGGTGTCAGATCAACAGTCCTAAAAATACCTTCTCTCCCCCTTCCTCTGCCTGGCAGGAGCTGCCTGTAAGTGGAGATGCCTGGGCATGTTGGCAAGGTCCCAAGAGCTCACCCCGGCGTACCTGCGCCCGTAAGTGAGGAAGCAGAGCCAGAGATGGCTGGAGGGACAGTGGGGCCGATAGTGTTACAAAGGCAGCAGGGAGCCAGGGTTTTCCTCCCTGTGACTGTCCCACAACACTGCCCTGGCCAGCAGGAAGAAGGATTCCAGGGAGAGCTGGGGAGGGAACTGGTCTTTGGACAGACTGTGATGATGCTAGACCTGCCTTGTAAACATTAACAGAAGGACAGAGATAACTGGTGGTGCGGGGAGGGAGGCGAGAGCCCAGCTGTACCCATTCCCCATCACTCCTCTGCCCTGCTACTGGCTGGGGCTGTACAGCTGGATTTGGCCTTGTTTCATGATAAGGAAAGATGCAAACCATCTCTCTTCCCAGGACACGGCAGACAGCTGTGCTCATCGCTAGTCCCGTTTATTCTGGTTTTGACCCAGTGCTGTGCCACGGCTGCTCGGCCCAAGACATCCCAACTCCTATTAGTTTCCCAAGACATCACAGTACAAGCACAGTGGCACCAGCAGCCAGTCCTGGCAGGCTCCCCTACATTGTCACACTCTGAACGCGGCAGAGCAAGTCATTAAAAACAAAAGGCTCGGTGCCGCTTGGAGACAGGGATCCCAGCTCCAGAGGTAATTAGATCCTGGCTGTGCAAGGTAGCCAGGCCATTCAATGCAGTTAGATGGCCATTTGCTTTCAACACAAAGGCAGTGAGGAGACTCAGAGAATAATATTAGCTGCAAAACTCAGCTCCTCGACAGAATTGTGCCAGTGCCACATCCAGTCTGGCTGTTTTCAGACACCTTGCAGGTACTAGCCATGCAGTGTCTACTTGTTATGCTAACTCCCTGGGATATTAGTGAGCACTGAGCAGAAGATAAACTGAGCTGTGAAATCTGTGTTCAAGCAGGCCACCTGCAAATGAGGCTTTTCACTTTGCCGGGGATTCCCCTCCACCTGCCAGAGTCCAGATTCCCAGCATCCTGAAGCACCCAGGACAAATCCCCACCTTGATGACAGCCCCTATGAAGCTGGGGCAGTCAGAAAGTAAAGGTGAGCCCTTGCAGCCCCCCACCAGTGCCTCTGCAGTGCTGGCTGTGTGCCTGGGTAGGGGGAGAGAGATCCTTGACCCCCATCCTGGGGAGGAGATCATCCAGGCTCAGCTCCACCAGCACGGGAAACTTGCCTTTCCTCCTGATGGCTTTCAGATAAAGCCAGGGCATAGGGGGTATTACCTGATCACCCTTGGGCCACTCAGGAAGAAGAACCTCTAGCACGCAGCCATAAATTAAGGCAGGGCAGCACCAAACCCTCCTTAAAGCCTGTCTGGAGGAGTGGGTGACGCACACACTGGGCTCTTGCAGCAGGCTCTGCCCTCCCACAGGTACTTAGGACCGATGGCTGGGGCAACATCTGCTCCCTGGTGAGGGGTGTCCCTAGTTGCTGTGTCCCCCCAGGGCCCCACTCACCCTGCGGGGCTCCTCCAGGAGCGGGTCTGGCTGCCATACACCTGCCTCCATATCCCCTGCACCCTCCTCCACCTGCACCCGCAGGAAACTCCTCCTCCGGGCACCCTCCCAGCCCTGCCTGCCTGCTGGCAGCAGGCCCTGCCAGCACCCTGCTCACCCTTGCTGCACCTCGGGCTTGCAGGAGCTGGAGCAGCAGGTCAGACTTCACCTCCTGTAGAAAAGCTACTGAACTTACCTGTCCAGTCTGCTGTGCTCAGCACCCACACCCAGAAAGCAAACACAGATGGAAAGCCATAGTGCAGCCTGACACTGCGAGCCCCAGCCTGGCACACATCCTGTGGCTGTGGCTGAGGGCTCTGCCTGGGTGGCAAAGGCAGGTTTTCTTGCAGTGGGGAATTAATCCTCACCTAGAAGACAGTGATGACTAAAGGCAGGCAGCTGGTGGCACCTGCAGACTTGTGCTTGTTTTTTGGGGCAAGTCCTCCTCTCGGTTTACTGCAGAGCAAAGTCGAAGGACTAATTGCTCGTGGTCTGATTTATCATCTGTAGAAAGGCAGCAAGAGAAGTCTCTCTTGGCTCCAAGCATCAAATCGGAGAGATCTCCACCTTCCTTTCTTTACCCATCAACCACCCTCTGCAGAGCTGGTGGCACACAATCAGGAAATTAAAGTGGTTAACTCGTGGTCAGCTTTTAGATAGGTAGTAACCCTCAGGTCTCAAGGGCATAGTGGTGGTATGCCACCATATCACTATGATGGAAAATGTGATTTACATTCAATTTGCTAGTTACTTGATGCTTTCCATAAGTTGCTGGAGCTATGGACACCCTAAGAGCACCAGGATTTGGAAAATACACTGAATTTTGTGTCAGGAAAGAATCTCTACTAGCAAACCAGGATTGACACTAACAAATTCCACATGCCTCTCTCAGCCTTCCTAGACACACACAACAAATGCACACACAAAGAAGAATGTGTAAAAGAGGGAAAATTTGGAGTTCTGACAGATGCAAATCTTTGATTCCTGGAAGCAGAGTTTGGAAAAATATTTTTAGATGAAATTTCTTGTCAAGGGCAGCTACAAGCCTGCAGTGTTTGGATGTACTTAAAAAAAGTTTCATTTCTCCTAATCCCTTAAATACTGTAAATAACCCTTACTTCAGAGAAAAAAGCCCTTTTAAAATACATTTTCTGCTTTTCTACTTTTAGGGGAATTTTTTAGAAACAGAAATGACCCAGCAGCTGGATCTCCACAGGGCAGGCACAGGCTCTGTGCTGATACTGCTGGTATCAATGGGTCTTAATGCAGCACAAGTCTTCCCTGCCCAGAAACCAATCCCTGCTCAGTCAAGCCCATCAAGTGACAGAAGCATGGAACAGCTCACTTAAAAATTTACTACTTCGTGTTATTTTTTACAAGAAGAGGTAAAAACAAATGTGCTTTTCAAGCAAATGGCAAAAGTTTGGCTATTAAGCTACTATGACTTCATCTGACACTTTTTTTCAACAGACTCAGGAGAAACACCCCTATGAAACCCACAAACCCTTCTGTTCCCATGTCTCCTATGAAAGGTGCTTTAGGAGGACAGCTCATTGCAAGTGGTCCAAGCTACATATGTGGTGCCTCTCTGATGTGCTGGTACCATGTAATCCATAAGCATCTGTTATTTTGTCCTTTTCTCACCACTAATTTGGGTTCCTGTCTTCCACCCTGACATCAGCTTTCAAAAAATTTGCAGAGCTAATTACCTGCCTCTCTTTAAACTCACAAAGTAGAAAACAGATTCAGACTACATCAGGAAAGGGACTGACACAAGGATGAAAGCAGTCACATAGGACTCATTTCCTTAAAAACAGGCAAGAAAATCTTTCCTATTATGCAATTGCTGTTGATTTCTTACCAAGGCTTCAAATTAAGTGATCTTCACAGAGCAAAAAAAGAAAACAGGTAAAGTTAGATTTGTCAATGTTTCTTTTATTCAGTCTGCACTGGGTGTTCCCCCTTTGCGGTGCAGCACAGCTACAGAGCTTGGCATCTGTTGCTGCTCAGGACAGACACAGCCTTGCTGTTTCCCAAACATACATCCCACCCAGTGTGATAAAAATAATACTTCTCTTTTACATTGAGACAATTGTTCTTGTCTCATCACTGACTATATGGACTGCAAACCTGTCATGGTAACAAAACCCACAAATGTTCTACATAGTAGAGAAAAAAATGCATGAAATTCCTCAGTACGTCCAAAACCAGCACAAAGACATTCCATCATTTTCATTTCTGGTCCTTTTAAATAAGTGGTGATGAGTCATGGACTCAAGATCATTTCCTTGAATCCAGATGGCACAACTTCACCACACTTGGCAACTTCGGATCACTTCCCGTAGAGCCTGTATTCCTTCCATAGTCTTGTCCTTTAAAGCCATGGCGAGAACAACAGGTTTGTTCCCAGCTTCCTGAGAGACGAACGCCACCAGGTTTTTGGCACACACGTGAACAAGAGGCTGAAAGGCAAAGGTATACAGATGTGCACTTACAGCTGGAAGAGTCCTGCAATGGCATGGAATACATTGAGAACCTGCTGATACTGGACTTGCAACTGAGTGTGCTGAGTGGTTCCAACGCAACTGGTCAGCAAAGCCACGGTACAGGGAACTTCTCTCAAGCAGCTTAAAAGGTAAGAGTTTGGACCCAAGAGTGACAGCCACCCAAAGCACCCTGAAACAACCTAAGTGGAGCTATGCTTGAATTGAGTTTTACACAGGCTTGGAAAACTTGGAAAGTTGGTAAGGAGAATCTTTCCTTCTGCTAATCCTCCCACCTGAACTACATCACCAAATATCAAACTACATGAAAAGACATGGAGCAATATGTCTCTATTTCCATCATAGCCAGATTTCTGAAGAAGTCTCCAAGTACAATTTTCTTCTAAAAACTTGCTGCTGAAGAGGGTATGTTCTGCTAACATGCTTCAGAAAAATGTTATTTTTGCAATTCTTAAAGACCCCAAAGTGGTGCTTTATACACAGTCATGTTTATAGAGCAATGTCTTTTACACATGTACACTATGTACATGTGTAAAAGACATGTTGGTTTTGATTTTAATAGAATAATGAAACCCAAAGTAAGTACTGAGGCTGAAGGAGGGAAGAAAAGTGATACAATCTTCTTAATGAGGTGTCTTTAACAAGAACATCCAGCTTGTCGAGGTTTTACTTACACCCACAGTTGTGTATTTATCAGGAGGATAAGTCTGCTTGATTTTAGCTACTAGTGTGGTTTGGAAGGGTGCACTATCCCAAAAGGGGATGTTAATGGTGACAAGCAGGAAGGCCACAAACTAGTGAAAGCCTTTTCTTAAAGTTTAGATTGATTAATTTGATAAAATGATTTAAAACCACTATGTAGCAAAGTAAACAAAGGCACTTCCTATTTCCAAATAAAACACAAAACCAGCCTGGAGGTGAAGGCAGTGAGAATTAGCAGACATTGTGTCAGGGAAAGCAAAGCGTCTCCCATCCAGGGAAGGAAGGCTATTGCTGAAGAACAAGAACTCCATAAGGGGAAGCTGTTGATAGAATCAGGAACTTGCTCCGCTAGAGCTTTTCTAGCTAAGGTTAGCAAGTAATATTTGATAGCTCCAGCCCTGATGGAAAGCCTCGTAATCCTGTAGCTCTGTAACTTTCTGTTTTAATGCTTGACTAGTTGATGCTTTGTGAAATACGTTTTCTTCTGCTTTCTCTCTGGCTTTGTGAAATGGTTGGTAAAAATTCATTCTGCTGAAGCAAAACAAATTAAACTTTATCAAGGGAAGGTGCTGGCAGGCACACTTGGAAAAGGACAACTAAAGTCCACTATGGGACTGGCACAGACTGGTGGTGGGGTGAGAAAAAGGGCTTGAAAAGGAAAACAAACTCACTGGAACAGAAACCCAGAAAAGGTTATCAAAGGCTGCACGTTTGATCTTGCAACCCTTAAATCAACAGAAGCTTTATCAAACCTTCCACAAACAGGGCGAAGCAATCCATATCCTGTAGGATACAAAATAAGAGATCCCCACACCATTCCCAGTTAGATAAACGTCTGTTATGTCAAAGAGCAGATGAGCACACATACTTTTCTGATGAACCCCTCTTCCCTCGGAAGAGATTTTAAAATTCATCTCACCGCTGTGCAAACACTGCGTAACTGCTGTGATTCATCAGCTCCCGGGCAACTTGCACAGCCCCGCCTACTGCATTTCTCCCCTTACCCCTGCTGCCTGTGCACGCTTACGTTCACTCTCACCTCGTCCTTGCCCAGCAGCACCTTTGTGGTGAGCGAGGGCCTGCCCACGTTGTCACCGATTGTATTGGGGTCCACGTAGACGATTGTCCCCATCTTGCCGTACTGTGTCACTACCACGAGGACGGAGTTGGAGAACGCTGTGCACACCACCTCTGTCGGGACCCCGTGTACCACCTCCTCTCGCTGCTTGGACGTCACGATGGGACTCCCTTCCATCACTGCGGAAAAAGAAAAACAAAACAACAATAACAATAAAATAACATTAGATTAAAAACACAGACCATAGGCTATAAAAAGCCCAAATCCTTCTCTCCATTTGAAGTACCCACATCAAGCTGATTGCAGAGCACAACAGCACACAGAAGGGTGTGTGTCTGTACAGGAACAACAGTCAACACCCCTAACAGGGAGGGAAAATTTAATTACCCCGTACTAATAAGAACGAGCTGCCATGTATATGCTTAGCGATAATCATGCTTTAAGTGATCGCACCTATGGCGCTGGCCGCCCCCAAGCCTGACCAGCCGTGCTGTGTCCTCCCCTCCCTCGCAGTCCCCGGGATCGCTGGCACCGCAGGCGCGATCCCTGAGCCTCGCTTTCTACTCCGGACTCCGCAGGCCTCGGCGCTTCCTGAGGCAGGCTGAAGCTGTGGTAAGGCCCGCACCGGGCCGGATCCCGCCGCGCCTCCGCTTTCCGCCTGGACCCGCCCCCGGCGGCGCGGGGAGATGGCGCAGAAAGGCCGCGGCCCTCCCCTACCCGCAGCGCCGCGCCGCCATTACCCGCGAGGGGAGGTGCCATCTCCAGCGCCCTCCTTCTCTCCTTTGGGGTATCGTCCGCTCGCTGTACGCCGCTTGCCACAGCTCCGTCTTCTCGGCCTGTTTCTGCTCGTTTTACTCAGGTTACTATCGGCAGGGTGGGGAAATGTCACAGCAGGAACTGCAGCTGTGGCCGCGAGGAAGTCGGGTGTGCCCCTCCTCAGGTCTGTAAGGGGACAGGGTGAACCTAGGCATAGAGGGACGCAGCTAATTTCATAGAATCGTTTAGGTTGGGAAAGACCTTTACGATCTCCAAATTCAACTGTTAACCCAGCACATGTCCCTAAGCACCAGATCTACACATTTTATTAATCCCTCCAGGGATGTTGACTCCACTGGGCAGCCTGTGCCAGGGCTTGACAACGCTTCTGAGGAAGAAGTTTTTCCTAATGCCTGACCTAAACCTCCCCCCGGTGCAACTTCAGGCCATTTGCACTTGTTATTTGGGAGAAAAGATCAACTCCCACTTCGCTAAAATCTCCTTTCAGGTAGTTGTAGAGAGTGAAAAGGTCTCCCCTGAGCCTTCTTTTCTCCAGGGTAAACAGCTCCAGTTCCCTCAGCCGCTCCTCATTAGACTTGCTTTCCAGACCCTTCACTAGCTTTGTTGGACATGCTCCAGCACCTCAATGTTCTTGTAGTGATGAGCCGAAAACTGAACACAGTATTTGAGGTACAACCTTACCAGAGCTGAGTACAGGGGGATGATCCCATCAATCCGTTTTTATTCCCCTTTGCTCCATCTCCATATGGGATGAGCAGCAGCTTGTTCCTTGCCAAAATACTCCTCAACACATGGTCCTACTGCTTCATGAGTGAAGGCTTGAGGGAACGATGGCAGCTGACCGACAGTGCTGTAATGGGAGGTAAGGACATCCCTATGAAGAGTGCAGAAAGAAATGTTTATGTCCCATGAGCAGTATGTGCAAACATGCGTTTCTGTTAATTGTATACAGTTAATTCACTGCTAATTTCTTTCTTTGAAATACTTGTACTCATAAATAATAGTTTTGTATACTAAGTTATACAAAGTTCTGAAAACTGTTTGTACCCTTCCAGAATTCTGCCATTGCTGCATCTAAAATATGCTCCAAACCTCCATTTCTATGTGTTAGCTCTCCTTTACTATCATTCCCACCACACAAACAAAATATCCTGGCTGCAGCAATAGGTGCCTGAGTTGTAGGTTATCTATTCAGCTAACACCTCTTAAGAACCTCATGAATACCTTTTTTTTTTGGTTTGCATTAAAAGTTTTAACAAAACTTGGCTACAGGAAAAGTATGAAAAGCTTGTGCTGAGAATCCTTCAAGGCACCGTTAGAGAGCAGCAGAGGTCCACGGAAAAGCTTTTAATTCAGCACGTTATTCTTGTGAATGCAGAGACGCTTGATACCTTTTCGGCGCTCTGGCAAATAGTCTGTTTACCAGCGCTGCGAAAAAAACAACATTCCTCTTTCTTGCTTACCACAATCACTCGAGGCTTTGCCTGTTTGACGGAGATAGTAGCAGCTCTTGTCAGTAAAGCCTCCTGACTCATAAAGAAGTTTATTCCTGCTCTGCCTTTTCTGGAGAGTAATTTTACTTCAGGAAACACAAAGGACCAGATTCTTTCTGCCATCCTTTTTAGCCTCCATTTTACTTTTTTTACATGACAAGAGGACAAAGAGAGTCCACTCTAGTTCAGATTTACATGGAAACACTGTACTTCACTGTTTTTCATTAGTTTAGGAAGAAGGAGTTATTTTTAACAGTTTCAATCAATTGGCTATCTCATTTTGGCATGGAGCTGAGAGATATCAAACTTGTGAAGCAGACAGCAGGAGGTAACAACACTGAATCTTCATCACTGAAAGTAAACACATTTCAAAAAATAACTAAAGAGAAGGCTTCCATTGTCTATATGACTGAGGCAGGGGATGGAGATTTGAGAATACACACTGTGGCAGAAAATGGGACCTTTCCCTTCCTGCCACCTGCTTCCCAGCATTTTCTGACTCAGAAGAACATGTAGCTGTACTTACACTCCTGTTATCTGTAGCACTTTTTCTCCAAAGATCCCTAATCACATTGCAAACATTATTACATTTAGCTTCATAAACTCTTTTCTGACATAACAGATTATTAATATACACCATTTTATGTTCCGAGGGAAATAAAGAATTGTGACAGACAGCAGTTCAGAGCCATCAAGTCCTTGGCTGGAGATTCAGCAGGATTTCAGGATCCCTTCTTCCACTCCCATGCACTTACTGCTGAAGAAACATAAGTCGTGCATGTCACTATCTCAATTACCAGAGAAAATCAATGACTCTGCAGCCCCATGCTTTGATAAGAAAAACTACCCATAATACTGCAGCTTTGTACCTTTATTATTATTTATTTGAGCAGTTTCTTACTACTCTTCTCTTTAAACTGCTTCAGTGCCTCTGTGTGTGCCGACTGGAAAGAAGGTGCTTTTTATAATAATCTTTGCATTTATCTGAACTGATTTTATAGGCCAAATATGTAAGATCCACAGATCATCAGCAATGTTCCCCAGTTCTCTCGAAACCTAGACACGCAGTGTTTCAGGACATCCATTAATAATCCCTGCTCTTGGGAGTGCCTAGCTATCAAAGTGCTGGGTTGCTTTATTAGTTTACAGGTTATTACTTCTCTCGTTTAGATTTCTCTCTTGTATCTTTTATGATGCGGAATATAGACTGTGAGCTGGAACCTCAGGTGCAGCTGGGCTCTGGGCTGTGCAGCCAAGGAGAGAGGAAAGGAATTAGTTTGCTCCCTGACGCGGGAGCTGCTTGGGAATTATTCTGACCCTTGTTATAAATCAGGTATGTGAAGCAGAGCTGCCTTTAAGTACATTCCTCTGGCCAGACAATATCAGAGTGCTCCTTTCCCCCTTATTAATGTCACGGCAAGGTCAGGGGGGTGTGGGTGGTGTGGAGTTTCGTGAGTGATCTCTCCATGGGGTCGTTGTGTCAAAGGAGTAGGAAGGATGGCAGAAATCCACCTCCTGATGCTTTCAAGTGTTTCCCACTGCATTTAAACAGTCTGGGAGAGGCAATATTCAGAAAGTGCTGCTGAACTGAGGCCTTTCAGCTGCAGGTAGAGGAGCACATCTGGGGCTGTTCTCAAAGACTAGCATTAGTCCCAGAAGTCAGGACTCCCTGGTTGGCACTCTTTGCAGTCAGTGGAGGGGGGCTTTGTCATTTCTTGGTGCAAAGTGGAAACAGAACTTTGAACCTGGCTGTCCACTGTCAGGAGATAAGCCTGTTGCATCTGAAGGTGGCTATTTTATCTCTTGGTTTCTAGATGTCAGCCTGACAAAGGTATGGACCTGCCAAACCCAACTGCTTCTGTGCATGGACAGAAATAGGGCATCGGTTTTGCAGAGAAGCCTGAAGTTAAAAGTGTGAGCAGCTGAGGAGTTCAGCTGTGTCCAGAATTAGATGGTAGCTGAGCAGCATTCTCAGAGTTAATGCTCCAAGGCTCTCATTTTATGTGCTTGTATTTTGAAGGAAGGTGAGGTGATTCTGGCTCTTCTGTGCATTGCTCCTTTTCTGTTCTCCCTAGGATTTCCTATTCTAAGAGACAAGTCTAAGAGGTTTGCTTTGTTCTTAAGTTGTCCATACAACTCTTTATATATGGGACTTTTCTTATTTCAAGGCTAAGCCAATCAATCAGGCATTGCAGAACCACTCTAAGCTGTTTAGTTGTTGATTAAACCTTTTTTTTTTCCAGTGTAGAATTCAGCTGGAAATAAACAAAAAACAATCATGATGCTCAAAACCAAATTGTTCCCTTTCTTTGTGAGCTGCACTCAGCTGCACATCTGAAATGGAAATGCTGGATGTCTTTGCATGCCTGAGACTGTCAGGTCATGCTATTGTTTTGCTTTGTTGCATTTGCAACTTGGTAAGGAAACAATATGGGAATGTTCATTAATGTTTGTGTAAATAGTAACTGCCCACATATAAGAACTAGCATATTTTCCTGGGAAAGCTCAAAGTGCAGGGTAGAGTTTAAAAACATGGCAGCAAGCCAGCACACTCTGGCTGAGCCTGGAAGCATCTAGGTAGCAATTTGGCTGGAGCTCTTGGGAAGTTTTTTTTTTAGTCAGATTTAGCAACCTATAAATAGAGAAGTACTCCAGCCCTTGTAGGATTTTGTTATGCTGTGTCATTTGTGTTTTCTGAGCTGCTGTGCAGGCTGGGGAGCTAGGACTTCAGATCCATGAGGCTTGACTGAGAAAGGAGCTCCATTGGTGCTTGGGTTTCAGAAGGGGCTACTGCTGAGGTTGCAGAGCCTGGCAAAAGTGAGGCAAGTCAAACCTACAGAAGGACATTGCTGAAAACAGTTTCTTGGGTGCTCGATTTACAACAGTAGTAGTTTTGATATATTCAGTGCCTTTGAAACCACTAGATCCTACATTTCTTTGCAAAAAAATGCCCAGAAATTATTTCAGCAAACACTGACATTAAAATTGTGTTCTTGAAATTTGTAAAATACACCTCCAGAATATCTCCAGACTATGCAAGAAAGCGAAAAGATCTCCAGCTACATAAAAGAGTTATGATTACATCATGCAGTCAACCTGGTGCTGTCTAATGATCATTTTATCCCCTATATTTATGATGAGATAACAGCTGGCTGTACTGGACTCTATATCCAGGGGGTATGAAGCAGACAGAGTCATCATGAGGCAAGATTGAGTTTGAGCACTGTTTACATAATTTTCATTTGTCAAATAACAGCCCTACATAGATCACAACCATGACAGTGCCTGTGGATGGTGTCATCCATCAACAGATCCACCCTGTGAACAGCAGAAGCTTTACATTACTGCAATAGCTGAAGAAATTATTTCCATGGATCAGTAAAGACAGCAGTAATTGCCATAAAGCTCACTATGGTTTATGCAGGAGTTTTCCCCTTGCTCATGGTGGTCTGTCAGATGAAAGACAGCATGCAAATGGAGTGGACTGTGAAAATACTTGTGGCATAGCTTCTAAGAACAAAACTCATAGCACTCTGCTCCTAAGAAGTGTGAAAATGACAATATGGCTCTTGCAGAAGCAACAAGAGAATGTCAGACTATTAGTATGATACTAATAGTATAGTCAGTTGTATAAATCACTTAATTGTGGCAGCAAATTAAATGGTGGTGTTGTCTAGAATTCACCCATAGTTAAAATGAGATATCTTGATGAGACAAATGCCTTGTGCACTGCCAGTAATAAATTAGCTCCTCTTTCAAGTGAGAAAACAATTAAAAACTTGGTTGAAAAGGGCATATTTTCTCTGTGGCCACTGATCCCTCAAACTCCAGAAATAATAAAGTGTTTCTAATAGTTGTTCATTATTGCACAGTTGAAAGAGGAAAAATCCATTGTCTCATTATGTTCAAGACAGTTATGAAATTGCATTGGGAATATTTGAAAATGTGAAAGGCATCTAACTGAATGGTTTCAACTTTGACAATGTATCATCATTTGCAGTTCATAATGCTGCTGTTAACTATGGGAGATATCAGTCAGTGCACACAGTGGAAAATGAGACTAAATATTTACTTTTCATTTATATACTGCATAAATAACAGCAAAGTATGCAGTAGAGAGCTCAGGATTTGATTTTGAGGCTTGTGTGGCAAAACTTCCAGAATTACAGGAGGTTTTTGTTTTGCAAAACTTAAATATGTGGAAACATTGAGGTATTTCCCAGCCAAGTGGGCAACTCTGTGCCTTGCCAAGGAAACAACAAAATGATTTCTGGGTATTACGAATTGCTCTTGAATATTAGATGAAGATTGGCCCCATCTGATTTTCAAGTTCTTTATCGATGTTGAAGATGGAGCTGGTGGAAATATTTGGTGTCTGAATGCTTCCTCTTTCACAGTACATTAAATTGTTTTGCCATCTATTCAAAATTAGAATCCACTCTAGTGCTGAAGTTTAGAACATAAAACATGAGTTATGCTACAGACCACAAAAAACAATCAAGATCAGCCCTGCATAAAGACATGCCATGACAAGCAAAAGAATGTAAGCAGCTACCCTTCAGCATGCTCTAGAGGCTTTCAGATCTCACTCTTCACCTGCCTATACTAACCTGATTCACTTGCTGTCTCTGAAGAAGCATAAGACTTTAGGGAGCTGGAAGGCCTTTTGTAGGACTTAACTATGATAGAAGATTGGAAATACATTCATGAGGAATATTGTGATTTGAAAGATTTTGTGAGACACATGCATGTGCTGCAGGAATTTGTATTCAGAAGTGCTTCAAATCCTAGTGATCTCCATTACAGAAAACTTGTAGAGTTTACTGCATCCACTCATGTCTCTAGAAAGTAATAGAATAAATACTTTCTCTTGGAAGCAGATTTAACATTTCAGAGACCTACAAAATGATGAATCTGTTGAAGCTGAAGTTTAAAGTTGGTTTTAACTGATCACATGTTTTATGGATCAACGTAAAAAGAAATAAGAATTGAAATTGTTTGGTAGTGTCATTCTCAGTAATGAACTGAAGTTTGTGATAACTGAATTGTGCATTTGATGGACAGTGCTGAAGTACTCTGAGGAGAAAAATACAATTATGTAATGGGGAAAATGGCATTAAAATAAAGTATTGTCCCTTATTTCACAGGTGATTATCTCCTGTTTCTCTACAAGAAACATGATAATCATGACAAGCAGATGTGCTATCAACTTTTTAAGTTTCATCCTGGAAATGAGGTTGGAATATTCCATAAGGAAATCAATGTAATTTTCCTGCTCTTTTCTGTCTCTATAACAAATGCTCTGCCTGAGTTCTTCTCTGCTCTGCACTTGAAACTCCTCTTCTGTTTTTCTAGGCAACTCTAGTCTGAGTTGATGTTTTATCTCTTAACTTCAAGTAAGCCTCCCATCCTATCTCTTCCAAGAGCATTTTGGAACCAGTTTGCCCTGAAAGCCTAAGATCAGAGAACACTGGGGGATTAGGTTTAAACTTGTTAAACTGAATTAACACTCCTGCCACATGATTCTGGCCTGTGCCAGTCCTTCTAATCTTGTTCAGAGTTTAGGATAATTTGTTTAGTAGTGCTGATCAGCTGGAGGTTAATTCAATTGGACTTTGGTTATTTATTCATGCCCGGATTTGCTAAGTGTCACAGCAGATACATGAGGTCTCTGTTACAGTTATGAGACGGCTTCATTAGTGTGACTGAGAGTCCATCTGGATGACTTCCTTTCCTCAGTGCAATAACTGACTGTCAAGGCTCTTTCCAGTGGAAAAAAAAATCCTTATAGAACATCTCCCTTTCATTTGTGTTATAAGTGTATTGATTACAACTTAAAATGCATTTCTCTCTTCTGATCACTGGTGTTGCCAATGATCTTTTCTCCTGGATCTCAGTACTGTACCATCTCTACATTTTAAATTGATACCAGAATTTAAAAGAAAAGTACAAATGTGTTTTAAAAGCCATTTATTACTAACAATGTGTTTTCATGCAGTATTGTGGTCCTGCTGACTTCAAGGTCCACTTTCCCCACGAGTGAAATGCTGCCAGTGGTGAAGTAGAACATGGTCAGTCTTTTACACTGCCCAGAATTAACTAGCCAGAAATGGAAGACAAAAAGGAAGAAGAAAATTGCATCCTGCTGAAACCTCTGGAGGAATTTAGGTTGGCAGAACATTGTTACTCAAACTGGAATGTGGCCAGGACACCAGGATTAATGTTAGCACAAAATGCCACTTGACTGCAAGTGTTCGGATAACCTTGGATGAAAGTCTTATCTGGAAAGAGGTTCTTCTAACAGAAAAGGGCTCCCTGATATTGGCTGGGACTTTGGTTCAGGATTGACTCAGAGAATTTTTGCTCTTTGCTTCAGCAGTTTTTGAATGGGACAGCCCTTGAATGGTAACAGATCTCCCTTTCACAACCTGCAGCACAGCAGGTAATTTCCCTGAAGGATTCCATGCCATAGACTGATGTCTCTTTTTAAAGATGTTTCCTGATATATCATGCAAACATTACAAATAGGAGCCTGAAGAGATGCTTCTTGGAGAAAGGTCCTAAAGATTAGAAGGCAGGAAAAATACTCAGTGTCACTGGGCCAAGCTGGGCTTCTGCAGCCACATAAATGTGGAATAGCTACTTACGTCATGGAGTTACTCCTGAGCAAGTAAGACCATCATTGGCCTCATTCTTGTTTTATTCTCCTCTCCGGATGTTTCTATAATACATGTTATGGGTTGGGCTGGAAGAACCAGGTGGTGCTCAGTGAAAGCTTTGATGATTAAAAGCAGAATTAGTAACATTTTCTTCTCTTTCTCTTGATTTTTCAATTAAATTGTAAATCTATGCTGAGGAAAAGCCATTAACTTCCAGGAAGTGAGAAATGTTCCTGCATGTTTGGCCTTCTCCAGCAAACTCTGTCACAGTTACATACCGTGAAATATGGTTTCCAACAGAACAATGTTCCCCAAACCAGCTGGGACCCACATTATAACTCAGCATTCTTTGCAGAAGTTTATTTGCTGTTGACTTGGAAGCCAATTTAGAGCTTTTGAGAGAAGTTTCTACTTATCTAGAGACCAATACAACATGGGTCCCACAACATCAGCTCCCACAGAGAAGCTGGAGAGAGTAGGACTAAGAGAAAAATGTGTCAGTAACCATCTTTGCCATCAGATTCCCATGTCCTGTGGGATTTATGTTCCTTGCACTGGTTCTGGGTCTCACATGCATGCATGGGTAAAAGGGAAGCATCCAAGGATCATGTTGAGGGAGACTGCCATAAATTATGAAGGGAGCTGTATCTGCAAAAACCCAGTGTGTGTTCCCAAGAAACAGGATCCCTGTCTGGAGGAAAAAGAGCAGTGTGCAACTCCATCTCTATTTTTCCTGATGCTACAGCTCTTTCTTTACAATAGTGCAGGAGCTCCATGCAAAGGCAACAACCCTTACAGGGCTATATGTCAGCTGTGTGTGTGTTTAAGCTATATGTGAGCTTGGGACTTGCTTTGCTATTTGTGTTTGAGGGCAAACTCCATCACTGCTGTTATGTGGGCAAATGTGACCTAGACTGTTCCATAAGTGGAGCTGTTTTCCATCCTACCTGAGCCCCACTGAGATTTTCCCTCGTTTTCTGTGGGATGACACTTATTGTGTCCTCTCCCCTTGCCCAGCCTTCCCATTCCTCTCCTGCATCAGCTCAGACTTGTACATGAGTGAAGATATGATTCCCCTAAGAATTCACTTCATTTAATATTCCTCTTCCTGTCTTCATTTATAGGTTAACCAGCACCTGAGATGCTCAGTGCTTTCCCAAACTTTACTTTGACTAGATAAACTTTTAAATTAAACATTTTTCCTTTCCCCCTCCTTCTGTTTGAGGGTTACTGTATAATTCTCTGTTTAAAAAAACCCCGGCAAACAGAGAAGTAATCACAGATGCATTTTGCTGAGAAAAGATAGATGGCCTGACATAAAGGATTGAACATACTATTCCACAGATATCCCTGCAACTGACAAAATAGGCCAAACTCATTCTTTATGTAGCTCTGCCAGGGATGAACAAGACACAGGGGCTGTAAGGAAGACCACGTGCTAACATTTTGTTTCATTGAGTCCCTGGAACACTGAATATGCTCTTAATGTGCAAGAGTAGGCTGAAATCTGCAATCAGCTCCACGAGTGTAATTGAATCTGAGTCAGGAGAAGTGGCACCTGCATGGTGGAGAAGGACATTCATTATGCTCTGTTCAGGTCTGTACCATCCTGCTTGTGTGGATGGAGTTCAGCATGTACTATCTTGAGCTGAGGGAATCACACAATCATGCTCCAACTATAATGTCCTATATATATATATTACTACTATGTGCTGGACATCTCAATGTAATGCTGATGAATGCATAAGCACACACCATCCTATCTAAATATCTGCTCTATACATGTGCAGATGCACACTGGGCTTACAAATATGGGGCAAAATGTGTAGAGCAACCTTCCTGTCAGGCTTGCTTTCTTTCATGTGCCTGCAGTTCTGAGAAGTCACTGCTGTCTTGGGGACATCTGTGTCAGTTCAAACCAATCCCTATTGTTGCAGGCAAACATGGTACAGCTGTGAAGCCTACAAGGAGTCTATGATGTTGTGTATCTCACACACACACTCTCCATGGCCAACAACAATAACAAGACCTTTGTACAAAAGACTAAAAGTCTCAAAGTCAGTATAGGAAGAGAGATGGAGAAGCCAATGCATATTGCCACTGCCTTAAAAAGAAGTATAAAAGAGGAAAATTCCTGGATGATTTCTTCATGCTATCACCAGGAACAGTCCTTTTGGGAATGGTGTAATGAAAAGCTTTTGAGAAAAATGTTGTCAAAGCAATTTTTGTTAGAAATTTTATTTTGACATCTCAGCCCATATTGTTTTGATCACTCCCTTTTCAAAAGTAACTTTTAGGTTACAGTGTTCTGCTTTGATGATTTTTTCAAGCGAAGTTGCAGTCATTTCACTTCATGTCAATTTTTCATCCACATTTTATCTTACACGGGAAAAGAGAGCAAAAGAAAACATTTGATTGACCCAAACTACCAGTGACACATGCTGGTTTTGTGAAAACTTTGAAGAAATTGCTTCCTCTTCCTGAGTTTGGGAGGAAATTCCAGGGTCTCTTACACTTTGGAGAAAGGAGAATGCATTCTGATGAGGGCACCTGCTACACAGGTGCTAAACCAGGGCTGCTACTGAATCACCCTATTGTACATCTGAACATAGATGGATCTCTTATTTAGCTATGTAGTGGTCCCATATTTTGGTCATGCCACCATGTGAGCACTGTCCCTGGGGGAAGCTGGGCTCAGTGCTTGCAGGCAGGTCTTTGGGACCACATGCTGAAGACTTCATGCCTCTGAAACACAACTCAAGGCTCCTTGTCAGGGAACACTGATGGAAGGAGTACATCTTGGCATTTAGCCTTCAGGGAACTTGGCACTTCTCACAATTTTCCCTCAAAGAAGGGCACTCAGGTGCCCTTCACAGGTGGCTTAAATGGAGAAAGCAGCACATCTTGGCAAGGAGCCAGAAGTAAAAGCAGCTTTGGCAGGTAGCCTTTGTGAAAGGCAAGTGCTTTGCTGTTCTCCTTCAGGGGAGAGAAGTATGATGCTGTAAGAGGTAGAAGGGTCAAACCCACTCCACCTACTTCGGACTTGCACTCAGGGGTGAAGTTCTGTATTCCCTCCCTATGTCAAGAGGGAAGCACTCACAGTTTTTCCTTATACTTTGAGGAATTTTTATCAAAATGCCCTCTGCCTAACATGTAATTATGTATGTATATGCATGCATGTGTAAAATCAGTTACTGAAAGCAAGAGAACAAAAGTATTGTGAAAGTCAGCTGGATCCTCCAGGGAGAGGAATGCAAAATATGTATCCAATAAAGCTTTTTGGATGATACCCATAAATAAAGAGCTGAAGTTCTGGCCCTACTGTCCTCTCCAGTACCATTCTACCAGAAATGTGTAGCTCACATCCTGAGTCATCCCCAAGGAGAGTAATAGATGTTATACACTTGAAATAGTTTAATTTCTAACTGGCCCAAGCACAGTTCACCCCTCTTTCATCAACCAAGAGGAAGATGGAGAATTTTAATATCTTCTAGTGAGGTCATGGGACCTCTGAGTCCCTAGCCTTATTCAACACAGTCAATCCATTTTGCCAGTTCCACGCATGAAACTGCAGGTGTGAGAGAAGCTGGGTTCCCAGATTGCACTGCAAGGACAGGAGAGTGATGATGTTTGTGTAGAAAGTTGGACCTTTTTAGTTGCTCTGACCAAGGTGCAGGACCTTGAAATCTCCATTTACAGCTGCAAGAGACCCTTTTTATGGTCATAAGTTTATAGCAGGATACTCTAATGGCTTTATTTCCAGAGGCAGAGGTGGTGATTTCCCACTTGAAGAAACAGATCTGCAGGCAGAGGTGCTTGGTGAGGATCAAGCAATTTATTTATCCTAGAAGACCTTAGATTACCACATCTATTCCTTGCTTAGCACTAGCCTGTCTGTTTTGTGTGTAAACTGAGGTAGGGATCTCACAGGCTCTACTGTCCCCTCTGAAAATGTTGGCCCAGCATACAGAGAAAGGTTGGCTCCCAAGAACTTGCCCTCACCACACACACTGATGCCTTAGGCACAAGCTTCCCTGGGAATGAGGTAAGTGACTGATGACTGCTATTACAGGAGGAGATCTTTGGAACAGATCCACCTCCTCTCTGGTGGAGTCTAAGGGCAAGAAAAATCTTTCAGACAGCCTATAGCTGTGAGGTGGATTTGCTGTAAACACAAACAAGAAATACATTTCCAGAGAGCATGGAATCCACATGAATAAAATCAAAAACGATGATGAAATCAAGTGGCTGAATTACTAACTCATCAGAAGCCAGAAGGGACTGTGGTAATACAAGGTATATTATATTGTCAATTTGTATTGTACATTTGGAACAACAACAATCGCATTGTTTTGAAATTAAGAATAACCTGGAGGGGGCAAATGAATGAACAGTGTACCACATAGTTGAGAGAGAGAGAATTTGTACTTGGCAATAATCAATATTCGTGTATGTCTCCTAATTGAGTCAGCCTAGCCTTCCTCTGGGATGTGACAGTGACAGCTGAACTTCTCTTCCTGTTTGATGGATTTGACTGTGCTACAGCTGTAAACAGACAATGCACCAAAAGTGGCTTTGGTTTGTCCTCAGTGCCTAAGCACGAATCCTACTCAGTCCAGAGCATCAGTCAGCCAGACAGGATGTGGGCATCGATGCTCTCTTGCCTGGGGCAGCTGGAGGACACAACCAAGGATAGGTCCTGAGGACCTTTCCTAGAGGAGGGCCTAATCTCCCCAGCATTCAACTTCCTTGCATACATGCAACACACACATATTCTAAAGAATCAAATGATCAATTCTGGTGGTTTTCATAACAATTCAGTCCTTGTCCTGCCTCAAAAACTAGTCTTTTAAAAATACCTCGTTGCCAGAGGCACTCAGTGAGTCGGTTCATTAGTGTGACCCAGTGCTTGGGGGTCTACTGCTGAAGTGTATATTGTTCCTTTTCAATCTGAGGTCCTTGCTCGTGTGTTCAAGTTTGCAGTGGTTGTTGGATTGATGACTGGGAAAGAATTGTGTTGACCCAGGGCTTTGATCTGGCATGCATCCAAGGCAGACTGCAGGCACCCTCAGCTCACATCTCTGTGTCTTGGCATTTCCTAACTTGTATTTCTTCCTCAGTCCCTCTGCTATGGCTGGAGGCACATCCAGATCAAAATGAAAGGCTTTCCTTTTCCCTCTTCAAATTGCTACTTGTGCTGCCCACTCAAGCTCTTCACTTGGTTTGTACTGGTGGATGAGTCAAAACCCTGACCAATTCGTAATTGTGCACATCATGTACACATTAATTGGTACTTTCCATCCCAGGGACTTCCTAAAGAAGCACCAGTTTAGGCTCTTAACAATTTTAGTACAAACACTTTTTTCCTCCCTCTTCCTTTTCCCTTTTTGACAGAGATAAGATTCATATTTTTGTGGACATGAATCCACTGCCTGAAGTTTCTCAAATCTCTGCTCTGGGACACTGAAATCTTATCTCTGAGGCAGAACAGGAAAGGAAAAGTAGTACATGAGGGGAACTGTGACTCATGCAGAAATTGAAATGATGAAGCAGACGCTGCTATTACGAAGACACAGAGGTGTTCAAAGACCTCCTGGTGGAAAGGCAAAAGCCTGGGCTTTTCAGCCTTGAAAGGTTTCTGCATATTGAAGCTTTGAGCACTGGATGAGGGTTGTGGACTGGTGAGCTCTCTGCTTGCCAGCTAAGTCCTTTCCATGCCAGCAGCAGTGCAGCGAAGTTGAGAGCTCAGGAGGCAGCGTGCAGCGGATTTAAGCCTGATCAATAAAAGATCTGCTAAAACTTGAAATGCTGCTGCCTTCTTCCCTGTAACAAAAACTTTAATGGTTCCTTCCCCCCCCCCCCGGAGGGGCTGAATCTGAATGAAAGAAAATTAGGAGAAAATGTGCCTGATTTTCTATTTCAGTGAATGAGCTGAAGGAGGCACCTATGTGTCTGTCATCCTGAAAAACTCCTTGTTTTGATGGAGCCTTAATAGATTTTTCAAAAGAGTCTTTGAATGCCTCACCCAGCTCTATTGGAAACAGTTATGTTTTGAAGCTGGCACCTTGCCATGTCTATTTATGTTCTATATTGCCTTCAAAAATAGCATCTCTTCTATTTTTTCCCCAATATTCAGAGCAGTATTAGTACATAGGACAATAAGCTGGCCTTGCCTCCCCTGTGCTAAGGAAAATGCTTCAGGAGACCCCAGACCAACTCCTCTCATCAAGGATGGGTGAACATTCTGCAGTCCTCTTGCCACACAAGATGGCATTTTAGTCACCACAGAAGGGAGAAAAGACCTCTACACTAACAGGAGAGAAAAGTTTATAGCTTTTGTGCTACTAAGTCTCTCAAGATGGAGACTCCCCAGCACCCCAAGGTTATCTAATCCAGAGATCCTGTTAGACAGGCCTCCGTGTCCAACATGATTCGTTCTCACTGCAGTTTAAATCCATGACATCTTGTCCTGCTGCAGCTAGGACAACAGAGCATTCCCTTCCTCCTGAAGGTTATCTTTTAAAGGCCTTAAGGACTTAGCAGTTAAGCTGGGGAGGAGATGAGGCTAACGTCCTTCCTCTGCTACTTCTTAGGCTATGTAAGGAGAGGGATCATTCCTCATTTGGTACAGAACTGCAGGACTCCATGCCTTCTCATAACACCCTTGCCCTGTGTCTGCTATTATCCCAGCTCCTTTCTGGGGGAAAGGCCTTGCCTCCATTCATTGCCACTCTGGATATGAGCAGTTTGTGCCTCCTGCTGAAATGCAATGCCTTGCTGTTGTCCCCAGTCTGCATTTCACCTCAATATTTGGGGCCATTTTGTCCAATCTAAATCATTCTGAATTCTAGCCTTGTCCCCAAAGTGTCCTTGCTATCCTTCCCTGATCACTCTCATCTGCATGCATAACAAACCTACTCCTTCATCCCTCACTGTGTCTTCAATGCAAATGCAAGATGGAGAAAACACAGGAGAATGTCCAGCCCAGCCATCCATACAGTCTGGGAACCACTGGAAAAAGCACCACCCCAGGGATCTGCCATTCTGTTGTGTGCATGCCTGGGGCCACAGGCCTTTTGCCACATGCTCTTTAACCAAGGAGCCCTGAAACACAGGGGCAGAGGCTTATGTCCCCCAAATTACAGTTGCAATGCAGCATCATTACAGCATGTGGCTGAGAAGGTGGCAAGGCAAACAGAGAGCCCTTTCCCAGGAAGACCTCCCCTCCTCTGTGAGCAGTTGGGTGCAGGATAAGTAAAGTGCCCAAGCATGTCTTGACTCCTGAGAAATCCATTTTCACAAGCCATTTTTCCCTTTGAAGTATCCTGAACTCCATGAGCGTGCAGCCTTATCTCTCCCAGTGCCAAATTCTCCTTAATGAGGTTTATCCAGCTTTTCCAGCATGACTTAACATTGTCCATCCAGTCCAGCCAGAAAGGCTCCTTTATTTTGCAAACATAATTAATGGCAATAAGCTGTCCATGGTGTGTGGTGATAATGGCACTGATGCTGTAAGACCCCACAGACAGAGCTTGGGATTTAGAGAAAGTTTCATTCTGTGTGCAGTGTTAGCAATTTCCCCAGCTCCCTTCCTGAACAATTTCTCTTTCTATTTCACATCCTATGCTGGAATTATGCCTCCTGCTGTTTACATTAAAAATGCATTATACATGTGTTGAAAACATTGAGATCTGTGTTGCTGGCAAGGAAGGAAGCTGTTATGTTTAAGAAGCATTCTCTTATATTATTATCACTTTTGTTTAATTTAGTAGGATTATTTTCTCTAATTCCAAAGCTGGGAAAAGACTCCTGTAAATATTCTTCCCACTAGCCAAATTCTTTATCATCCTAACCCATGTATAAGCTGGCTTGCTTATGAACTGCCACATCACCAAGTTAAAATGCTGATTTCTCTCTGTTAGCTTTCTCCTGTGCTTTGGATCAAAAATACACAAGGAAAAGGTAATGTCATTTAAAAGAGCTCTAAATGGTTTGCTGCTGCACAGGGGAGCTGGGATTTGTGCTAGTGACATAGCAGTGTCAGGCTGGGGAGGTATTGAGGTTTCTAAACTCTACAGAAAAGCTGCATGGAGTAGGAAAATGTGGGATTGAGCAACTCTGCACCTGTAGGGACTAGATGTTCAAATGCACCATACCATCCTCTAGAAATAAGCTGAGGAAGGATTTTCCATGGGACTCACTGCTGTCATATCTAAGCACCTTACTGTACAAACAGAATGTGGCAGGGCTGGGAGTTAAACCCATATCTCTCAGACCCAGAGCTTTAACTACATGGATGTTTTTATTCTGGATAATATAACTTGATCTGAATGAATTAGAGACCTAAAATGAAATATAGTAAGAGGGGGGCAATAGGACAGAAATGATGACTGTGGGTTGAAACCAGAGCATTTGAAGGAAATGAGAGAGGAGAGGAGAGGAGAGGAAGGAAAAGGGAGAGGGAAACAGAAAGATAAAAGATCCTGTGGCAGTTTATGTGCCACTTGTGGGTTCTGCATGTAAGACCAAGGAGCTGTTTTGCATTGAACAGCACAGGGGAGATCACAGGTGAATACCAGCCAGCTTGGGGCATGGTGATAAGTCACTGGAGTTAGAAGGTGCAGTGGGGAGTTACAGGACAAAAGATTAAGGAAATTAAATCTATGGGGAAAATTAGGGGAGATTCAGGCTAAAGTATAAGGGTGTAAGCAACCCTGCCTAAAGGAAGGAAAGAAGTAATTCTCCTTAATTAGTAAGTGACAAAATTGTACCTTGTGGGCAAGAGCTGGAAGAGAAGAAGAAAAACAATTTACATAACTGAAAATCACATTTTAACAGTAAGACTGGCTTGGGTTTTGGGAGCTGCAGTGGAGATGGGCAGCAGATTGCCCAGTGGAGAGGCTTGGTGAGTCTCCAGAGTGCACAGGAGGAGTTGCTGCAGGTAATTGGTGGATGCTTTCCTACAATTTGTATTTGTCCCTGCAGCACTTTGCAAAGTGATGGAGGATTTGATGCTGACATTAGGAAACAGACCTCTCGGGGGGTGAAGTGGCAGCTGTTCGATGGCAGCTGGCAACAGCACTCTGGGAAGTCCAACAGAGCTGTGTGTCTGCACAGGTGAGCTGGGAGAAGAATGCCAGATATTGGAGGATGGCCAGGGATTGGAGTTCCTTCCTCCCCAGAGCAAAGGCAGGATTTGGGATGACTTCCCTCAGTTGAGACTTCTGGCTTGTCTCATTCCAAACTCAGCGTGCCCAGCAGTGCAGAGGCAATTAGAGACCAGCATGGGTCATTGGTGATCCCTCAACCTTCAGGAATGCAATAACATGTCTGTTAGATCTCTTTAACCATTTGCCAAGTCAGTGCTATATCCTAGAGGGAAATAACCTTGTGCTGAATGGTTAGATTGTCTAGTGCTAACATAACAGGAGAAAGCCTATTAAATATTGTACTGGAAGGGTCCTTTGGGTCTGCAATAGCTTTTCTCTTTTTTCTTTCCTTTTTCCCTTTAGTTTTTTTCTTCTTTTCCCCCCTTTTCCTCTTCCTTTCCTTTTCTTTCCCTTTCCCTTCCTCACAGGGCAACAGCAATGAACTGAAGGCAGAGAAGACAGCATCTGTATGAAGGGAGATTGCAAATCAGCTGGCAGCATTGCCTGTGGCCATGCACTACTGGGGTTGGACCTGTGTCCAGCCTCCCTGCTTTTGCACCATGCTGCATCCTCACAAAGGCTGGCTGTCCCTTGTGTCCCCTCAGGAAAAATCCCTACCAAAACATCTGAGGAGTTTTTCTTGCACTCATTCAACAATCTCTTTCTCTTCTCCTCGCCAGAGAAACCTCTGCAGCAAGGCTGGTCCTGTCTTGCCTCCTGCTCTCCAACTGAGAAGAGCTGGCTGAGACCACCAGGATCCTGGGCCCAGGCAGCATCTTGGCAAGGCTCTGCAAAGATGAAGGTGTCACATTCCCTTGTTGTGTTGGCCAAGATAATGTCTGGACCAGCTGTAGCTGATCTCTCACTTGATTCAGCAGAGGTTTCCTTGTCACACTGGCACATGGCACTTCAAGGGGAGAGCCTCAGGGCTTCTCCTCTCCTGGCATTGCTGAAACATTCATTGCCTGTCAGAAACAGCAGGAGAGAGACACGTTGGACTCTACAGTGCATATCCCATGCAGATGTGACTCTGGGCACTTGCTATTAACTATAAGAGTAGAAAAGAACAAGAAGTCTGTTCATTCATCATATGGGTGAAACATCCATCAGAGAAGCACCATGTTGGCAGAGACCCTTTCACTTGTGAGCTGGAAAGAGGTAGTTTTGAGGCCAGTGCAGCTGTTAAACCGTGGACATGCTAACAGCAATGGCAGATGGCACTTGCCCCCTGCAGCCATGTTTGGGTGCAGGGCACCCACAGTGATCCCGTCAGAGGAGCAAGGACTGTGAGTAAGGTCCTCACAGCATCAATCAGTTGACTGAAATGAAGGTGTAAAAGTACCTGTAGACTGTGACAGAAACCAGTGCAATTGGTGCTGAGGAAATGTAAACTTCTGTGGAGAGCACAGATCATTCAATAAGGTGGTGACCTTACTGTTAAGGTGGCTTTTTGAAGAGAATATTCCTTAAATCAACTGATCTTCTGGGTCCCTGGCTGTTCATGGGTCTTTGCACATCTTCTAGGACCATGAGAAATGACTGGTGACCCTCTGTGATTATTACCACTGGCTTAATTGACTTTAGTGTTCTACCAGGCTCCTTTGAAATGAATGACTCCATCTGCTAATTCATGGCAAAGGTGCCTCTTCCCGAGGTGCTGTTACACATGAGATGAGAAGCAGATGGGAGTTAGATGTGGGGGCAAACCTCCCACTCTTACCACAGTTGCACATGCGAGGCAGAGCTTTATGGCTGCTGCCAAGGGGTGAGAGGATCCTGAGACTGTGCCATGGCCATGATCTCCACCATCATTGATCCCAATCATCCAGTCCACTCCGGCAGAGATGCAGGGTTCCAGAGCCTTCCTGGTGAGTGGACCTCCCCATGGGAAGCTCAGCTGCAGCTGGCAGTGCTGACAGCCCGCTCTGTGCCAGCCCAACCCATCTTGTGAGCTGCTGGGGCAGAGGCACTAGAGCTTGCTGCTCTGCTTGCATAACTCTATTCCTCATGTCTCAGTGACTTGCTCAGGGTCTGGGTAGGTGCACGTGAGCTGAGCTGCATTTGCTGCTGGAGCCTTGAGGGAAACCAGGGACATCCATGCATGTAAATCCATCAGCTCCGGAGTGAAACCTCCACCTGACCCAGTAATCATTGGCAGGAGTGAGCAGAGAAACCACTCCTGACAGGCTTTGCCAACCTAGTTTTCTGCAAGGGACACATTCAGAGACCTTAAAGACTCAACAGCTGGGCCCTGGCTTCAAATAAATCATTCTCCTGCCTTTGCTGTCATCAGGGGATGTGACAAAGTCATTGTGGTGGCTGAGCCCCAGACACTGAATCTCTTTTCATCCCATATAAATCCTGCTGATATGCTGTGTCTCAGATCCCCAAATGATGATGTCCCAGCCCCTGGTTTGGGTAAAAACGACAAGAATTTCCTTTTTTTTTGCCAAAGGCTCTAAGATGCTGCTTGGTTTTTTGGGGGTTGGCTTTGTGCCTGCTTGGGAGCCTGACTTTGCAGGAGGAAGGCTGCCAAGAGGATTTCCAGTCACTTCTGCAAATGCCACATACACAGCCTGACTGGGACTGATGGAGAGGAGATACTGAATCCAGACCATTGCCCTGACACCAAGGAGATGTGCTCCTGCCTACCATGCAGATGTAAGTGCTTCTCCTGTGCTGAGGTTGCTGGAGTTGAGATGTGCCCTAAACATTTTCCGCTTCCCCATGGAGTATGTGGCTGGGGATCCCTTTCAGGGCAATTGCTGAGAAAGCTGTGGGACACAGTGGTCAGTGTCACCCTTGGCACGGGCACAGCAACACACCACTGAGTTGGCTTGTGTTGGCATCCTATGACCCATGCACCCTGTCATGATGTCCCAGTGTTTCAGGGTTCCCTCATTTTCCTGGGCACAGAAAGAGCTTAGCTTGGCCTCAAATGTCTCAGTTTTTTTCACTCAATGCCACAAACTGTGCCAGCATACAATACCCACACTGCCTGGCTCATTCTGTAGGTTGGCATTCACTGTGTGTGCTTCCCAGCCAGCCCAGGGTTTGCCTGGGGCAGCCAGAAGAAGTGGAGTTCTTAGCTCTCATTCCACTTCCTCCCTGAAATCAAGACACTTTTAACTTCAAAAGAAGTAGGCTTGGGGCTTGCTGGGGAGGATGCAGCAGCAGCAGCAGCAGCGTGTCCTGGGAGCAGGCTCTCAGGCTGCTAGAGGAGCCATAGGGCTCATCCTAGTGCTGTTCCTTCCAGGTGTGAGAGGAGCCTAGAGTGACCTGCAAACAGCTCTATCTGCTCCAGTGTGTCCCACTTCCACACCCTTGAACAGGGACAGGAGAGGCAATGTCATCCACCATTCCCCTTGAGGACTAAGCTAACCAGCCACTGGATGTCATTATTGCTCCAAACCAATACACTGAATAATCTATTCCAGACCTCCACAAAATGTGATTTTTCAGTGTAGAAAGCTTAAAATGTGCTTCCTGAGGATACAAAGCCTTTCACCTCCCCTACTGCAGCTCTTGCCTTCCCTGGCACACCTCTGCATGCCTGGGGACAGAGTGCCTGAGGTTCAGCACAGGAAGGACACAGTCTTGTGTGACCTCTCTGCCCTCCCTGGGAGCTCCTGCACTACCTCCTCTTCTGGAAGGATGACATCATGACTGTTTCTGCAGCAGCAGAAAGGGCCATCACAGTTACCATATGATGACAGCACAGCAGGAAGGAGATGTTTCTCCAGCAGTGTCCTGTGGGTGCCCCTGGCATGACTCTGGGTTGGAGAGCAGAGCTGAAGAGTCAGAGAGCTTTTGCTTGGTATTGAACCAGTAGATTAGGGGGGGGGGAATTGCTTCAGGTCCCCCCCTGTCCTTTCCCTTTGCCTTTCAGCTGGGAACTCCAGGTGTCTTGCTGGACCAAAATTGAAATGTTTTGTTTTAGGTTATTCAACCTGTCAAAATCTTTTCCTGCTATCTCCCTACTTTACTTTAAATGTGAGGTCTGGTCCAAAAGAAAATTGCTGTTTGAAACCACAGTGGAAAGTTTCGTTTACAACAGGCCAGCATCTCCCCTCTGCCTCCCTCCCCCAGGGATTTCCATTGCATGTTTTCACCAATGATTTTTCTTCTTGGATTGTTCATTTACTGGCTGATTTGATACTTGCTGAAGACATTGTGCCCAGTTCGATGGGAGAGCTGATGGGAGATCAGGAGTTCAGCTGATACCTGACCTTCCTTTCTCTGAGCTTCTTGCAGGTCCTTTCCCAGCACTCCTGATGGAGCTCTGCCATCACAAACTTCCATCAGCTCTGCCCAAACAAATGGGAACAGACTCTTCCCAACATACTGGGAAGTCTTGGCATCCCATTTGCTGCTGTTTATGGAGGAGTGGAGAGCAACTGCAGAGGAGACCTAGCCTCAGCACTGCAGTGCAGCATGGAGTGGACAATCCCTGGGGAAATCCTGGCATGGTCCTTGCTGGGGAGAGCATCCATATAGCCTCACTGATCTGTACTCTTTCATCTTTATGTGCCTGCTTCTAATTTGCCCTATTTCAGTTACATCCCTTTCATTGGCTTTTCTTCTTCCACCACAGCCATAAAACAAGCTGGGGAAACACCAGCTGCCACAAGCCTGATGTAAGGAAATAATCCTGAAACAGCAGAGCTGGATGCATGTAGGCTGTGCCTCATCTCTAGCACTACCTTGGGTCCCACAAAGAGCCCTGGCCAGCGTCAGCATCTTCTGCTCCCACTGCAAACAATTGCAAGGACCCAGAGCCCAAGGGGAAAAAAAATCTTTCTGCTCAGCCTTGCTCTTAAGCTGTTGCAAAGAAGAGTTAGGGATAGGCCTTGGGTGCATGTCAGCAGAAGGGAAGCCATCTCACAGCATGTGCCTGCACTCCCTGCTTGTTTGGACTTGTGTGGGAATCTTTGCAATCAAAATGATAAGACAATCCCAATCATTGCTGATCCCTTGAGGCAGGTGTAATTCAAGCTCTGGCTGCAGACAGTTGTCATTTAATTAACAAGGAGAGAGCCAAAATTCTGCCTAAGACTGGGGAAGTCAAAGAGAAGGGCCTAAGGGGGACTTGGGATAATAGAGAGTGGAGGATGCCAGCAGACTTGCACAGAGTTTAGCTGTGCACACAACTGGGGAACGCTGACATTATTTCCTGCGTCACAGGCAGAGGCATGTGCTCTGCAAGCTGGGGTAGGCAACACTCTTATCCACTTATTTCAGTCCAAATCGGGGGGAATGACTTGAGGACAACACAGAGGGAATCCCTGTGCAAATCTCTTCTTGGGATTATTACCAGCTCTAGGAATTCACAGGCTCTTAACCCTCTTACCTCTTCTCTTGCCGTTTTATTGCTTTGATTTCATTCCCTGCCCAACCAGCGCTTGCTCTCAGCCCTCCAGGGCCAAGCTCAGTTAGAGTACAAATGGCTGCAGCTCTCTTTGATCAGTAGAGTGGTGTTGGCCCTCCAACAGGGCAGAATTTGTCCCTGTTGAGCTCCCTTTGCAGCTGTGGACTTACCAAGGGTGGTATTTGTTTGCAGTGGGCTGTGTACCCTCTATGCCTCTGCTTTCCCTGCTTCCAACCCAGATTTCAATCATCTACATCTAAGCTGAAATTAATAGATCCTGTTACTGCACCAGGGGAAGAGGTGGGCAGTGAAGGAAGCACTTCAGTCCTGCTTATCAGGGGCAAATTGAGCATGTTTTGAAACTGTTTTCAGTAACTTATGTCCTGATGTTGCAATGCTTCACCTGCTAGACCTGTTGTGCAAGGCTCTCCCTCTTAGTCACCAAAAGACATCAGCACCTGGCTGATGTCCAGAGCTTGCCTTCAGGAAAGAGAAACTGAGGTACATGTCTGACAAGTACCACATTTGAGGTCACTGGAGGCAGATGAGCCCAGAGCTCAGCTCTGAGCTATTTCAGCCCAGAGTATGCACCATGCAGTACCTAACTGAGCTCAGTAAAACTACCCTTAGTGTCCACTTGGTGCACTGGCTGCTGCTTTCATGGCCCTGAGCTGCTGGGACAGCAAGGCCTTGTACTCTTTTAATTTAGTCCTGTCTCAGCAAATGGCTGAGTTTCTAAGAACTGAATTTTGGAGAGAAGGGAGATGAAAATCCAGAGGAAATTGCTGGCTTCCCACAGTGCTGACTCTGAGCTGTTTGATATTCTCTCTTTTTTAAGGTTTGCTTGTTTTAAAGCAACATTAATTGGAAAGATGCTGGAGTGTCAAATAGAAACCACTCCCTGAATAACCTTGCTAATGAGCATGTTATTAAAGCAGGGTTAGGAGCTCCCTAGAGGGCTCTCACTGGATAGGATTAAATTAAAAAAAATATCATCTAAACTAGAGAGAAAATCTCTGTTAGTCTGCAGTGATGAATATAGAAAAGTCCAATGAAAAAAGGCTTTGAAGGGTTTAAGTGTGTGCCTTCCTACCTGGGACTAGTCTTCTCCATCCCTCAGGACTCACTCAGGCAGCAAAGAAGATTTTAATGAATCAGAGGGTGGAGGAGTAGCAGCTCAGAGCCTGGTGAGCTCACTCTCCTAGTGGTCACATCTCCATGTCCCCAGCATTTGCCCATGTAGGTCAGCAAGGGCACTTCCTGTGTATCACCAGGATGGAGAGTGTCTCTGTCCAAGCAGTGTGGCTTCTATTAGGCAAGGGCCTGTGGAGACGAGGCTGCTGTATCAGGAGATGAGAGGGTGTCTGTCTTCTCTGCACAGTCTAGCTTTAATCTGAAGGGTTTGCACTGACTCCATTGCAGTCTTTCCCTCATAAAGAACTACAGTGCTCTGACCACCTTGATCATTTGAGGTGATAACATCTCTGGCTTCATATTCAGCTACCTCTCCCAAAGCTCTGGAGGCACCTATGAGAGCAAGGAGACAGCATTAGTTCTGAGGCAGATGGGACTGTGGGATGTGGTCACACATCTGCCCTCCCCTGACAGCAGTGTAGGGATGCTGGGCCCCACCTATAATATCCACATTCAGACAGCCAGGAGCACTACTGCTGGGTCAGCTTTGGGGACTGATAGAGAAGGAGAGGTTTCCTGGTCCCTGATACCTTCCCTCCTCCTGGAAAGGATGTGAGAGAATTTAGGACAGGAAAACTGCTCTCATACCATCTGAAGACAGACATGAAATGCTTCAGCAAAGCTTCCCTGCAGGCAACGATGACTTCCAGAGCAATTCCAGCTGTCTGTGGCTTGCCCTTGCCTCCTATGGATGGTGGGCAGGTCAGCCCTGTCCCAGCCATAACAGGGGCTGGTTGGGGGAATGGTTTACTGCATCTGCAGCCGAAGAGCTTCATAGCTTAAGGCTATTTTTTGCCTGCATTACTGTGGAGCATATTTTCAGGGGAAGCTTGGTTGCCTGGGCTGCTCCTGCCCAGGTATTTGGGCTTTGCAGGCACGAGCATCAGTTGGGAGAGGATTTTGTCCATGTGCAGAAGGAGGTGTGTTGCCTGCCTCTGCAAAGCACTGACAGGCTGATGCAAAATATGCTAGCACCAAGCTGTGACTCTAAACAAAGAGAGGGAAAACATTGTATTTTTATTTCCTCTGCTGCTGCAGTGAGTTGGATTTTTTTTTCTGCTTGCTTTTTTGTTGCTTTCTCTTTGCCTGAGAAAGGTATTTGGATTCTCTCTGCTCCCCAAACTTTTCCCCAGGCTGTCTCCAGCAATCAGACAGAGTGACAGCTCTGAAACTCTCCAAGTTAACAAGTTCAAGTGCTGATGATTAACTAGATTCACAAAGTTGATTGGAAAAAAATAGGGATATAAATAAATATTCCTGGAGATATTCCACCCCCTGTAGTCATGAACTTTGAATAATTGGAGGGAATTATGCTGAGTACTAATCAAAAGGGCTTTTTTTTTTTTTTAATTTGCTAATTACTGCTGGGTTTCATCAGTGTCAGACTCTAATCATCTCAAGACATGTTAATTGACCCTTGGGAGTTGTTTATCTGATGCCAAAAGTTTTAGATGGGGTCATACAAAGAAATGCAATCACTGAGGTTCCTTCTTGCCTGCCACTCAGCCAAAAGGAAGAGTTAAGGAGACTGAGCCACGAGGACATGTGCTCTGCCCTTCCCATCAGCTGAGCTCCAGAAGAGGTCCTCGTGGCTATCGTGGCTTCCTCCATCCATTGGGAATCTTCTCTTTCCACACCTTGCACTTTAGTATCCTCCCTGCAGGCCTTCTTTTTGTTACACACACACAGATACTAACTTTGGTGATGAACATTCAGCAAGTGCTAATACTGACAGCCCTCTGGGATGTGGCAATACTGTAAAGTTCATCNGTGATCAGGCACTGGAATGGCCTGCCCAGAGAGGTGGTGGATTCACCATCCCTGGAGATTTTTAAACAAAGATTGGATGTGGCACTGGGTGCCATGATCTAGTGAATGGATTTGAGTTGATGGAGGGTTGGACTTGATGATCTCTGAGGTCTTTCCAGCCCAATCGATTCTGTGATTCTGTGTGAAAGCTGAGCCTCTCCTTGGTAAAATCTACTGGGACAGCTTTGTGGTGCTCCAAAACCAAGTTAAGGAACCTGCTGTGGAGTGCAGGCATCACTGTATCTACAAAGAGAAAGGGTTTAGAGTGTTTCCTAAGCAAATTCAGGTTCAGACCTTTAAATTCAGACATAGCTTCCACCTCCTAAGAAGGCAGTGACCAGCAGGTGGTGGGAACAGTGAGTCACACTTTGCCAGGCCATCACTGGGACCACAGATGGCTTCGATCTGTCCCTGAGAGTGCCTGTTTGGGCCCCTCCTCCCCACAAGAGACAAGGCTGCCAAGATGCACGCTTCAGAGCTGGGTCACCTTTGCAAGATGCATGTATGCAGGCCAGTCTCTTCCCTAAGCCATGTCATCTTTTCCCATTATTACCTCAAAATTCACTTCCCAGGCAGTTTCACAGCGTGGCTGCCTCACTTATGTTCTGTTAATTAACCAGAGGAGGTGGCATAGGAGGTGGTATAGAAGATGGGGTGGTATGGAGCAGGGAAGCCCTAAGCCAAGGGCTGACAGTTCACCAAGTCTCTCAAGGATAGGTTTCAGGAAAGACAAAGTTCTCATCAGAAAATGTTTTAATTAGTGACCCTGGTATAAAAATTAGTCTTATGCTAATGAAATGCTCTGGAGATGCAATGCAGGGAAGTAGCCTCAATATAGAGTCACGTAATGTCATACCAGAAGACCTGGGTAATCTCAACCTGAGTAGAAGTGATTAAATCTAAGAGTGCTGGCAGTGCAAGGTTGCACACGTAAGGGCAGATGACAAGAACTGCTGCTGCCAGCTGGGAACTGAGCAGCAGCTCAGGGAAAATGCCTGAGTCACCTAGTTAATGATGGGAGACTACCACTGCAGAGAGGCAACCCAGCCCCTGGACAGATCTGTTGTGTCCATCACAGCAAAAAGTGGATGTAAGTCAAAGCAGGAGGCAGAGGAGCATTCCCAGGTGCTGTGTTACCCCATGGCACATAGGAGCACCACCAGCAGATGTACCAGGCTACTGAAGAGGGCTGAAGACACCACACTGGTACCTCCAAGAGTGCTGTGTAATGGGGCAGTAGCTGGCTGCTGGAAATACTCTGAGAAATGTTCTGTCAGTGCTTTGTCAGTGCTGTTAGTGAAGTCCCAGCATGGCTGTGATGGTGTTACCTTGAAGGGCTTTATACTGATCCAGTTCTTTGGCATTGCCCTGTGGAAAGAGCAGAGCTAGTACAAAGCTCCTCTGATGGCTCCAGCTGACAGTGGGAGGTTGAGGAGCAGGGCCAAGGAGCCTCTTGAAAGCTGGTAGCTGGATTTGCCTCAGCTCCCAAATGAGTCTTTAAAATGCATCATTGTAAAGGACAGGGATTTGTTCCTGTGCCTGCTGGGAGCACAGGGCAGCCTCCCTCTGCCCCATGCTGCTNATGTGGCACTGGGTGCCATGATCTAGTGAATGGATTTGAGTTGATGGAGGGTTGGACTTGATGATCTCTGAGGTCTTTCCAGCCCAATCGATTCTGTGATTCTGTGTGAAAGCTGAGCCTCTCCTTGGTAAAATCTACTGGGACAGCTTTGTGGTGCTCCAAAACCAAGTTAAGGAACCTGCTGTGGAGTGCAGGCATCACTGTATCTACAAAGAGAAAGGGTTTAGAGTGTTTCCTAAGCAAATTCAGGTTCAGACCTTTAAATTCAGACATAGCTTCCACCTCCTAAGAAGGCAGTGACCAGCAGGTGGTGGGAACAGTGAGTCACACTGTGCCAGGCCATCACTGGGACCACAGATGGCTTCGATCTGTCCCTGAGAGTGCCTGTTTGGGCCCCTCCTCCCCACAAGAGACAAGGCTGCCAAGATGCACGCTTCAGAGCTGGGTCACCTTTGCAAGATGCATGTATGCAGGCCAGTCTCTTCCCTAAGCCATGTCATCTTTTCCCATTATTACCTCAAAATTCACTTCCCAGGCAGTTTCACAGTGTGGCTGCCTCACTTATGTTCTGTTAATTAACCAGAGGAGGTGGCATAGGAGGTGGTATAGAAGATGGGGTGGTATGGAGCAGGGAAGCCCTAAGCCAAGGGCTGACAGTTCACCAAGTCTCTCAAGGATAGGTTTCAGGAAAGACAAAGTTCTCATCAGAAAATGTTTTAATTAGTGACCCTGGTATAAAAATTAGTCTTATGCTAATGAAATGCTCTGGAGATGCAATGCAGGGAAGTAGCCTCAATATAGAGTCACGTAATGTCATACCAGAAGACCTGGGTAATCTCAACCTGAGTAGAAGTGATTAAATCTAAGAGTGCTGGCAGTGCAAGGTTGCACACGTAAGGGCAGATGACAAGAACTGCTGCTGCCAGCTGGGAACTGAGCAGCAGCTCAGGGAAAATGCCTGAGTCACCTAGTTAATGATGGGAGACTACCACTGCAGAGAGGCAACCCAGCCCCTGGAAGGATCTATTGTGTCCATCACAGCAAGAAGTGCATGTAAGTCAAAGCAGGAGGCGGAGGAGAATTCCCAGGTGCTGTGTTACCCCATGGCACATAGGAGCACCACCAGCAGATGTACCAGGCTACTGAAGAGGGTGTCTTCGACACCACACTGGTACCTCCAAGAGTGCTGTGTAATGGGGCAGTAGCTGGCTGCTGGAAATACTCTGAGAAATGTTCTGTCAGTGCTTTGTCAGTGCTGTTAGTGAAGTCCCAGCATGGCTGTGATGGTGTTACCTTGAAGGGCTTTATACTGATCCAGTTCTTTGGCATTGCCCTGTGGAAAGAGCAGAGCTAGTACAAAGCTCCTCTGATGGCTCCAGCTGACAGTGGGAGGTTGAGAAGCAGGGCCAAGGAGCCTCTTGAAAGCTGGTAGCTGGATTTGCCTCAGCTCCCAAATGAGTCTTTAAAATGCATCATTGTAAAGGACAGGGATTTGTTCCTGTGCCTGCTGGGAGCACAGGGCAGCCTCCCTCTGCCCCATGCTGCTGTGCCCAGCCACATGTGGTACCCAGGTGGGTTTGGAGACACGTGGAAGCTGGAGGGGAGAGCGTACCATCTCCCATGGCTCCTGGCACCAGACCAGACACTTGAGATGGAGCAGCAGACCCCAGGGTTGAGCTCTGCATGCCTACTGGAGCCTCAACTTCCTGATGACACTGATGGAAGGACCCATGTTCCCATTCCTGACTGATAATATTTCACCACCTCTTTGGTACCCATGTTAATTTTGATTCCAGGATAATTTGTATCAGTTTATAAAATGTGGCATTTCTTTCATTGCAAAACCCCCCACAAATCCAATTGCAATCTCTAGGTGTTACTGACTTAAGGCATATATATCCCTGTGTTTTTATTTGATCATCTTCATTATTCTAATTTTCTCCTTCCCATCTTCTTTTTCCTCTTTATTACATTGCTGGCTGTTGGAGGCCCTTGGAATAGAAATAATCTTTCTAGGTAATATTTCTTAATAAAACACATCATTTATTATTGTTTCTGTACCAGTAAATGCCAAGCTCCTTCTCTCATTTTTTATAAGCTTTGTTTAACATCTTTTCCAGCAAAAAGATAGATATCTGAATACAATGGGACTCGTGCACCCATCCTGGCTGTACTCAGCTGTAGGTGTGCTAACAGAGGTCAGGTCTCAGGCACTGACAGCATGTCATATGTGAAAGTGTGGCAAGTCCTTGCTGCCACAGCAGGACACTAAGTGTGGAAGAGACCTTTCCAGGCTCCTGCATCTACCCCATAGTGGTTAGAGGCTCCCAACAGCAGTGCCTGATCCTGCACTCCTTGTTATCATCAAGTCAAGCTACTGCTTGTTTAGTCTCAGCTCAGATCCTTCCCCTCCCCTTTGCTTCAACAGTTCATCAGAAAGTAGAGGTAGAGATGTCTCCAGGAGACACCTGAGCTGTTGTTTACTGTATTGCTGTTTGAAGAAAAAGCCTTTTCTGTAAAATACACAAAAATAACTAAAGACACTAGTATAAACATACACTTTAAGTACTGTTTAAAGCTGTCACTGGGTTAGAAAAAAAATACTGGTACTGCATCCCAAATGCATGGTAATTATGTGGCGAATCTCTTTATTACAGGGTGTCAATCAGGCAACGATGGAACTGTGAGTGAAATGGATTTGTGTCTCCACTGATATTCCCAGCACGGAGCTGCAAGCTCTCGCCTCTCCACAATGCTTCTTAAGGTCTGCCTGCCTGTGTGCCCAGTATGTCTGATTTCAAAGTGGCTGTAGGATGGAGAATTGGGCACAGCATCTGCTCTTGGCTTTTAGGGAAGGATCCTGCAAAGTATCTGTCTATCTTCGTGTGCTAAAGGAAAACACACACAAATATTGTGCTAATCATGTGCATTGCCAGGTGATGCTTACAGGAGACTGTGCTGTGTTCCTCCAAGCTGAGTGTCCAGGTGGTTCAGGCAGAAGCTGGTCCTGCCTTTGCTAGTCCTGGCAAGCACAGAGCTGTACACACAGCCATCTTCACCCCTAGTCCTGGGCTTCAGCCTGAGCAGAGTCATGGCAGTGCCCCTGGGAAAGGCTGCCTGTACCACCAGCATCCCCCCGTGCATACACTGGGCTTTTTGGGACCATCTCTCGCTGTGACAAATGTCTGGTGGCAGGTGCTGTCTGCCCTGGCAGGCAAATGGGTGGCAGCATGGGGTGCTGGAGGACTGCCAGGCCTCGAGTGGCAGCAGTGGCACAGGGAGCTTCCTGAGGGATCCTGGCATCCCCATGCAAGGGCCAGAGGGGAGGTCAGGGCAGCCTGGGATAATTCTGCACAGCTGGGATCTCTGGACTCAAATGGGGTGAGGCTGCAGCATTTGGGCTCCTCTGTCAGTTGCTTTGAGAGAAAACTGCTCAGTTTTGTGTTTAAACACAGTAGCAAGCTTCTGCTATCTGTCAGAGATCTGTAATCCCATCGATCCTCCCTTTTCTGGGCTGGGAGCTGGAGAAGAGATGACAACACCGGAGCCTCTTGAAGTCAACAGGAGGGTGAGAAATGCAGGCATTCCCCCACCTGGCAAGAGGCTTTCACTTCATTTTCTCCTGCTGCCACTGCTATCAACTGCTGGGATCTCATCTGCAGCTTTTGTAGGGAGAGAAATCCTCGGGGAGAGACTTTACTTGCATCCTCTGGGGCTACATGGCAACAGGGATGGCATGACTGCAACATGTCTCTCCCTCTTCCATCTTTCCTGGTCATTGCTCACCAAGGGTAGATCTTCCCTTTGTTTGTCGTCTCCTAATCTCAGTCTTCCTCTCCTCCCACTCCCCTAGCCCTCCATCTTTCCTCTCCTTTTCCCTCTAACACCACTTTCCCCATGTCCATGCTCTAACTCTGGCGGGTCAGGCAGATTTTTGAGCAGAGATTACAGAAATAACCCCAGGTTTTGCTGTGTCAGTGTCTTTTCACAAGGGGGAAAGAAGAAATCTATTTCCATGTGTTCTTGCATGAGGACCAGGGATGGTGGCTCAGGCTCAGCAGCTGGGGTGAACACAGGCTGCCTTCTCTGATGGGAATGTAGGTCTGATGTGGGGCAGAGGGGGATGGGTCAGGCTTGAGGCTGGAGCCACTGCTTTTCCTGGGAGCCTTTGCTCCAAACCTGGCCAAGAGCAGAATTTGCTCTGACATCCCACCAAGCTAGTTAAATTTTCTTGCACACAGATCTTTTGGGTAGGACCATAAATCCCACAGCCTTGCTAGTTCGTGAGGGTCTGAGGAACCAAGGAGTGGTTTCCTTGGTCCAAATTCCCCCTTTCCCCTGCCTGCAAGTATGGTGGTGGCTGCCCTGCAGGGCCTGTGTCTCAGCAGCTCTTGGAAGACACAATAGCAAATCACTTTGGGAACCAGTTGTGATAAAAAGTGCAATACAAACAGATAATATCATCATACTCTGCTATTAACAGGCTTAAATCCCAAGGAGGGGAAGAAGCTCCTGTGGAGAGCAGAGCTATCTCTCAAACACTTCTGTTGCAATTTAAAAGCACTCCCTAGCCTGGCAAGGCTAATTTCACATCTCTTTTTTTCTTTTTTTTCTTTTTTTCTCCAGGGAATATATCTGGGTTTCTCTCTGCATGAGGCTGGAGCCCTACGTGCTGATTAGATTCAGCCAGGGGTTTGGTTATGGTTCTCTGCGAGTCCTGATGGAGCATGATGAAGGTGCCCAGCTGGGCTACATCCCATGAGCCAGCCTGCCTGTGTGTCCTCTTTGTAAGGACAGACCCTGGGGTGGTATTGTCTCCTTTCATCAGACCATGCCCAGCTTCTGGCTCTAGGTGTCTTTGCAGGTGTGTTCCAAGGCAAAAGAGCTCCATGTTCCTACTCTCCTGCCCAGGATTAATCCTGGGCTGTGGCCAAGTGTCACTTTACAAGAAGGACACGTTGAATGTGCCACCTCTTGAGAGGCTGGCTGCTCTCGGGCTCATCCTTCCTCCTGCTTCAACTTCCCATCTCCCTCTGTCCTCCCTTCCCTGTAGGATTTTGTCCCAAGCCATCAGGATAAAAACCTGAATTAGCACCACTCTTTGGTTTATGCCTTGTGGACCTGTCCTCCCCATCTCCTCTCCTGCCCTGTTGTAGATGTCTTCAACCACCTTCTGGTGGGGTGATTTAGGCCTCCTCTTCGTGCTGTGATGGGTGAGGCCACCTCTGATGGTCACAGTGGCATGGGAGGGCTAGCTCGTGGGAGCACAAGGCTGCACCTCTTAGTGTAGGCACTGAGGACAGCTGGGCTATCATTGCCCATTTTTATTTATTGCTGCCACTATGGTCCTTGGCTGGTCCATAGGGGAGAATCTCATGGGTAAGACAGGAGAGTCAGTAAAAATAAAAAAGAAAAGCATGAAAGGCTTCAATCCTTTTCCTAATTAAGCCAAATGTCTTTCAGTTTGCATTGAGGGATGGAAATTGGTTTCTCAAATTATCTCTCTTGACTGGAAAGGAGATGTTTATATCCAGGTGTTGCTGGTGTGGACAGTGCCTCAAATGGGCTTTTTCATTTTGGTGGCCTTTCTGGAAGACCCCAGTTTTCATGCATTAGCTTTGGTTTCTGCTCTGAACTGTGACTCACTAAGGATTCTTAACCTGGATCCTCCCTGGTGCCGCCTGTGGAGGCAGCAGAGATGCCAGGGATGGAGAGTGGGTGTAGGGATGCCCTCGGCAGGAGGAAGAGAGGTGGTAAGTGTTGAGGAGCTGTGCTACAGCCCTGTAGTGCCTTCAAGAAAGCACCTTCAGTCCCTGGTGCTCACTCTCACACCAACACCAGCTCAATGCATGACTGGACCCCAGTTCAGACACCTCTTAGTTCAGACTGGTTTTAAGTCGCCACATTTCTCTTCATCCTTTCTTTTGCAGAGGGGGCTTTTCCCCCACTCAGCGTCATTTCCCTGCTCATCTCCGGCTCAGACGAGGCAGGAAACGTATTTTCAATGTATTAATTAAAATGTCTTTGCAGGAGAACATCTGCATGGAGAGCGATAGATCACCGAAGTGTGTGTGTGTGTGTGTGTGTGTGCCTGTGCGTGCGCGTTGCAGCCTTCCAGATAACGCATTGCTTTGCATAATTTATTCCAGCCAGCACAGCAATAATTTTCAGAGCCTGTGATCTTCAAGTATGTCATTATCGATCTGTGACCCGGCTCCATGTGACCCAAACATTAGATTATTACCAGATAAACCTGTAGGAGATGTAGGATCATAGAATGGTTTGGATTGGAAGGGACCGTAAGGATCATCTAGATCAATTTCCCCTGCCATGGGCAGGGATGTCACCCACTAGACTAAGTTGCCTGGGGCCACATCCAGCCTGGCCTTAAACACTGTCAGGGATGTTTGGATTTCCACCACCTCCAACCAAATAGATTGTATGGGATGAGATCAAATGCTCTCTTTTGTTTGATCCCACTGTGCCAAAGTGATGGATCTTGTCAGCTATTCATCACTGTCAGCTACTGGGGAGAGGATGGGCTTTGCCAATGCTGCTATTCAATTGCCTGATTGTTCAGCTCATATCTGTTCAGCTTGAAAGATAATAAGAAATGCAGACTTCCCAGTTAGTAAAAGGAAACCTCAAAGGCTTTGTCCATCTTGTGTCTGTCATACTTGGTTGATATTTTAGCTGTAGAGCATTTGACAGCTGGTTGTAAAACTCTTATTTCCTCCTTTGAAAGAATTGAAGAACATTTAATTTTTCATGGAGGTTTCCCCAAGTGGTTTGTGAAACAGGTCCCCTTCTGGCACCTGGACCAAAACCAGAGGAATTTGGAGCTTTCTCCACCTGAGGTATGATTTCATTACCTCTTCTCTCCCTTTTTTCATCATAAAACCAATTCTGTGGGGCCAACCTGGTCCTGGCAGTGGCAACCAACATTTCTTGAGTGGAGATCTTGATGCAGGATTGCACTGCAGTCATCCATCTCCAGGCACTGATGCAACTGGGAACAGCAGCTGGGAGCATTTCTCCTGCAACAGGCACATGGTGCTTCCCCCTTGGGGTAGGCAGACACGGGGGTGGGTACCTGCTTATATCACTTGGCACATGCTAGACTGTTTAGTGGGTCAGGACATTAGTGGCTAATGCTTAATGTCATTAACCAATATCAGGCGAAGGCTCCCTTAAATGTGCCAAGGGCAGGCAGCTGCTCAAAGCAGCACAATAATTATGTATAGCCCAAGTAATTATTTTTGTCACATCTTCCTGGCAGGAGAAGACCATTTGTGGGATGGGTTTAGCTACCTTCCACAACATGCCTATGTCTTATTTATCCAGAACAATACGCTCAGTGTGATTTTTCTGTCTCCTTTTTCCTTGTAACGTTGTTTCCAGCCCACACTGCTTTTAATTTGGTGAGGTAAATTGAGATTGGGAGGGGAAGCTGCAGAAATTCTTCAAACTCCTTTCTCTAAGCAGAATGCTCCCCTGGGATCTGACAGCATTGCTGAATAGCAGGTCCTTCCCTTCCCAAGGGGCTTGTGAGTCTCAGTAGAGACAAATGCTATTTTGGATGGCTGTAGTCACTGCATGGCCAGGTCTTGTTGTGGGATCTGCTTGTAGCTTTGCAGCCTCCCCAGCGGCTCCTTCTTTACCTGGGTAGGTCTGAGTCAGTGGCCACATGTGCTGTGCCATTTTGAATGTCATGTCAATAAAAGGGAAATTACCCCAGTGCTGCCTCCGGAGTCCTGGAGCTGCAGGTTGGTGTGGATGGAGGAGAGTTGCTGCTCCCCAACACTCTTATTTCAAGGCTGTGCTCAGCCTGTCTGGAGTCAGATAAAAAAGATGAAGGACTTGGAGGTCTGGGATCCTAGGGAAAAGGAGATGCACTATGTGACTCACTCTGAACCCATTTCCAAGTCTCTTCTTGAACATGCTCATGTTCTTCTGGATCTCCAGTCAGCGTTAAAATAAGAGGAAGCTCAGATGGTGTCATTAATCCCAGATTTGGTGTATCGGATAGCTGGAATCCCATTTGAATTTTCAGGTTGTCCACTGTTTTTACCCATCTTAGATCTTTTCTTAGTTTTCTCTTTCAGAGCCAAAAAGTTTAAGTGGCCACAGCTGTGACCTAACTAATCCTGTCTTGTAGCTTCACCTACACATTTCAGCTGTTCTCTCCTTTGGCCCATAACACAATTGACCCTTAGATAGTCAGATGGCAATGCACAAGAACCAGTAGCCAGTTTCCATGGTGGCAGTCAGACTATTGCACTGCCATCTCCCTTTGTGGATATCTTGAAAATGCAGCCTGAAGGTCCTGGTGAGATTTTCCTGCCTGGACTAAGCAGCCCTCATCTATTGTATCAGCTATGGAGTTACACAGCCTTGAAAGGCACACTCTATTTTGCATGGAGACAAACTCTGAGACTGTTTAATACATGAGTGCTCACTCAAAGGTGTCCTTTCATTTACTGCTTTCACCATCAGCAATCTATAAAGTTTAGGGTGCCTTAGGGAATCACTTGCTTTAACATCTTTGCCTTGGAAACAGAGCAGCTGCTCCTGGTTTAAACAGACATCTCCTGGCCTCCTCCCTGCCACATCTGAGCATCACCCATACTCTCTTGTCTTGGCTTTCTCCTTCCTCCTTCCTCTTCCTCTGGGTCTACTTGCAAAGTGTTTGCTATAACTATTGAAATGGATATAGTGGCAGTTTGGGGAGAAGATGCTGTTTAAAGCTCTTTAATTTAGAGGATGCTAATTTGCTCCACTCCAGCCTCGGGTGAGTTACCCAGCTATAAGGAAGCCTCCTTTTCTCTGGGTGTCAGATGGGAGAATGATTTTCCTTGCTCAAAATTAAGAGACTCCTGAGCCCATGGTCTACAGGACATCCTGCTGAGGATGATGAAGGGAGCAGAGAGCTCGCAGGAGGCAGAGACACTTTGGGCCACTGTACCCATGGAGCTGGGATGCTGCTGTAGATGGTGCAGCCTTGGCCAAGGATTCTCTGGAGCCAGCCCCTTCTCTTGCAAACTCTCCCTTGCCTGTCCTGCTTAGGATCACAGCACAGCAGGAACCTGAGTTGGGGCTGTATTCAGCAGCAAGGGATCAGTTCAAAGGCAGCTACTGGTGATAATAATAAGAAACTTGACTACAGATCTCCATCCTACAGCTGCTGCTGGCCTCAAGCAGGTTGGGTGCTCCAAGGGCTGTAGCTAACCCACTTGAAAAATTGGCTGGAGACCTTCAGGAGAAGCTGGATAAATAGCTCTTCAAGCTGGTGTGGGAGCAGCCCCAGTGAGAAGCTGCAGGGTAATTCCCTGTGTTTAAAAGCATCCCCCCCCCCTTACCTCTCAGGCTGCTCCATGTGCCCCCACACAACTGCTCTGCAATCTCCCCCCGTGTGATATTGCAGGATATTCCACTGCATTAGCAAGGGGAACTTGTTTTTACTGCCCAGTGTCTCTCTCTGCAATATTTCACTGTCTCACTGGCTATTATCCTGGCGGCAGAAAGTCCCATTGAAATTCATGGTGCAAGTCACCCATTTGTTTCCTTTGAGCTTTGCAGGGTTGTTCTATGCAGCTTTATGCATATCATTTTTGCTATGCAAAATGAGGATAATGACTTTACCTGCTCTCTTTCAAAGCACTGAACAAAGCCTGTCCCCATGCTGTAGTCTGATTTTGGAGTATTTGTTCTAGGGTTTGGGAGGGATGAATCAGAGCTCTCAGGGAATGTGCAATCTGATGCTCTGTAAATAAAAAGAAAGCGATGCTTCATCTACGTGTCTCTGAGGCAAGCATGTGCTCCCTGTCAACCTTTCTTGCTTGGGGATCAGCTTCATGGATGGCTTTGGCAAAGCCAAGTAGCTTCATCTCAGTGACAGCTCTGTAAGAGCATCACTTGGCTTGGCCAGTGCCACTGACAGGCCTTGAACCAGCTCTGCCTTTTGAGGGACAGATGAGGTCACTCACGCATGACAAGGTGAGACTCCTTGAGCAAAGAGTCAATGAAGATGTCCTCAGGAATGTAGGAGAACTGAAGGCACAGCAACAAAAGAAAGGTTTTGTTGTGAAGACCTTCAGACTCAGGCTGACTTGCCTCCATCACTACCACAAAAGAGAATAAACCTTGGGTACCAGCAGCATGTCTTTAATGTCTGAAGTGGGGCCTTCAATCAGTGGCCACTTGTGAAAACGAGGGTCATAATGTCTGTGCAATGCCAAGAAGGGCAGAGACCAATCTTTTCTCTCCATCCACTGGTGTTTGGAGGTAGCTAAACAAGCAGTGTGGATTTTGGGCATTGCCCTGGGATGTATGGTTTGAAATGTGTGTTTTGTTGGGCCATGACTCAAATTGCAACTTGAAGATTTGATGGCAGTCTCTTTGGTATGAAAGAACCCGTAAGCTGGGAGTTATTCACTGAAGAGCCTTGTGAATAACACTGAACAAGTGCACTGGAGAATTTCTCATTCCCTTCATGATCAATGTGTGTATGAGAGAGAAAAAAAAAAGACAAAAATCTTTAAAGGAATTACTTACTCATTGTGAATTACTCGCTCTCTTTACTTGCTTGGAGATCCTCAGGTGGAAGGCTTATGCAATCTGCACTACAATGACATGATAGGGTATTCAGAGGGGCCAAAAGAAACAATCAGCAGTGGGATGAATCCCCTAGGACCTTTGTGAAGGACTCCCAACCTTTACTGCACTGAATCCAAACTCATAGGCATAGGATCCCTTATGTTCCTTATGCTAGCATGGTAGGAAGATAGTGATCAACAAGGAGGTAAAGGACCAGATCAAGCCCATTTTCAAACTTTGGTGGTCAGTGCAAGCAGCACATGGCATAGGAAAGCGTCTCTGCTTTGAGATGTAGTTGGGCAGCTGAGTGTCTGCATGACAGCTCCACCATCCTCATGAACATCACCTTAGCTGCTGGGCCCAGCAAGTAAACATACTTCTAGAGATCAAACCAGTCCTGGATGTCCCCATGTGGGAGGCCCTAAGCAGAGCAATTTATGATGCACAACCGCTCTGCACCTGGGCTGTGGGCTGGCAGAAGTCCCCTGTCCCCACTACTGAGATCTTTGGCTGATGTAAAGTTGACTTCTTCAGAGTTTCAAAGACAAAAATTAAAAAGAAAATCAGAACAAATGGGAATCTATAAAAACACAGCCAAGCTTCCAACTCTGCAGCAGATATTTGCAATAGATGAGGTATTAGGACCCTGAAAAATTGGGGTAATGATGTGCAGTAATATTTGCCATCACCAAGGCTGAGTATGTTAAACAAAAGTGTTCTGAAATGCAGAGCCTGGTAACTCTTTCCCAGCTGTAAATATCGCAGTTGTTTTCCAAGCATTCTTTAAATACCATAAGGCCTTAGTCCACTTACAGCACTAACAGCCTGTAAAATGTCATTTTTTATTTTCTAATTAGTCTGATGATGTTTAGATAGGTTTTGACAACAAGAGCAAAGAAGCTTCTCTGGCTGCAGGAAATTATCCCTTGGGCAGTGAGCCACCCACAGCCATGCTGGTGCACCACTGGGAAGCACACAGCAGTGTCCCCTCCTATTGCTGGATGGTGACTCAGTGGTGGGGCAGGTCTACTCACTCTCCAAGCTGGCTGGGGGACAGCAGCCAGATTCATAGGAATGTGAAAGGAAGATATCATGCTTGTCCCACAAGGATCTTTCTCCCTTTTTGCTGAGGAGAGGTCCCTGTCATGTTTTGCCCATGTCCATGGCAGGAGCTGCAGGCATAGCCCTTGCAGGAGCCCCATGTGCAGCAAGGCTGGTTGGACTTTCCTCCTCTGTTCATGGTGGGTTGTTGCTGCCATGAGGCTCACTTGGGATGTTCAGATGCTTGTGATTTTTGAGACACTTGTTGCCATTACTTCTGAGGACACGAATGGCATAAGTGAGTAAAGGACCCCAGACCTCCACCCCTTACCCCACATGAGGTCCAATGAAGGTAGGGTGGGGAAATCCAACTCTCCTCCACACTCTGCACAGAGGTAGCCACAATCCTGTCATGTTGCCACCTTTCCCTCCAGATTCCTCTATTTTAGGGAGCACTTTCTTTTCTCAGGGGACACCAGATTGTCGTAATCACTGTGACACAAAGAGAATCCACAGTCAAGCCCTGCTGCTATGGGCACCACACAGGGGACAACTCAGTTCCCACCCTGAGGAAAGCCAGGAGCAACATTGCTCACCCAAGGTCGTGCTGTGTTTCAGAGCCATTGATGTCCTTATCTAACTTAACACCTCCCCATTCTACACAGACACATGGATCACTGCCCAGCCAATGCCAAGTGCTTGGCCAGCGTTTCCTTGCCAGGTGATGCTACAAAAGGCAGCAGAAGAGCTCTTGTTCCTGTACCACCTCCACCTTGCTGTGAGAAGCAGCCAATGTTTTATTAACCACCTCACCCTCCTGTACCACTTGTTAAACTGGGTTAGGACTGCTCAAACCTGCTGTGTCAGATGTCGTCTTCTTCTGGTCAAGGGGAAGGGTCCACAGAGGCTCTCCTGACCTCAGACACCTTTCTTACAGCACTCCTCATGCCATCTCATGTAAATAGATCAGTCAACCCAGCAAGGCTATGATGTCTTTTACTCCTTCCTGTCTTTAATAATATTATCAATGTCTGGTTTAGATTTTTACTAAATATAGGGCCAGAGGCTGGGCTGGCATCACTTCCTCCCAGAAGAACTAGAACAGCTTGCTCACGAGCACTTCTTTTATTAATTTATCTTGGTGTGCAAAGTTGTTTGGTTGCACCAAGTCTTTCCACCACTCCCCTATTGGCCTGGCAGCTGGTAGGAATGCTGCTGCTTTAGAGCCTGTCCTCAATGCACAGGTGAAGTTCAAGGTTTGGGGGGGCCTGCCTCCCCCAAAGCAGCACTGTTGAGTTGGGTGCTGCATGTCAGCAGACAGCAAATTTGCCAAGAGCCTTTCTCTCTTCTCACTGCTCATCTCCATGGGTGAAGACCTGCAATAAAGTACAGTACCAGTAGCATCCCTATCCCTTCTAAAACATTCTTCTTCCAGCTGACAGGGGCCAGATCTACTTTTGAGGCTGGCATGAATTTGCAGTGTTTCTGGCTGCCCCAGGTTGTGTGTGACACCAAGGAGTGGGCTGCATCCTGGAATAACCTGCTCCTGGCACGAGAAGAACCTGGTGGTATCCTTTCCCTGTCCAGGGAGATGTGACAGCTTGCTGATACAATTCCTGGGCTCGAGCACCTTCTCCAGCAAAGGCAGAGGAGGGATGGGACCTCTTATCTCCAGCCTCTCCAGGAACACATTTGACCCCAGAGGCCCCTCTTATTTCATGTCACTGGCCTGTGCATTTGTTAGTCCAAAGGAATTCCAATGGGAACTCCTTGACTTCAAGGCATCCAATGGGACATGGGAGAAATGGGATATACCTGCTTCAGGGAGGGAAGGGTCTTCCATGCTTCAAGGGCATGTGCCCAAGTGGCGCTGGGGAAAGGGGAGGAGGAAGAGGAATGGAAGAATCCCAGAGCAACCAGTTCACAGAGTGACCAATCCCCATCGTCTCCCCAGCATGTTGGGGGCCAGATCAAGGTTGAAGAGCAGAGGATGCTGGAGCTCTTCTCCCTGCTCAGTCCTCTCCATCACGTAGAGGTGTCTCCTGTGTTTCCATGGGCAGTTCCCCAGGGCTCTGTGTCTAATGCAGCTAAGCACTGCACCAGGTTGCCAGCTGCTGTTTGGAGAAAGGCCATGGCTTGCCTGTTCCCAGGCTGTCTCCCAGCTCTATTACTCCACACTTGAGGTTCTTTGGCTGTGGTGGTGGTGGTGTTGCTATTAAACTGAAAGAAGTGAAATTTCTGTCCTGCATTCTACTTTCTCTGTGTCCCCTGCAACCTCCTTATAGGGCTGCAAAAGGGACTCACAGGCATGGAGGTGGTTTTGGAGATGGCTTGAGACACCTTTGGGGCATGACAAGAAATTAACTAGCCAGTCCTTACCTCAGATGACAGTGCCCAGGAAGAGAGAAAAGCACTTTTATTCCGAGGGCCGGCTCAGTGCCAGCCACTTTAATCATTCTGAAGTTGTGGTTTGTGTTCCTAAAACAGCATTAAATATAAACCAACCCAGCAAAATCAGGGAGGCAGGATGGTAGTCTCAGGGCCAGGCAAGGGGGATCTAGGGCAGGAGGATGCCTGAGAGGAGCTGAGCACAGGGGCTGGGGACCCTGGGGGGTTGTGGACAGGGGTCCTGGCCATGCCCCATTGCTATCCCTGCTCTCCCAGCTGGCTCACCCCAGTCCTTGTGTTCCCAGCATCACCTGGCATTGCTCAGCTGGGCCCAGAGAGGTTCAGGTTTGGTGTGAAGGTTGGGAGGGGGCTGTTATACACATGTGGAGACACAGAGAGATGTTCATATAGGCTCGCATGTGCACAAACACAGATCCAGGATTCTGCACCCCTCCCCACAATGTCACATGCACACAGATAGCTTCCAACATACAGACACACACCCCAACACACCACACATATGCAAGTGCAGTGTCACACACACCTTCCCAATCCACAACACACTCACAAGGTGTCATACACAGTGTCAGATGCAGTCACACACTGTCACACATAGTGTCACATACATACAGTGTCGCAAGCACAGTATTTCACACATGATGTCACACACAGTTACACATGCACAGTGCCACATAGTTACAGATGCACACAATGTTACACAGTGTCACACACACAGTTACACCCTCACAGTCACACACATGCATTGTTACACACTCACAGTGTCACACACAGTTACACACTCACAGCGTCACACACAGTTACACACTCAGTGTCACACACTCACAGTGTCACACACACAGTTACACACTCACAGCGTCACACACAATTACTCAGTGTCACACACTCACAGTGTCACACACACAGTTACACGCTCACAGTGTCACACACATCCCCCCCTTTCCCCGGTACGAACCCAGCTCTCCTGGCCAAGCCGCTTATTGCTTCATGCCGTGACAGAGTGACCAGACCCACCTGGGTCGCACTGAACCCAGGCGAACCGGACAGAGCCGAGCCGAGCCAAGCCTTGCCGTACCGAGTCGAACCAGACAGTGCTAGGCCANCCGACCTCGGCCCCGGGCTGAGTCCCTCGTCCCTACCCGGGCCCGCTGCCCACTCGTCCCGCTCCCCGCGGCCCTCGCCCGCTGCCTCCCCGCCTCGGCGGCTGCAGCCAGCTCTGTCCGGAGAGCCCCGGGTGCCCCGGCCAGCCCCGCGCAGCTCCCAGTGGCCACTCCGTGTCGCCAAACTTTTGGCGGCTACAGCCCGGGTCGGGACTCGGACGGGAGGGCACGATGGGACAGGCGGTGGGGGGGCTGAGGGGACCCTTCACCTCCGGGGCAAGGGGGCCCTGGAGNCCCAATCCACAACACACTCACAAGGTGTCATACACAGTGTCAGATGCAGTCACACACTGTCACACATAGTGTCACATACATACAGTGTCGCAAGCACAGTATTTCACACATGATGTCACACACAGTTACACATGCACAGTGCCACATAGTTACAGATGCACACAATGTTACACACCGTGTCACACACACAGTTACACCCTCACAGTCACACACATGCATTGTTACACACTCACAGTGTCACACACAGTTACACACTCACAGCGTCACACACAGTTACACACTCAGTGTCACACACTCACAGTGTCACACACACAGTTACACACTCACAGCGTCACACACAATTACTCAGTGTCACACACTCACAGTGTCACACACACAGTTACACGCTCACAGTGTCACACACATCCCCCCCTTTCCCCGGTACGAACCCAGCTCTCCTGGCCAAGCCGCTTATTGCTTCATGCCGTGACAGAGTGACCAGACCCACCTGGGTCGCACTGAACCCAGGCGAACCGGACAGAGCCGAGCCGAGCCAAGCCTTGCCGTACCGAGTCGAACCAGACAGTGCTAGGCCAAGCCGAGCCGAGCCGCACACCTCCGCCTGGCCCGCACAGCACCTCCAAGTCGAGCCGAGCCCATTCGAGCCGAGCTGAGCCCATCCCATCCCAGCCGATCCAAGCCCTGTCGACGGGAGCCCCCCCGGGCCTGGCAGCGCTGCCCGGCGCCGCCTGCACGGGCAGAGCTCTCCGCCTGACGCAGTGAGGAGCTGCAGCCCTTCTCTTCTCGGAAGCCGGCTCCAGCGCTGGGATTTGCTCGGCTTCGGCTGCGTTTCCCTGCCCGCCTCCTGCCCCCGGCCCGCCCGCCTGGAAGGGCGCGGGGAGCCGCAAGCCGCCGGTGCGCTTCGCTCGCCACCCATCACGGCGCCTCGGGGCTGGCAAAGCCGGGAGCAGCCGCCGAAGCAGGTAGGTACGTCTGCAGCCCCCGCCGCAGCCCGCCCGGTCGTCCCCTTCCCCCGCCATCCCCCGGCCCCGACCTCGGCCCCGGGCTGAGTCCCTCGTCCCTACCNAGTCCCGCCGGACACCCGGACCGTGTGTTTTTTGTGTCCCTCCGTGGGACATCCCTACTCCGGGGTGTCCCCATTGCCTCCGAGCCGGAGCATCCTCATGGCGATTCCGCCGCTTGCAACTGTTGCCTGCGGGAAGCCCTCGTCTTCCGGAGGGACAACGGGTGCCGCGGGCAGCACTGTCCGTCCGGGGACAGAGGGATCCCCCCGCATCCCCTCACGGCCGCATGGACCGTGAGGGGGGGAGGGGGGGAGAGAAGGAAGGTGGTCTCTAGTCCACCACCCCAAATAACCCCGGCAGTCCCAGCCTTGGGATGGGGTCTGTGGTAGAGCCGCTCCCCCTGCCTCCATGTCCCCCACATTTCTTCTGCATTCCCACATTCCCACGCCGGCGGTTTGGACCTGCCTCCCCACATGCATTCCTTCGGCGGCTATTTCTGTTCTTGCGAAACGTGCCGCACATAGAGCTTTAATTAAACAAAATTAGTGGAGGAGGGCGGCGGTGGCTCAGGGGGTAGGGATGTGACCGTGCTCTGGTGGTGGTGGGGGACACCACATCTAGAGGGGAGCAAGTCCCCGGGATGGCCACACATCCTTGCCCGATTCTGCTGATGGTTCGGGGGAGGCGGAGGGCAGGTGCCTGTCTCTTGAGTTTCAGCCGTTTTCGCTTGATTTTGTTTTTCTTAAAAAGGAAAGGGGACGGGGACGGGAGAATGTTTCTGCCCTGGGCTCTGTGTGTGGCAGTTTTAATTATAATGGCAGATGTTACTCTAAAGTTCCGTCTCGGTTCCCAAATTCAGGCTGAGCCCAGAGGACCGGTCGGTGTCAAACCGCAGCTGGAGTTACCGAAGGATTTTCTTAATTGCATGTTAATAAAGCTGGGTCGGGGCCGAGGGTCCGCGGGGCGGTGGGAGAAGGGGTGCCTCGTCCGCTCCCTGGCGTCGGACGGGAACGCTCCCATCGTTCCCTGGAGGGGGCAACCATGTGCAAGACTCCTCCCGCCACCGCCTGGGTCCCGCCTGGCATTGCCCTTGTTCCCGGGGATGACGGGGCGGTGGGGAGCAACCCCCCTGGCAGGACCCCTCCAACCAACCCAAACTATCGGCGGTCCTGGAGCGGGGCTGCTCCACCCGTGTGCGGCGGGACCTGGCCGGCGGCAGCGTCCCGGTGCTGGGGACACGCCAGCCCGTCGAGGGTTTATCCCCCTCGCACCCTCCTCATCTCCTGCAGCTCTTCCCAGCCAGAAACCTCCACATCCTCGCTCATCCTTGCCTTCATCGGGCCGAGCAGCCCGGCGGAACCGGCATGCTGTCCACGTCCAGGCTGTGATTTGTAGCCCGGGAAAGCCCAGAGGAGGGGAAGTGGGGAGGAGGAGGGGGACACACCGATATCAACAGGCTCCCCCGGGGGCAGAGGCAGAGGGGCCGCTGGGATTAGCCGTTCACGCCTTCCCCTGCCGGGGATTCGCCTCCTCCCGTCAGCTCCATACGATTCGGTGCCGGTTTGCACCATATTAAATATTTAGAAGTTTGCAGCGGTGAATAAAGCGATCGTTAATAGACAATGATGGCAACGTCGTGAAGGGGGTGGCACCGTCTGTGGGAACGGCAGGGCTCACCGGAGAGCGGGCGGGACGCTTCGGGGGGTATTTTTAAGAGATTTCGCCCCAAATCAATGGTTTGTCGCTCCGAAGGTTCCGGCAGCGCCCAGACCCAGACGCTGCTCTTTACGTTTTCGACGATGCCTTGGCTGGACAGAATAATCCCATGTCTGTACAGCGAGGGAGAATATCCCTCTGAAATTCAGAACCTAAAATACCCCCCACCCCCAGCACCTCCCACCTGGCACCTTGCAGGGCTTACACCTCCACCCAGACCTTCCACGTTTGCCCTGGCCTGGCATTGTGTGTAGGCACTGAGGGGCAGCGGGATACTGTGGATGAGGGTCGGGAGCCTGTCCCCAGCCCCCGGGCGGGGCAGCGGGAGGGCAGGCAGCGGTGGGTTGCTGATGGGCCCCTGTCCTGTGGAAGAAGACTGGGGCATTGCCCGGTGACCTGGAAGAGTCAGGGGTGTCCTCCCCGGGGCAGGAAAAGTGGGGGGACCGGCCGCGGAGTCCGGTGCCTGTCTGGGGGGAGATCCCTAGCTCCCCACACCGGGGACTCAGTCGCTCATCTCCCGGCTTGAGTCAGCGCTTTCCTAAACCGCGGGGATGGGGCAGCGCTCCACGGAGCGGGATGAGATCTTTCCGTGGGTGCGGAGGCAGCGGAAGAGAGAGGAGGAGAAGGACAGGCTGGGCTGGGAGGGGGGCGAGCAGAGAGGAAAAGAGGGGGCGCATGTTCCCCAGGAGGCCGAGAAAGGGCTGGCCGATACCGAGCGGCAATGAGCAGCGGCGTGGCGTGGGCTGGGGTGGGCGGGGGGCGCCACGGAGAGCCCTGGGGGCGACCCGACGCCGCGGTGACGGGCGGCAGAGCTCGCCTGTAACCCCCAGGGCGGGTCGGTGCTGTGCCCACGGTTGCATCCCCCACATCCCCCCTCCCTGCCCTGGGGGATGGTCCCACGGCCTGGCGCTGCCCACGCGTGTCCCAGCCCGGTTTGTCGCTCCGGGGCTGGGGCAGCGCCGCTCTATGACAGCAGAAAGTGGCTGGAAAGGGGCGAGGCGTCACACGCTCTGCCTCCGGGAGGCAGGGAAACGCTGAGGGACCGATGGGAAGGCATGAATGAATGAATCTCCATAAAGAGCCCCAAGCAGCAGGGAGAGGGAGAGAGGAGGAGGAAGGAGGAGAGGAGGAGGAGGAAGAGCCGGAGCAGGGCAGGCAGCAGCAGACGTGACGCCGGCAGGTAAGGAGGTGCCGGTGGCCGCACGGCCCTGCCGTGCCCGGGGTGGCATGGCAGGTTAGGGGGCACTGACCGAGGGGGGGGACAGGAGCCACCGAGACCCTGCGTGGGTTTTATTTTGTTTTGCGTGGGTTTTGTTGTTGTTGTTTTGTTTTATTTTAAGGGGGGATGTTTCCCTCCTGCCTCCTTGCAAAACACAGGAGTCCCCAAACTTCCTAGGATTCCCCTCCCGATACTGTCGCCTCACGTACCCCTGCTCCGGGTGGGTTTCGGGCTGAGCCCCTTCCCCGGGGCAACCCCATCCGGGCAGGAGGTAGCCGGCCCGGCCCGGCCGGGCTGTGCTCGGCGCTGCACAACGCGGTGGGGCAGCAGTTCCCTGGCGGGAAACGGTACCGGCTGCCGGACCTGCCGCGTACCGGGGCAGTCCGGAGCCGGGCCCAATCCACTCGGTGGCGATGAAGCTGCCTCGGCCTAATGTCTAGGCTTACCCTACCTGGGGCATCCAGCTTCTGCTCTGTCCTTCTTTGCTTTAGGAGGTTAGTTGGGGAGCTGCTCTTTCCCCGATCTCTGTCCCACCTTTGGCGCTACATCCCTGCTGCGGTTACATAAGGCAGAGCAGTGTGTAGCCAGCGCTAACGCGGGCCAAAGCACCGGGATCTCACCGAGGCATGCCCAGAGCTGAGCCCAGCCCTGTCCAGCTGCTCCCTGTCCTCTACATCACTTGCTTTGCTGCCTGGGGTGAGCCACTCGCTGTCTGTCCTAGCCTGGGGAAGTGTTGCACAGGAGGGGCAGCTGGGGGGGCAAGTACCCACATACACACACATGCACACCCACTTCCCTGCCCTGCAGCCTGTGCTTTGGCTTTTGCAGCTCCAATGCATGCAGCCCTTGCTGTGTGTGCACACACACACACAGACTCTATTTGATGTGGCGGCCCTGCTTTCACAGATGGGTCCATTCCAAAGTGATGCACACTAGAAGTGTTTGCACACAAACACACCTCGGTAGGTAGCACACAGGTCATGCTCTGGCACACGTGTGGGCTAGTGCAGGCTGTGGGTGCTCGCCAGTGCTGGCACAGGGTGCTGTGTGCTTTCCTTCTCTCCACGCACAGGCAGGGAGCTCGTGTCAATGGGGCTGGTTCCCCTTTCACACCAGCTGCCAGCCCAGGCAAAGCTGCAGGCCTGGCAGGGCAGCCCAGCTGGCTGCAGTGGGCAGCTCTGCGGCTGCCCGCGGCTTTCCCCTTCCTGACCGAGGTGCTCCGAGCAGGGATCAATAATGCCTTTCTGATTGGCTTCAATTCCCCATTCAAAGTAGTCACTGCATTAGGACTTGATTTTTCTCCCCTTTGACTCCTAGCCAGATTAGATTGTGAATTTGGCTGATTTCAAGCAACTGGGGGAGGGAAGAGTCATACAGCGAGTGAGAGAGAACTGAAATATCCTACAGGATCCCCTGGAGGGGATAGAAATCAGGTCTAGATAAGAGCTTGTTCTCCCTGTCTGCCTAATGCTTTCCTGTTTGATGATCAGAAAACACAAGATCTAACCTCTCACCAGGAGGGCTTAACTGTGAAAGGTCAGGCTTTTGGCTTCTTTGAGGTTCAAAGTTTATTATTATGAGCTATGAATTGTTTATTTTGGTTTTTCCATCTTATGCTAAATATAGGATTGCACAATGCATGCAAACAGAAGGACGTGGCCAGCACTTCGGAGGTTTCCAACTCGAGCTCTGGGTATAGCACTGATGCTGGAGAAACTGTGGTGGGGATGTGATTTGTGGTCCATGCCCTGGAGAGCCTCATGCTGTCCCACCTCATAGAGTCTCAACCACATCTTCAGGCAATTTTTTCTGATGCTCATTTTCCCTGTGCATGTGCTGGGGACAAGTGAGGGGTTTACGTCAGTGAAGTCCTGTGTCCCAGAGGAACATGGAAAGCAGCAGCTAGGTGCATCCCAGCTGTGCTGGTCTGGGGAAAGTTTTCTTGCTGGCTGCTCCAGAGATGGGACTTCACACCGAAAAAGCCACAGCAGCCCAGAAATGCCCACAGCTGCTGGCACTTGGCTGTGAATTGGTGTTAACTCCAGCTGTAGCAAAAGCTGTAATAAAAGATGATGTGGTTTCTCAGCAAAGGGCCCTGAGAATCCTAGTAGAGCAGAGGAAGGAGCTGTTGCAGGGTCGTGAGGTGCCTCAGGAGGAGGAGAAGAAGAAGATGTGGAACTGGGGGCTTGCCGCAGGTAGGTTCTGCCTTTCTAAGCTGTATGTGATGGGGAAGAAGCTGGTGGAGTTAGCAAAGCTTTGAGGAGAGGAGGGGGGAAGCTGTGACAGGGATTGTAAGGTGTATAAGCTAGGAGCACAGCTTTGTGCAGCATTTTGAGTGGGTTTTGGGTTGGGTTTTTTTGGTGTGTTATGAACCCAAGGCCTGAGGAGACTCTGAGTGAGCTCAGTGGCAGGATGGCACTGAGACAGAGTGTCTGCATGTGGTGAGATGGTGGTCTGATGGTCAGCAGCAAATTGGCCCTGGAGGAAGCTGCTGGGAGGAGAGTACCTGGGTGGGACAGCTGCAGAGCCATGTATGGCCTCAAACTGTGGGTGAGGAAGGAGGCAGGGCTGTGAAAGTAGTAAGGCTGTGGGGATCTTGGGGTGAAGGGGCTGGAGTGGAGACCAGCCTTGGTCCCATATCTGCTGCTACCCCAGGAGAGTGGTGGCAGTTAGGGTGGTAGGGGCTCAGTGAGGAGGAAGGGCATCAAATGCTATGTGGAGTGTAGTTTGGCTACTGGAGTGGTGAATGGAGTGGTACAGCCCCTAGCACAAGGGCCATCTAGGTCCCTGAGACAACCATGTAAGAAAAGCAAATAATAATAAATACCTAAGGAAGGAGTTGTAAGAGTTAGCTCCAGGTGAGGGGGATCGGGAGCTTCCATGCACCATAAGGAGCTGAGGCAGGAGGAGATGGCTCTGAGGGCAGAGGATGCGTATCAGTCTAAGGGAGCTGGAGGGACACAGGAGGAGGTTGTGGAGATGGGAGCTGGTCTGGTTATGACAGAAGTCTGAGAGAAAGCTGCATGTATTTTAAAAAAAGAAACTCAACAAGCAAGAAAGAAAACCCCAAACCAACCCCTATCAGTCAGAGGAGGCATACAAGCTGTCATTTGAGTCCAACTTCTGTCCTGCCTGGGACAGGGCTCCGTGAAGTGTAAGGCTGAAGGTATAGTTCGACATGATCCAGTGGCTGGAGAGCTAATGATCACAAGGAAAATCCTCTGCAAACGAAATTGTGGCCAGTTGCCTCAGGGAGCAGAGCATCTTGTGTCTCTGCCCTGGGAGCCTGAGCATGTTCTCCCCTTTGGGGATCAGTGAGGGAAGAGCAGGTGCCCCAGGACAGGGTCCAGACTCCTCTTCTTGCTGGGTTGGAGTCCTGTCCAACTTGGAGACCAAACCATCAGACATTTTGTTCAAACACATGTCACCTCTGTTCAGGGCTTTTGGTGGGAAATGCCAAATGAGCACAACCTTGCTAGCATCTCCCCACACCTCTCTCCTCTGTGCTTAGGGGGGAATTGGAGGTCAAAACTCTTAAGGTCTGGGTTTTTTTTACCCCTCCCTTTTAGCATTTCTTTAGGAGCTGAACAAGGACAATCTCTGTAGCTCCCTTTTTACATCAGCAGGAATAAGTGTATGGAAATATGTGTGTTTCACTGTATCAGCTCCTATCAGCTTTTAGCTTTATTACTGTAAGTGCAGAGTTTTTTGTGGGCCAAACTCATTCATTGGATTTAATGGAGTTAAACTGCAGGCACACTTGGCAACTTGTTTTGTGTTATATCTCTGTAAAATGGACAGGCAGAGATAATAAAATTTTATAGTTTATATGGCATCTCTTAGGGAAAAGTTTTCCAATACATTTTATAAACAGCAAGCATACTTTGCTACAGTTTATGCTCATACCTGAGTAAAGATACTTTAATGCTGCTGCTTCTTTCCCTTTCCTAGAACTATGTATGTGTGTGAGAACTTGGATTTGCCCATGTCATTTTCTCATGCTGCTTCCCTTACAAGTGTCTGTAGTGGTTTTAAACCATTTCACTGGATTTCTTTCTTTCCTTTTAGTATATTTGTATCTTTTCCTAGAAACACAGGTGTAGTAGGAACAGTAAGCCTTGCTGCCAAAGGCTCAGGAGGAGGGAAGAATAATATATGTAAAGCCTCTTGCTAAATACCCAAAACACTACAAAACTGTCCCAGCTGTGAATGCAGTATCTCAGGACTTTTCATAGGTACAAACATGTGCTGTGAAGCCTTCTGAGGGACTGAGTAGTTTTCCTTCTTTTTCCTGAGATGCTGTTTTCCTCTATTTCCAGGGTGTGATCGTATCAGTCTTTTGACCTATTCTGGGCCAGGCTTAGATCCTGCTTGTGCAGGACCTTTCCCAGGGTAATGTGGAGCAAACCAACACTTGAAGCTGTAGAAAAAAATGTATTTCTATGGGATGGATTTGTTTTTTAATGAGGTATTTGGTGATTTTTTTTTCCTAAGCTCTGAACAAGTTAGACCCAGGCCTATGGCTACTGGGCATAGGGAGGGGAAGTGGTTGATGAGCTGAGATAATTTATTATAGTTTTGACTTTTCAAATGCCCCATGTGGAGCACTTGGGTGTGTGGAGTTGAGAAGAGGGAATATAAATGTATAGGGTAAATGTGAAACAATGGTGAGTGACAAGGATGTAAACAAGTCTGGAAATTCTGGTGACATTAAAATAAATTGTGGGCAGTGAGGCATGAGATATACGTGATGGCAAAGGAACCCTAAAATGCATTTATATCCCCACTTAGGATTTGTTGGTGTTTCTAAATAATGCATTAATTCAATTAAACATCCTTTAATTAGTGTTTGCTCAAATTGGAACAACATCGTTAATTTACTTTTACTGCCTCTTATTTTTCTTTGGCTGACATGGTAGGTTCCATTTTTTTACTTTCCCCTCTCTGCTTTGTGAGACTCATAACACTCAGCTGTGATGCTCACACCATGAACTGCAGCTTCTTTGGTAGTACCAGCTTTCCATATTATGAATATTTTTACACTCACAGGCTGCACAGCACTGACCTGACCTCATAATTGGAGAAAGAGGGAGGAAAAGAACCCAGATGTGTGGTGGCTCCTTTCAAATACTGAGCAGCATCCTTGCTCAGTAGAGCAGGGTGATTGGCAGCACGTTGGAGCAGGATCAGGCACTTTGGGCTCCCCAAGCAGGAGGATTTTTGTGTCCATTTAACTGTTTTTCCCTCTAGAAACTCACAGTAATTGCAGGGACTGGTGCTCCCTGTTCCTCTGTGGTCTCTAGGATGGCTGAAAGCACATGGGGCTGCTCAGCTCTGCTGCTGGCCCTCAAAGCTGTTCGGAGGTGGGGAGGCACAGGGTGCTGTGTGTTATCCAGTGGGGCTTGTGTCTTGTCTGCTTTGTGCATGGGAAGAGTTGGGGGATAACACCTTCAAGGCTGTGCCCTTTATTGCTTTGTCTAGAGTGAAGACATCCTCTTGAGAGCTGCTCTCAAGTGTTTATTCTTCAGCTCCTCCTGGAAAGCAAAGCTGGGTAAGGGACACGCATGCAGGGTGGAGGCCAGGGTTCTGGTCCTCTGCATAAGCCAGGTTTGAGGTTAACATTTATTTGTAAAGACTATTGGCTGATTTATTTAACATATGGGATGATAACAGCTCAGGGGACCTAAGGCAAGCCAAAGCTGCTCCCTCCAAGCCGTGCCTTCCAGGAGCAGATGAACACTTGTCCTAAGTTTGCTGTGAGCAGGTTAGGCTTTCCTACTCCCTGCCCCATTTCTTTCTTTTACTTCTAGTTTCTAGCTTTGCCTCTCTTCCCCACCCTCTGCCCACGCTCTCCTCTCGCTCGGAGGCGAGCGGTGCAGCCTCGAAAGCCTCATTCATCACCACCTGCTAGCGAGGCATCAGCCGCCGCTGCTCCATTGATTGACTCTGGCAGTGAGTGAATTTAAAATCATTAGGCTGCTGAGACAGCTTTTAAATATGACGAGATGAAAATCAAATCTGTAAGAAGCCTTGTGAAAAAGGGTGTCTCCAGCCAGGGAATCCCATGTGGCCCTGGGTGCTGTTTGGGTCTAAGGGAGATCTGTGGTGCTCCAGACCTCATGGGTATCCCTGCAAGAGCCTGGAGCGCTCTGTGCTGCTGAGATGGGAGTGGGCAGGCAGCTGCTGGTAGAGAATTAAGTAGAAATATTTCACTGTAGAAAAGACTATTGTGTAAAGCCATTCAACTGCTGTCTATCTACATTTGCATGAATTAATGAGCTGATTGATTGGGAAGACTTTGCAGCAGCTGAGTGAGGTAGATGATTCTTGTCCTTGTGTTATAGGTGGGGGGAACTTGGAGGCAAAGTGGTTAAGATCAAGGTTTCCAAGTTGGTGGTGGTTTTCTCTTCTATTAGTGAATGCTGTGATTAAGGCGTTTGTCTGTGTCTTGTTTTACTGATTGATCAGTCTCATTTTGGATGCTTTTTGGCTTCAAGAGCAACTGTGGGAGCTTGGTATGGCTGCAACTCAGCTCTGGAGACTCTCAACTCAGGATCTGATCTTTCAGTGTTTGCAGCGAAACAGCACAGTCTGCTATGGCTCTTGGCTACGATGTTTGATAGGAACAGTCTCTTCTCTTTGCACTGGATAAGACAAACTCTCACCATTTTTGCCAACTCCGGCTGTTTAACACACTTTCCTCTCATACCACAGCCTTTACCAGGCAAGGCTTTCTGTAAGCATCCCCATATTCCTCAGAGTGACTCTCCTGGCCACCTGCAGCTTGCAGAGTCTGCTTGCTGATGGCTGGATGCACAGGGCACCTCTCTCCTCTCCACTACAATGAGTGCAGCTTTTCAACACCAGTGCATTGAGCAAATGTCACTCCACAGCCCCAAAAATCTATCAAAGGAAATGACAGTGGCTGTAAGCATTAATCATCCAGTATCATCAGAATAAAGTTGTTGCAATAGAGCATTGTCAAAGGATAAGTGTCTTGACTTCGTCTCAGGGCTGGTTCCATTAATGCTGGCGGTTCACCAAAGGATTCTAGCAGGAGATGGTAATTGCATGGCTCATCTTCTGCCATTATTAACTCTTCACTCTCCAGACTGGGCAGCTGGTCAGTCTGATCACAAGGAAAAAAAGCCTAGGACCGTTTAGGAGCTGAAGTACTCTTTCATAGCTGTGCTGAGAAGTTTGAGCCTGGCCCTCCTTGAGTAGAAGCAGGGGTGTGTGGAGCAGCACTGAAGGGGCATTTCCCACCCACCCTCCTGAGCTGTCATTGCAAAAAGAGTAAATTTGTTAAAGCAAAGCAAAAAAAAAACCACAAAAAAAGGTATTGACCATCTGATTTGGGATATATAAATACCTGCTGCTGCTTTACTTCTGCCCCAGGATGTGGCTTGGACAAAATACCCATAACCCTTCTGCTGATTCTAGCCCTGCTTAAGACACACAGCAGGTACAAAGGCTGTGGGAGGATGTAATGACTGTGATGGGCAGGGCTGGCAGAGTGAGGGATGTGACCAGTGGTGTCACCAAGCTGATTGACTCCTGGGGGTGGAGGGAGGCACTGCAGTAATGTCACTTCCAGCTGCCTCCTTCTGGGAAGGTGGCACTGAGCAGTGAGTTACAAGGGCTGATGTGTGGCTCAAGGGGATGGAGAGCTGCTGGAAGCGGCTTTCAGTTTAAAATCCATGAGCTCAAACCTATCTTGTGTTTTATGGCACCACTGAACTTTCACGCTGTCTGAGTTTGAGCTTCTGTCCCTAGAGGCTGTAGGGACCTGACCTGTGCTAGAAAAAGGCTGTGCTTTGCCAACTGTGCAGCAGAACAGGATGTTAAAGTAGGAATGGGACTGAGCTGCGCATCTGCCCAGCTCTGCTGTGCAGGCAGGTAGGATGAAACTGCAGGATGCAAACAGGCTGGGTGAGGATGGACACCCAGCTGAGCCCATCCTGTGTTGCTCACTTGGCCTGGCTCCTGTTTACCTCATCTAGAGAAATGCCAAAGCATGGGCACAGGAATAACACAGCTGCTTCTGGAGAACATCTACCACAGAGGATTAAAAGTAGAACTCCTTCAGTAAATCAGTATGTTTCAACAGCTGCCCTAGTTCACAAAGGAGCAGAAATCAGGCTATGGAGTTTGTGTAACTGCTTCATGTTTAAAGAAAGGGAAATAAATCTGTGGGATGAGATGTTAAAGCTCCCCAAGAAAACACTTGGGGAAAAGACACTTAAGAACATCAGGTCCAACTGTAATGCTTACAAACAGTGAACATCCTGTCAAAGTTCAGAGCTGTTTGTCCTGTTTACTGTGTGGATCAGTTTGTTCATCTTGAGCTTCACAGATGGTTTTGCAGAAAAGTCCTGTTCTGTAGTAAAATCCCTTCCAGTTGTGAACTTAATTGTAGGTTGTCCAATTCCACACTGGGTTTAAGAAAATTTTCTGCATGGCTTTTCCCCCTCTCTCTCAGTGAAGGGTTACTAGTTACTCTTCTAATTTTTTTTTTTTGTACTTTCCAGTCCCTATCTTACTAACAAAACTGCCTTAAACTAGCATCTTATTGTGTAGCTCTTAGGATGACATGCGCTCCCTTTTGTACTGGAACTCTTTCATGTGATGGTGAACAGAGCAATACACTTCGCTTTAATTTGACTGGGTTGGGAAGTAAGTGTTTCACCTACTGATCTTGCTTCTCTCCATTTATTTTGAAATCCTGTTGTCTTTATTTTCAGCAAGCAAAATCTGAAGTGTTATTCCAAATCCTGACTTTCTTCTGTGGTTTAGCTTATAAAGGAGCCCAGCTCCTTGGAGCCAGGGCTTATGGTGTTCCTTATGGCTCCTGAGTTACAGGTGATCTGCTCTTNCCGTGGGCAATGAGTTTAATGCTCCCTCTGCTGTCGGCACAGTTACCGCACCAGGGGCCACAGGAGACCCTAAGTGATTTTCAGACTGTGCCTGTTCTCTTCTGTAAATGGCATATGAAGAGCCAGCCATGGGGACCAAGTGGGAAATAGCCTTCAAAGATGGTCAGGCTTTCTGTGACTATTTGAGAGCCCCTTATAGCTGTAAGGAGAATCATTCCTGGAGAGCTGGCAGCTGGATTCAGTGGGTAAACCCGGAGATGAAGCGACATGCCTAGGGTTACCTGGGGCATTGGTGCTGGAGCTTGTGCTGAGACCAAGTCCTTTCACACCTGCTTCTGCTCTAACTAGGAGACTTATTTCCTTTCTTTGTCCTTAGTTTTGCAACGCAAGGAAATCTTTGCCTAATTTCAAATGTTCTTCTAAGTCTTGGTGACGGCAGATTGACGTAAGCCTCTGCTGGATCAGGGCCTGTTCTCTTATGCATATGGATGCGTACACAGCTGTAAGCGTTTTCCATCTTTAGGCTTCTGCAGCCCAAGGAGGAGCGATCCCCTCCCTGCCCATGGATGTGTCCTCTTTTCCCCTTGCACCACGGGCAGCAGTGTTGGGTGCCCAACCTCCAGGGTGAGAACATGAGTGAATTTGGATGGAATTGCTGATTGCTTTGATGGTTCTTTGTCCATCAAGTTTGCTAATGAAGCTGGTGTGTGTCTGCAGCCTCCTGGGATGCTCTGAATAGGCATGGTAGTGGGGTGAAGGCTTCAGTGTTTCGGTAGGATCTCCCCTGGACCACATGAGCTAGGAAATTCCTCCTAGTCTGATGTTCTTGGAGGTTTCAGGTTGTGTCTGAGAAGAACATGTTGGTTGTGTCTTGTCTTCCAGAGCTTGCCTGGATCTTGCTTTTACTGGTGTCACTAGCAGCTAAAATGCAGCTGCTGCCTTGAGGGTGAGAGCAGCAGCTGCCAGAACAGTTAATGCAAACACATTGGGTTGGGTGGCAAGGCAGGTGGTGTCCATCCCAGCCAGGCAAATGCAAATGGGAAAGTCTAGGCACTGCATCCCTTTCTGATATGTGATATTCCTTCAGCTGTGCTGTAGCCAAGATGGTTGCTCAAGAGAGAACAAAAGGTGCTTCCTCATCATGCAGCATCTGAGTTTTCCTAGATGTCTCCATCCATTTACCAGCATGGATTGTGCTCATGAAGCTCTGAGATCATGCTGCCTGACAGCCTGGTGAAAGTGCAGGTGGAAGACCTGAAAAAAAGTGGTGGGGAGAGCAAGTCAGACTGAGTCAGTTGGTAGTAATTCTATCTTATTTAAATTAAAAGGGATAGTAATGTATAAACCATTTAAATATTTCATCTGTGGAAAAGCCCCTGAATTAGTTTGTACTGTGTGCATGTGTAGTCCTTGAGCAGGGGTGACAGCAGGGGCATCAGCCCTGCTTGGGTCCATGCTCGCATGGGGAGAAGCAGCTGTGCCAGTCCAGCCCCAGGCTGGCTGGAGGGAGTTGATTTAAAGAGTTTGATTTAAACAGAGGATTCATTTTACTCTCTAATTGGTGAAAATTGTGGGTGTCTTAACAGCTTGGGTCTGGCTATCTGGAGGCAAGAGCCCTATCCTGCTCCTCTCTGCTTTCTGCCTGCTGGATGCCTGGTGACTCTTGAGGATGCTTAAAATATCCCCAAATCTTGCCCAACCTTATTGAGAGTGATCAGACCACTGGTATAACTGGGAGAAGAATTTGTCCTTCTAGTTTTCAAAATAACTGTGTTTAATGGCATTTTTCTTGGGAGAATCACATTCCTCTTGCAGGAGCATGCAGCCCAGTTGAGGTGCTGCTGAGCAGGAAGCCAGGGCACCCCAGTTAATTCCACATTTCTAAACCACATTTGTCTCTAAAAATGAACCAAAACAAGCAAACTTTGGTTTTTTTCCTTCCTTCCAAAATATTTAATTTTCCTGCCTTCCTATAACCAGGTTAAAAACGTTCCCTTGTTGGAAAATGTTCTCTGATATTGCTTAATAGGATTCTATAATCTCCAGCAGCTAAGGTGTTTAGTTAGGGTCTGAGGGTGGGTTTTTCTCTTTGTGGGATTTTTTTGGTGGTTCTTTTTTTCTTTTTTAGCTTGACTCTGTCCACCCTTACCAAAGTGCAGGGTTTCCAGTGATGAGCGATTTGGGGCTTATCGCTGGGAAGTGCCCTGAATGCCAGACCTGCACTTAACACAAAGAGGGAAATGCATGAATTTTCCCACATCAGTAGGAGCTGAAGATTTCTCTAAAGGTGTCTCCAGCTGCAAATAGTGAGATACAGCTCTCCCAGAGAGTTCCAAAGAGGCAGAAACCTGTGTAGGAAATCTAAATGTGGATTTCATGCGTCGGAAAGCATCTATAAGGAGAGATGCAGGTGCTGGCCAGCTTTTGGCCACGCAACAGGTAACTCAGGCTCCCTGATAGTGAGGTTGCTGAAGCATAGACATTGTGGCTGTCTTTAATCTGACTTTGGAGATGCTTGTTAGGGAGCTCTAGGATGGATGCTGGTTGGGTTGTCTCGAGGGCTGCAGTGCAGGCAGGTATGCATAATGATGTGTCAGCTCCTGAGGCTGGTGCTGTCCCCTTGAGTGCCTCTCCATGCGCTGGTTACATGGGATCCTGCTGGATCAGCTGCTTCTCTCTCATTATTAAAGGTTGTCATGGCCTGGGATGTGGATGGACTTGAAGCAAACTGACTGCAGCCAGGGCAGGGGCAGTCATGACAAAGTTACCTCCCAATTACAGCCTCTGGCAGTAAAGGCTGAAGGAGAAATAAAAGCAATAAGTAAATTGAGCCTCTGTTTGTTGTCCTGAAGTTCTCTCTGGCAGCTAATGAGGCATATAGCTGAACCTCTTATTAAATATCCTACCTAGCACTTTTGTAGAGTTAAAAGTAGTAACCTGGTTACACGCAAGCTCTGTATTGACAAGGGGCTGAAAACAGCACCACCTCCTCCTGCTGGTGATTTGATTTTGGTGTGGAGACTATGCTAGATATTCTGGTAATGAGGACAGGTCCATGTCTTGGTGAGCTCTGCAGAGCAAAGTCATGCTGGAAGGGAGCATCACCCTTGCTGGGCTCAGCTATCCAGGGCTTGGATGCCAATAAGCTGAGCCTGAGAACTGCCTGTGCTCATCCAACTGCAAGCAAAAGCCATGACAAACTTCTGCTACAACCCCTCAGCTTAGCAGTGCCTTGTTTGTGGGGTTCTTGGCAGCCTTCTGTGCCCCCAACTTTGCCTGCTGCCCTGTGCTCCCCATGCAGCATTGGTTTAGCTAACTCATCACTCTGCCCTGCATCTTGCCTCCTTCTCATGCACCATGGAGCTACTGTGTGGTTTTGGTGCCCAGCACATAGATAGTGTCTATTTGTAAGACAATACTTCAGCATTATTTAGTGAAAACACAGGCAGCATTGTACAGCTGGTAGCAACATTGATTGTAGTGATACTTAATCCAAGGAAAATACATGATACGTAGTCTAGGATTCCTTGCTTATTCATCATATAATGCAGTTTGTGGGGATTAAATATCCCTCCTGTAAAGTTGTTTGAGATCAGTGTTGTTATTTGTTTTGCAAATGATCCTGACAGGGATCCTGAGTGCTATTGATTACCAATGGTTCTTTAAAAATTACTATTATGCTGCAAATTATGAACCTTGGGGGTATCCAGTTATATGATAATGGAAAGGCACTGGTGTGTAATGACACATGCATCACAATAAATTTGCTCTTCCTATGTAATGGAGGTTGAAAGGGACATGATTTATAACCAATAGCATTAGCTGCCTGCCATGGTCCAAGGTAACATGATGGAATTGTCTGGTTGTTCATTGTGGCAAGAAGTACTAATGATTAGGAAAGCAACTTAGAAAAAACTGAAGTAAAAAAACCCCTTATTCTGAGCAAAATCTTCTCTATCTTCCTGGTTAAAATATGTAAACCGCTCTTCTAAATCATAAATAGCTAAAATCCCTCCATTGCTCTCCTATGCTCCATGCCAGGAGCACCCACAAAATACTACACAGATGAAAACCAATGCTGCCAGTCCTAGAGGAACTCCTGTGATTGCTAGGAGAGCTTTCGGAGAGCTCCTGGACTTGGCTGTGATGAAAGTGCAAATAAGAACCCCAAATCAGCTGGGAATTTCAATATGCTGTTGCCCTTGAAGCCAATGGAGGATACTTGTGTTATGTGCTCTCACTCCTGATGATGAACATGTGATAACACAACTGCTTGTCTTCCAGGATCTCCTGGTGTTTCCCAGCTCCATAGCTTACGATTGAACATTTGATGGCTGAACATCTGTGTGAGAGGAACCAAAGGGCTGCTTCAGGCTGTTGTGACTAGAGCAGCATCACAGGAACCTTACCAACCTTGGGAACAATGCTGGGTGCTGTGACCTTGCCCTGGCCACACACCCTGGGCAATTGAGAGGTGCTTTTGAATACCTTTCCGTGATGGGATTGCACAGAGGTCTGGTAGGGAGGATTTGATGCCAGGTCTGCCATGGGTAATGAATTCAGGAAGGTGTGTGTGGTGTGAAGGTTAAATCAGATGCTTCTTACCATAGCTGTTCTGTGCTCTTGGCATCCTGCTGCCAAGTACCAAATGACGACAATGCAAATAAGCCTTTTCCTCATCACACTGCTGATCTACAGTGGAGCTCACAGACAGCAAGTGCCTGGGCCTGTGCTTCTGTAGTATCATGCTCAGCAGTAGCTGAGCATGGAGAAATACATGTCCAGGAGTCAGTGCCAGCAGAACCATGTGAAAATCAAAAGGAAGGGAAAAATAGTTTCCCTTCTTCCTCTGGCACCTTCTCTGCATCCTTTGTCATGAAGTCATATATTGCACTGAGAGTCACCAGGCTGCCAATGTGGAGAAATGCCTATGCTCTCCTTTTGAAGTGTCTATGGGCAGGAGACCTCCAGAGATACTGATTTATTTTCACCTTGTATTCATTTATTTTGCTGTGCTGCAGCAGGGCCACTTGTACAGTAATTTCTTTAAAGAGACTCAGCACTTCATAACGTGGCACTTCAGAAGAGGGAAGAAGGAGGTGGGTGCTTGTTTGGGTATTATTCTGTGAGCTGTGTGACATCTAAAGGTTCAGCTCCAACCTCCCACGTATCCCACTAGCTCATGTGGAAACAGGATGGAGGAAGGTTGTAATAGCAAAAGGGAACTTGGAGCCTACATGCATTAGTGGTCAGTGGAGGCTGGATGCATGGCTGCCCATGATGAGCAGGGCTGTGCTGTTATCCCACCTTATCCAGGGGAAGCATTCTTTCTGCCTGAAGCAGAAATAATGCCCTGGGATGAGGCTGCCAGGCTGTGTTCTGCCAGCCTGGTTCCTCAGTAGAGACTGAGGATGGCTGAATGCTTTCCTCCCAGAGTGATGAGGACCAAAAGCTCCTTGAGACAGCACTGTGGAAGCAATTTGCAATATAAACACTGGCACAGAGTAAAATTCTCCCTCTTGTGAGAATATTATCAGTGGAAATGCTTCCCCTTGACTTACAATAAAGTGATTATTTATCATGCTGCTTTCTCTAGCCCAAGTCATCCGCAGATCAGTCTGTCCTCTGCAGGTTACTGTGTGCTCTACCCCATGTCATGACCTGTTTAGCTGTGCTGCAATTGGGGAGCAATCGACAGCTGCAAAGATGCAGTTTGTCATTAGTGAAGGGCCATGCACAGAGGGGGCTTTGACTTTGCAATAAAAATGAAATCCCAGGGGTTTATCTATGCTTCAGATATGAGCTTCTCTGCTTATGGTGACAGAGCTTTTCAGAGGAAGTGCAGATTCAAGATTGTGGAGGAGAGTGAATCCAGGAGAGGAGATCATAAAGTGGCACTCAGAAATGCTGGCACCAGGCAGCCCACAGTCCAATTTCCTTCTTGAAGCAGGACTTTTTCAAGTGGTGTATCAGATTGGTGTAGCTTTTGTCTAGGCAAGTCTTGAAACGCTTCCCAGGATAGATGTAGTTGATGGGCTGACTGCTTGAGTCCTTGTATCCCTGTGGGAGAAGAGATATTTGGGGTACAGGTTGTGGGTTTCATCTAGTGCCTACGTGAACCCAATGCAAGATCCTCTGGCACTTCAGAAAAGTAGGGGAGGACCTGAACAGGAGAAGTTTTAGGGGATGGAGAAAAGGCTGTCTATAGCTGTTTATTCATATTCTTTATCATGCCCACCTGAAGCCAGACCAATGTACAGAATTGCACAGGAGATGCTCTTATCAGGAATGTACTTGAGCTCTGCAAAGATGTGCACAGATGTGAATATGCTGGGGAATGAGGTTCTCCCCACCATTATCTTTTAGGTGACCTAACCTGATGTATCTGACAACATCTTCCTCTTAGGAGAGAGAGTTCTCTTGCCAGAACTCTGAATAGTAAACACTTCGTAGCAACCCAAGTGAGGCTGGAGTGGGAGGAAAAAAGCCCTTGTCTCTTTCAGTGGCACTGGGTCAGGGGGACTGAAAAATGGCAGCTATGAATGCTATTGACACTGTCACTCCTTAATCCTCTGTGTTGCAGCTGTAGTCAGACATTGCCCTATGTATGGATTCTGGGAGGTCTTTTGATCCAACATTGCATCACATTTTATGAGAAAAATCAATGTAAAATGGTTGTAATAGAAACTATGTCCTTCAGCCCAGTAACTGGCTGCATAAGTAAGTCACCAAGTCAGTTTGCACAGCAGCAAAGCAATGCATAATTCAGGAGGGATCTGAGTGACACAGGGCACATAAGGGCTGCACGACTGTCATTGCATTGTGTAAAGCAAGTTGGTTAGGGTGAAGGTGAAGAGTCCTCCTGAACACCTTAGGGCAAAACCTGACTGTCCTTAGGGACACAACATCACTGGGGTTGTGTTGCTTGAAGGTGAGCCACAGAGTGGGACAGGATTTCACAGAATCATAAATCAGTTTGGGTTGGAAGGGATCTGGTCTAACCTCCCTGCAGTGAGGGACATCTTCAGCTAGACCAGGTTGCTCAGAGCCCTGTCCAGCATAACCCTTAATGTTTCCAGGATGGAGCATCTACCATCTCTCTGGGCAACCTGGGCCAGTGTTCTACCACCATCAGTGCAAAAAAAATCCTTCTTTATATCTAGTATAAATCTCCCCTCTTTTAGTTTAAAACCATCACCTCTTGTCCTGTTACAACAGCCTCTGCTAAAAAGATTGTTCCCATCTTTCTTATAGATCCCTCTTAAGTACTGGTAAGCTGCAGTAAGGTCTCCCTGGAGCCTTCTCTTCTCTGGGCTGAACAATTCCAACTTTCAGCCTTTCATGATAGGAAAGGTGTTCCATCCCTCTGATCATTTTTGTGGCCTCCTCTGGACCTGTTCCAACAGGTCCATGTCTTTCCTGTGCTGAGGACTCCAGAGCTGGACACAGCACTGCAGGTGAGGTCTTACCAGAGCAGTGTGGAGCAGCAGAATCACCTCCCTCAACCTGCTGGCCCTACTAGATTTTCTTCTCTTTGGAAGAGTTTAATCTGGAAAACGTGGATATGTGAGCATTTCTAGGATACCTCTCCCCACCCTGGACCATTGCTAGTCCTTACACAAACACTTGCATGTGTGTCAAGTAACATCTTCCTGCCCCAACAGGAGAGGGGAGGGAGGGAGATGACTATGGTTAAGAGAAGCTTGCAAGGAGTTTGATCTTAGCTTAGGACAACTTTCTCCCTCTCTTGTGTGCTAGCATTGACTTTCAATTTGTTACTTTCCCTGCTGTCATGCTGAAAGTCTGAATGCTACACAACTGCAGAGATCCTGAAACTGGAGAGCAACAGCCAGCCCAGCACACACCATTTCTCTGCAAAAAGGGATCCATCCAAATGGTTCCTTTATGCCATGCTCTAATTTTGTCACTATTGGTTTATTTTTGTTTCAGAGTTGGTTGTTGGTTTTGTTTTGGGTTTTTTTTGGCTTTTTTTTCTCACTGTATTCTTAAAACTTCCCTTTCAGGGCTTAACAGCTTAACCATTTCAAAATCATGCCAAGTGGAAATGTAGCATACACTTTTCTCACTAAACATTGTGCTGATCACTCAAATGTATTCTGGATTTGTAGAAAAGATGCAAAACAAAACCAAACAACAAACCCAAACCAAAACTGGGCTGAAAGAAGGTGACAATTAGCACTCAGATGAGGAGCCAGGTCTTTGCGTGCTTAGGAAAGATCTGAGTAAGAAAACAATGCTCCTTGTCACCTTCTTGCTCTGCAGCATCTTGTCTTGGCATGGCTCGTGGCAGTGTTGATGGGCAGCTGGGTGGGTAGGTAGAAGCTGAAGCACATATCTCAGTCTTGAGGCTGGTCCAGTCTTTAAACATGGGTCTTGGTCCTGGTTGTTGGTCCCTGATATCAGAATTATGCTCCATGCTCTGCTGTCAAGTTCCTCTCTGGATTTCAACGGCTCTCTCAGTCTCTTGGGCCTCCCCCTCTTTTCCACAGGGAAGGGATTATAGTACCTAAAATAGCCTATTTTCCAAGGAGGGGCTCTTTGTGAGTCTCCTCTCTAAAATCTTTTTCTCCTTGTTCCTCCAAATGAAATATAAAGGAGATGTGATTCACCACCAGTGTTGGTGTGCCAGAGCCAGTAGGCAAACATTACTGCTGGTGTGCAAAGGCTGCTTTGTACGTGTACATGTGCCCTTCTGACACGCTGACTTTCTGCTGGGGTTGGTGGCTGCCTGCTCTGCTTCTCCTGCTGACATGCTGGAGCATTCAGGGCAAAAATGGCCTTGCTCCTGGTTGTCTCTGGTGTTGATGGAGGACCTCTGATGGGAGCAGGTTCTGCTTTTGGGAGGCAATGAGTGTTACCTGGTCACAGGGACAGTTATGTCCTATAAGAACTCATGTGAAGGGTCTGTTGTGACTTTGTTTGGCTTGTGCTCCTGTGAGACTAAAAAGCTGCATTTTCCCATGGAGGGAGAGGGCAAGGAACACCTCTGGAAACATAGACTTTCTCTTGGTGCTAAAATGGGTTATCACCATCTCATGACTGCTGTGACAGGTCACTGTGCAAACCTGGGCTTGTGGGGTGATGACACGGGTGGAGACTGGGATACAAGAAGACAACTTGATTTAGCAGAGCTGTGAGGTTGGTGTGAGTCCTTATCTTTCTAAAGACAAGGATAATAGAGAGTTATTTTTCTGGCTTTTTATGGTTGTTCACATTAGAAGACCTTTGCAGTTCCTCAGTAGTTGCAGAAAATGCCCATGGCCCTGAGCTGTGGAGCTGGGCTCTTGCTCACAGCAGCCTCTGTTAAAGATGCTCTGAGCTGGAATTTGCTCTTTCATTCTAGCTCTTAGGCTTGCAGGGTGAAGTGAGGGACATCTGATGATTATTACTAGCTTTAAAATTATTAACGCTCTTTATAACATTAAATCTTTCATTAATAATAAATATAATACATGCTGTCTTGTATCTAGACCAAGAAATGCTCATGTTCCTGCAGTGCTACAGCTTGAGCAGCTGGGAGCTCCATGTTGAAGTGAGCAAGGGGTTCTCCAAATTGAGCCCATCAGCAAAGGATGTGGGGAAGGGCTCAGTTTGATTTCCACAAGTCTCACCTCCATAAATCCTGGTGGAGGGGCCAGGCAGGATCCTGTGCCCTCCCAGTGCTGTGTGCCTTTGAAGCAGCTCCAAGTCCCTTCTTGCATCACAGACCAAGAGCTGAATGTGGCCCCATGATTTATTTATTATGTTCCTAGGGGGAAGAAGAGGGCATGTGAAGGTCTCTGGGCTGCAGGCAGAGGTGACAAGCATGGCCTAGATAGAAACTACAGAGTGATGGTGCAAATTGTTGATGTGAACTGAAGAGATTGGGGCGGCATGTTTGCTGCTTGAGAAACCTCTGGCTCTTTGGAGTGGAGAGGGGGTGAGAGAAATTCCTCATCTCTCTCAAGTAAATCCCTGCTGGCTGATGGAGTTGGCACATGCAGACCAGCTTGGCTTGATGCTTCAGTGGATGGTCTCCAGCCGGTGCGATAGTCTACTCAGAGCTGGGAGGTGGGGAGCATTAAGGAAGCTGAGGGGCAAAATGTCTTGCCATGATCTTCAAGGAACAGTAATGAAGAGCATTTTCTGCTATTGTTTGTACTGTTGGAAATTTTCCTCTTTTGCTTTTCAACTAATTACCATCAGAGGAAGAGACTTTCCTGGCTTGTAAGGGAAGAAAACCAAAGAAACCCATTGCAGTCATGTTGTTGGAGGGTGCCCGGCTCCACTTGAGTTGTTTTCCCACCATTTGGGTAAATAAGTTCAGACAATAAGAAAGAGCTGCTGAGATAGTTGGCAGTGAAATAAATCCCCCAGGAGATGAGGGCAATGTTGTTTATTGGTGGGGAGCTGCCTGTGCATGAGGGGTCAGTCTTGCAGTTATGTAGAGAGAAGGGAAACAAACGGTCTCTGTTTTAGCCGAGACCAGATTTGTTGCAGGAAGCTATGCCAAGGATCATTAGTGCCACAGCCATCATCCTCTCTTGCTCACATTAGTTTTTTCCATTTTTCTTTTTTTTTCTTAAGGGGAAAAATAAATGCTGGTTCACATTAGATCAGATATGGACAAAATAATAGAGGTATTGCAGAGATTGAGGTCCGCAAGATTAAATTTGAAAGGGAGGAGAAGTGATAGCTTGGGCCCTGCTTGCTGTTACACCAGCAGCACGCATAAATGACTCTGTATGCAGATAAGCAGGGCAAAAGTACAAGGGATGCTCAGGGAGAGATGGCAAGAAAAATAGGAACTAATCAGCAGATTCAACCACTGTAATAATGCAGTAAACATGGAAAATTGCATTATATTAGCTCCTTTGCTTCTCATTGTATATATTAGTCACAAAGTCATCGATAGGCAATTTTCTGTAAAGATGCAGCGCTGCAGATATTGCAGCTCCCCTCTCCTGGAGGAAGGCACTGGTGATGCTAAAGGGGAAAGTTTGTCTTCTGAAGTGCTGAGGAAGAAGTGGCTCAAGTCGAGCTGGAGAAATGCTCACAGCTGTCTGAGTTAAAAATCTGCTTCTTGAGGGAAAAGGACAACTGGGCTGTTTGTCCCCAGTGCCCAGGCAGCTGTAGTGGTATATGCTGAGGCATGGCTTTGTTGCAGTCCTGGGATGTTCCCCTGATGACTGAGAAATTGGTCTGCTGCAGAGGTTTGGGTGTTGTTTTTTTTTTTAACAGGTATATTTTTTTACTAGTGAATGTGATTTCCATTTTGTTCACTTCCTTACAAAGGATGACAAGTAGCCAGTGTAGCCTTTTCCCTCGAGTTCAAGTAAAACCAGCATGTAACATTATTTGCAAATTAGCTTCATCCTTCTGACTCCCAGTTAAAGCAGGAGCTGCTTGGTCTGAGGTCTCTCCCAAAATATCCATTTAAGCCATGTAATGATTCTGACTTTCTCATGCATAGTAGATGAAAGAATATCCCTGATTTATTTTTAAAGCTTTGGATGCTAAACATGGTCAATCATAGAGGGGAGGAAAAAAAAAAAGATTAAAAAAAGAGAAAATCCTGATAATGCAAAGCTGGAAGAAAAGCAGTCCTATGCTTCACAGTAAAATCTGTTTTCACTTTTTTATTGACAGCTCCAACTATGATCAGTGCATAAATCTACCTGCAACACAGGATGCTGGAAAATTACCGAGAGACAGCAATGTCCTCCCTGCTGTTTGGTGACAAAGGAAAGATGCACCTTCAGGTATGGGCTAGTATATTGGTTTCTCTTCTGTTCCCTGTTTATGTTGCATTAAACCTGCTCGTTGCATTGGCTAAAGGAGGGGAAATAAGGTGTTTGCAAGAGGGAAACTTGAGAAGTGATTCTCTAAACTTATATCAAGCCACAGATAAGTTGTCTGCCTGGGACCTGCTTTGCACCCAAGCAGCTCTTGGCTCTGCAGAGGTGGTTAACTGTGATGTTTTGTCCTGAATTTACTGTTGGTCTAAACTTTCCTCTGTGCAATCCAGCTACTCTTGATGAATACAGAGTTAGGACAGTGCTAGGTGCTCCTTGTGGCCAGGATTGAGGTGGCTGTGTCCTTCTCCCTGCAGCAGCATTGGAAAGCAGAGTACACACTCTGCCTTTACCCCCTCCCTGGGTCAAGTCCAACACCAAGTATGAAATCACCACTTCCCCAGCATGGTAGCAGCTTCCCAGGGATTGCACAAAGGGCTGAGCAGGATGAAGCTGTGATGGCTGCTGCTGCTGAGCAGCCTTTTTAGTGTAGGAGCAGAACTAGATGCTCCTCCTGGGCTTTCTTAATCCAGCCTCAATCCATGCACTTCAAACAGGAGCCTTGTTTTAGGGCTGTGCTGAGCACTTGAATCAAGCTGCTCTTGTGCCTGTAAGGGTCAGCAACAAGCCAGAGAGCCAGTTTTACTTTGCTTTAAAGAGGATGGGGATTGCTTCCCCCTGTGCAGGGGAGAATGGAAAGGAGCAGTTGTTCCCAGGACAGGAGAAGGAAGGGCTGGTGACTCTCTGAATGTGGGTTTTCTGACAATTGTCTGAAACTTTGGGCTTAACCCTGGCAAGTCACTGTTCCTGAAACACTGGCCCAGCATGGCAACTGGATTGAAGTCATCACATACACCCATTAGAGACAAAAATGGGAGTTCCAGCCACAGAGGCCAGTTTAAAACAAGCCACCCTTCTTCTGCATGTGAGGTGATATGCTTTCCTAAATATGTGGTTGTGGAACAAGCAAGAACCTAAAAACTACTGAATTCTTGGCAACTGGTCAGCATTGCCATGTTCCAGGTTGTGGTTTCTCATTTATCTGGATTGGTTGGTTAATGTGGGTAGAGCCCTCCCTAAATCTTCATTCACGAAGCCTAGCCATGATGATGGTGGATTCGTTGGTTGCTTGTTTTGCCTCCTAAGCAAGTGGTTTGAGGTAATAACATGAATTAGCCTCCCTGCTGTCTTGGTGTTTAAAAATGCATGTCCAGTGAGAGACACTGCTTTCAGTAAAGCCCTTTCTTTTCATGGCATCCATCGCCCCAGTTTGAGTTTCCCCATTACTGCACTTGTTTGCTCGCTGCAGCAACCATTGGGGACTTGCATTAGACAGATAGCTCTACCTGGGGCTGGCTTTTACCTGGTTCCTCTTAGGAGATGGCCTTTGGTGTTCCCACCATGTAATGTGGGCTGCAGAGGAAACCCTTGATGGGACCTCATGTCCTGACATCCATGTAGGAGCATGGCCATGCTGGTGGGTAACTGGGGTGGAGTGGGATGTGCTGGGGCTTGGAAAGGAGCTGTGGATTTCATTGCTTGATAGGTCTTTATTTCATGGAAGTGTTGTCCAGTACCAGTGTTTCCTTGTCTGTGGGAAATGCTGGATATCTTAAAGAAGCTCTCCTCAGAGCTCCTCTGCACTCAGGGCTGCTTTATTTCTCTGTTTATCCTCCCCTACACTGAAACACACCAGGCACAAGCATCAAAGCCTGATGCCACATACCGAGACATGCTGTGAGGGTGGGCTTGCTCCCTGCAGCCTGTCATTCCCACTCTACATTTCTTGGGAGAGCTCTAGGCCACGGGGGAGATGCTTTTTCACCCCTTCCCATCCTGTAGGTGACACCTTATGCTGCAGCACATCCATGTATGGCTTCCTTATCCCGAGGAACCCCACATAAGCACATATAACCATCAGACGATGCTGCACATTCAATAGCTCGCTCCTCTAAGGCAAGGCAAGGACTGATCATAGCACCTTTTAATGTTCCTTCTCCTAATTATCCTCTTAATTACTCAATGAAATGCCCAATAAAACAAATCACTATAATTTCTATTTTATTCTCTGCCTTTTGTGGTTTACTTAAGAGTGCAGGATCCATTAAAGAGGCGTTTTCTCATGAGGGAATACTTTCCAATAGATCATACTTACAGAATGGTTTTATGTTCCTATCTTGTGTTTCACCCTCATTTTCTGTGCTAGTTTGCTAATTACTGGAGACACTGGTGGTTGGGAAGCACTGTCTTCCTTGCTGCCCATCCTGTCACAGTGCTAAGTTTGTGTCATCCCCATGGCAATGGCCTGTGATGTCACTAGTGGGGATTACAACTTTGTGAAGCATCCAGAGCAGGCAGCAGGGCTGGAACTCTTGGGCTCTCACATCTATTCAGATAGAGGGGATTTACAACTCAGAAGTTTTTAAGAATGTTTTAGATTTCCCCTTTTTTTCCCCCAAAGGAGAGAAGGGTGGTAATTACAGGGCTGCCTCCAGCAGTCCCATCCCTTGCCCACAGCAAGTCTAGCTCCTTTCTGCAAACTTGGGGTTTGTTTGGAGGGACCTGAGCCCTGCAGAGTGGCCCTCATTCAGGATACCATTGCCAAGGGCTGGTGTGTTGGACATTTCCCTAATATCCATGGGCCTGCAGCTTCCCTCATCCCATGCAACACACTCTGACTCTGCACTTCTCAGTGAAACCGTGAACCTAAAGCACAGCTCCCTGGGGGCAGAGCTCCTGCAGCCTCCCCTGCCCACACTTTGCCCCCGTCCAAAATGCTGGCTCCATTGGCTTTCTTCAGTGCTTTTTGTCTTGTACTCTAGTATTAGCATAAGATGCTGTTCATGCACAGACAGAAAAGGAGGAAGATTCGTGTGGGTACCTATCTAGCAACAGGAAAATCACATAATAACAGCACTTTATCTTGCACTTCAGGAGGAAATCCATCTCACACAGCCAGTACCACAAACTGTGCAAGGTAGTTAAAACTGACGGCCCCAAAACTTAGCCAGGGTAGCCACCTGACTGATATTGATATGCCTTCTTCAGCCAGCAGAAGCAAATCAGGCAGGTGGAAGAATCAGTCTCTTTTATTTTAGTTTTCCTAAGGTAGGAATAAAACTGATATTTCAAAGGCTGCTGTGTCTCAGCTGAGCGGTGGTGGGGAAAAGCAGGGAGCTGCAGAACATACTGTCCTGTCTCCCTGTTTCTTAGATCATAACTTCTAAGCTGGATTCAATAGAAATAAATGTTCAGTAGTTCCAGTGGTGGCCTTTGGAAATGGAGCTAATGGAACAAGACCAAAAAAAATCGTTACAACGCTTTGACAAGTGCTTCAATATTTAATAACACTATGCACGGCACAGCCCAGTTGTGGGGAGGTGGTGATGCACCTGCAGGAAGCCATGCCCTTTGTTAGTGAGAGATGGAGGAGTCCTGTGGCTGTGGGGAAATTAAGCAAATGCTATTCGAGCTGTGCATTAGTAAACAAGCCTGGGGTGGCTATGGCTCCAGCAGCCCCATGCCATGTGGCAGGTAAAGGGCTCAGTGGCATTTCCTGCACCGGGGACCTGCAGAGGAAGAGGATGGTGACCACTTCTTGGAGAGAGCTGGTGGAGGAGAATATGTTACGTTACCCCCAGCTGAGATGAGGGAGATGAAGAGGCTGCAGTGATTAAATAGGATCTACTGAAATCCTTCCAAAGCTGGCTTAAGAATTAAGAGCCATCAATGTCACATTGAGGGTCAATCGGTGCAGGACACCTCCGGCCACTGCCCAGCCTCCACCCATGCGTCTTTTTATCCCCATTCAAGCATGAGGAAACCTGATTTGTCTCAGAGACCACTCAGCCATTCCCCTCTGCTATAGAAGAGTGAACCTCAGTGAGGAGAGCCTCTAAAAAGCAAACTTGTCCAGAGGGGAAGGATTGAATTGTGCGTGCTGAGATTTGCTTTGTATTTGGGTGTTGTTAGGGAGTTAACAATGGGGGAAGGTGGTGGGGAAAGAAGGCAGTGAGCATACTGTCTGGGTTCGCATTTCCTTGGTGCAGGGGATGACACTGGTCCCCTGTCAGCAACAGTGATGGAGACTAACCTGAAGAGATGTCAGACAGCAGTCACTGTGTGTCAGGGATGGTGTGGTTTGCTTGCTCAGATCCTTCTTCCCATGCGTGCAGGACTTGCAGTGAAGCTACTGTGCTATGCTTCCAGCCTGGGGGTGCTGCCTATGCTCTGCCTCCCCCCAGATCCCCTCTGGAAGGACTGTCCCAAGTGATAAATCTCCATCTGATCTGGGATTCCCACAGGAGGAGGCTTTTGTTTTGGTTTGGTTTTTTTTCCCTCCTCCCTTTCTCCTTATTTTCCACAGCTGGGAATGACTGGTCACAGCAGGGAGATTTTCACACATCATTAGAGCCAAGTGTCCAACTCTGCACAGCCATCAACCCCAATCAGAGTAGTTTAAAAGGCAGAGCTTCCTTTAATCATCCAGTGATGCTCAGATTTATTAGTGTGAACCCATTGCTCCCAGAAGCATGGGAGAAGCAGGGGGATGGAGTGATAGGAAACAATGCTGAGATGACACCCAAGGTATTAAAAAGCAATGGCTCCTCAGGAGCACATCTGCCCCAGGACAGACCGGGAGATGAGGTCCTTCACAAGCTGTCTCTTCTTATTTTCCTCCATGGATGTCTAGAAGTGGCCATGTGTCCATATCTACTACATCAGCAGGGCCTGAGAAGGGCTGCTGTCTGCAGCTGGGACCTCAAGCAAGAGGCAATGTATAAAAATGTTTGTAAGCAGGAGAAAGCCTTAGCACCAGCATTTTTGGCTCATATGAGGTGGAAGCATCCTTCTGCACAAGGATCTGAGAGAACTGTAGGCTCTGCATCAACCTGTGGCTCCACAAATCCCCTAAGGAACAAATGAGTTACCTGAAATCTTGGAGTTGTGCTTCACCCCTTACTGTCTGAGCCAGCAATTCTGACCCTAGTCAGCTGTAGAAGTGTGTCCTGGGCTTCATGAAGCGATGAGCTCTGGGTCTATGCAATCATCAGGACACATACAGGCACAAAGTCCCTTCTTTCTAAACAACAGCCACAGCCCTATGTGTCCCTAAAGCCATGTCTTTTTGGCTAACTTGTTTGCTAAGGCAATCCTGCGAGCCACTGCATGAGGAAAGCTCAGCAGCCTGGTGGCCCTGTCTCATGGGTTGCTCTGAGTGAGTGTCTCTATCAAGACTGGCCAAGGCAGCATGCGTGAACCACATGCTCAGGGACCACATGTGTGAAGACACCTACAACCAACTGGTGCTGCAGATAAAGTCAGCAACTTGCAGATCTGCCCACAAATCCCTGAGACCAGCAGCAATGCAGGCAAAGGCTGGGAGAAATCTTGCCATTGACCTCTGAAAATCAGGGAAATTGTGCTTGTGAAGCAAACAGGTTGGCATTCTGCCCTCCCTGCCATGAGTTAAGGATTGATAGGACTGAAGGCGATGGTGTAAAAAACAGCCATGACATCCTTCTGGACTTTGATTTGATCTCTGCCTTTTATGGTGTTCCCTTTTGTTCCTGCTCATTGGTTTTTAAAAGCAAGTCTTAGATGGGAGGTGGCAAAATCTCATTTAAGCAGCGGGGTTTTTTTGGCAACAAACATTTGCCTTTTGGAGCTGCTCTCCTCTGTTGGGTAAACATGAAATTATCGTCTTTGACTGGAACTGATCCTCTGGAGCCATGTTATTCCACTGGGGAGAGGTATTTTCACCGATTTTCAATGTGGATTATTTTTGTGACTGACTGTAATAGTTTCTTTGGCGGTATTAGGGCTTATTATGTCAGGATTTATTTCGGCATGAAGTGATTCGACATGCTGTAGTCCTGTAACTTTCCTTTTTGTGCTGAAATCCAAGAGGCCATCTCCTGCTTCCTCCACAGGCACAATGGAAACAAGCTCTCTGCAGGCAGACCCATCCCCTGAGGTCAGCTTTCCCCACTTGCTTCCTAACTGCTAAAGGAGCAAATTTAAGGAAACAAATCTCCTGCAGAAGACATCTTAAAACTCATCTAGGTTAAAAATCTATATAGAAAAGCCTCCTTGAAGGAGGAGGAGAGGACAACGGAGAGCTTCAGAGGAGCAGTGCAGGCACTGGGAACTCCCCGGCATTAGCAGAGGGGTTAGCAGCAGAAAATGCAAGTGAGGATTAAATGTGGATTATACTGCAATGATGCGGAAGCATCGTCAGCGCTGAGGCATCTACCAAAGGGCTTTACTTCCTTAGGAGAAGAACTGCTGGATCCAAAGTAGCCTTAGACATCACTCTTTAGGTGCTGCTCATGATGAGGTGGTGAGGCGATGAGTGTATTAGCTCAAACAGTGTGTTGTGGCATCTAGCACCTCCAGGAGACCTTGGTGATGAAAACTCAGGTCAAATGTTGACAAGTAGAGGTTGTTGTTAGGGATGAATTGATTAGCTCATGTTGATTGAGATGGCAGAGGCATGGAAATTAGGACTTTACTTGCCCTCAAATTCTGCTATGCTCATCGTAGGGTGAGGGGCAGCTCTGACCTCCTCAACCTGAAGTGTGGATCACAAAATGCTTAGGCAAAAGGAGGCATCTGCAGACTTGTCCTGTTAGCATCATAAGCTGAGACCCTGCAGGAGTGCAGGTGGGAATGGATGAGCCCTCTGCTCCATAACACAGCAAGCAAGGCAGCCCTTGCACCATGTGTGAAGCAACAGGCCACCCATAGGTCACACAGCAAGAGCCCTGGGGTGGGAGGAGCAGGAGGCTGGCTGTCCATCCTCTTCCACCATACAAGCCTGAGTTAGCCTCAGCTACTTTTGGCAGCCTGATTCCCTGCTCCGGCAAGTGAGGGCTGCTTGGGAGGTGGCAGGGAGAGGAACACTCTGTTCAGCAGCTGCACATTCCATTAATTTAATGAGGATTGGGGTTTTTTTTTACAAGGCAGATGGTAAAATAGCTATTTTCTGTTGTCTAATAAATACCATCAGCAAGGCAGAAAATGTGCAATGTTGCCAAGTTTTCCCTTGTTCCTCACCCTCCTTGTGCCCATGCATTTCCCTGGTCTCTGCTGGCAGCCGGTGGAGCTAGGTGGTGGGGATGGGAGGGAGAGCTGGGACACCAAAGGCAAGTCTGGAATTGCTGGTGGACCTGTGCAATAAAATGGCACCATCCCCTGATTGGGCAGAGCCTCTGCATCCTGCTGGGAGAGCTGTGCTCTGGCAGCCTTCACCAATCCCATTCTCACTTTATCTGATTGCAGTAATAACAACTCACACAAATTTCCTGCCTCAACCTGAAATCTTCCAGCTCTGCAATGCAAATAATATAATGTGTGATGAGGAGCCCGATGACGGGGATAATAATAATAATAGTGATGATGCCTTTATTCAATGAATGAGTGAATCAAGCAAGCAAAAATAAATGGTATTCAGAGTCTGAAAATCAGTAGGAAGAGAAATCAGGAGGAAAGGCAGGGGTACTGGCATCTCTAGGGGAGCACTGCCCTTAGAAATGGCATGAAGGAGAGATGGGCAAAGCCCTTACGGGGTGGGCACTCCTCATCAGCCTGAGTCTCTCTTCTCCTGTGATTACATTCATTTGTTGAGCTTACTGCTGCTCTGTGTCTGGTCTCAGCCTCTCTGTGATCTCTTTGGCCCCCTTGATTTACAGCTCTCATGGGCTCTCTGAATATGTTTAAGCAGTTGGCAGGCTACAGACCTGACCTGGGGTTGGATAATAACTTGTCTTTTGTCCCATGCCCAGGAGGTTGGTCATAAAAATGCTCTAGACATCAATTTTCCTCTCCACTGGGGTGGAATTGTGGAATGATGAGTTGGTCTTTGCCCTCATTTATCTCTTCTTTCCTTTTTTCCTTCTCTTTTTATATTTCTCTTTTCTCCTTACCCTACTGTTCATTGCTCTCTTTTTCACCCCCCTCAAAATATCTCCTCCATCATTTATCAGCCTCCCTCCCCTCTGCACATCACTACTTCTTCTCTCTTCCCCTCTTGCCCTCTTCTGCCTCATATTTTCCATGCATTTCTTTCCCATCTCAAAATTTCCCTGCTTTTTCTTGCTGTGCAAAGCAGTTTGATATCTATGCCTTTAATAGTCTGCTAATACAGTAATTCTACAAGACACCCTTTAAAAATCTAAAGCCTTAGCAGGCAGTAAAACTCACCTTTTAACTTGTCTTCCTTTTTATCAGGGATTCATTTCAGACAGGATTTCTGTGTGCACAGCTCTGCCACTCTCTGTTAGTAAAAAAGGATTAATTCTTGTAACAAGTGAATAGGTTTCACAGCTCTAGTGAGCAGGATCTCTTTCCCCCCCTTGCCACAGGTACATGGGGGATTTAATGATCTCACACAGTGCCCCTCCATTGAGCATGTGCTTAAAGGTTGCATTACATACATGTGTCTGTGCAGAGACCTCCTGGGGATTGCATTCTTTCACTGGAAGGGAATTCCCATGAAACCTCTGCATTATCCATGGGATTTTTCCTCTCTCTGGAGAGATGCAGTGTAGCAGGTTTGGAGCTGACACCCTGCTCTGTTAGATGGTACTGGCATGGGCTGAGGTGACTAAATGCTCTAGTCCAGCATCACCAGTGCCATTCCCTGCCCTGAGCATCTCGGATGCTTGGACCTAACCAGTGAAGCCTCTCATGCCAGCTGTCTGTCCCTCCAAGCAGTGCTTGCTCTGGTGAGGGTCTGGCATGGCTCCTGCCTGGTAATGCCCCTTCTGTGAACTCTAAGGGTGGTATCTGCCATAAGCCTAAAGAAAAAGGACAAACTTCTCCTGCCCTTTCCTTTCTAACTTCTTTTGATGGTGTCTGCAGCTTTGTATTGTATTTAAGTCTATGCAAACCTGTTAGTAGATAAATATGCAGAAAGCAATACTGGGAAACTGAATCTGAATTTGCATGTGTGCTAGTAAGAGGCACTTGGTAAATTCAATTAGACTTTTCCTCCTTTTGCCCCAACCTCTCCAGCAGGATCTGCCATAGGGTAGTAGGAAAATAGAATTGTCCTAAAGTCCTCTCCATCTCTACTGCTGTATGGGCTTGGGAATGGGAGGGATGAAGAAACCAGGATATTGTGTATTTTCCTGGACATTGCTCCCCAGTGCCACCCAGTCTCACTGCTGATCCTGAGGCGTGGGTGGAATGGGCACTGCTGGACATGGCGTGTGGTTTCTCTGCAGTAATGGCTGAGGTAGTGGTATCTTGAGGGGGAACATCAAGTATGATGGCAATAGGCAATGAGCAGCCCTGGGAGCTGGTCCCAGAACAGCAGGCAGAGACTTACTGACTGCCCGTTCCTGCTTTGGGGTTGCCAGCTAATCCTGGGATGGAAAGCCCAAGTTTCATCATCTGTAGTGGGTTACTGAGCAATTGGGCAGGAGATGGCACTGAGCAGGGAGATGTGACTTGCAAATCTTCCTGCCAAGCTGTTTTCTGGACAGCACAAATCTGGAATAATTCCCCTTGCCAGACAGCCAGCTTTAGCCACAGGAGATGAGGTAAGAGATAATACAGCGTGTCTAGTGCCAGGTATTGAAGATTTTCTAAGTACATCACAAGCAGGAAACTACAGGGCAGCATTGCTCTTTCCATTTCACACACAGGATGGCTCTTGAAAAGTGGTGAAGTTTCCTGCCAAATCACTCCAGGGACTATAATCTCTGTTTTGTATTTACAAAACTTTGGGACAATGGCTCCATGCACTGCACTGCACTGGCAAAACAGTAGAAACTATTCATCTTTTCTAAGAGAAAAGAGCCTGATCTAACAGAGATTCCACTTTGGACTAGGTAAACCTCAAAAATTGGCATTTTCCAACAGCAAAAGCTGGCCAGCTCCACATGAGAGAGGGTCTTCAACAAACAAGATGGCCACAGTGTGGGGAGTCTGCAGATGGAATGATCTCAAAAGACTGTGGTGAGATGTATTACCTTGCTAGCTGAGTTGTGAGGTGTCCTTCATGCGTTGCTGAGTACAGCAGTGGTTGCCATCTGGTCCACCTGCATCATCTTTCTGATCCTTACCAAAACAGTTATGAAGGGTCAAGGACTCCTGTTGAAGGTACAGGTGCCTGGGCAGAAACTGGCCCAAGGAAGTCTGTAGCTTACTCTATAGTTTCATGTGGTGCTGCTATTCCTTCACCAGCAGTGTCAGACAAATGTTTCAGGGCATCCAAAGTCTCTGTATCCTGATGGCCAGCAGGATCCAGCTTTGAAGGACAGCATCAAATAATTACACCTGCTTGGACAGATGATAGAGCCAAACTTTTCTCAATAGTGGTGGGCAGCCTAATGGGGCAAAGGGTGCAAAAGCAGATTGGGAGGTTTATTTCAGGTTGGGCATTTGGAAATCATGTGTTGTACTAAGAGTGTGGCACTGTACTAGAATAGGTAGCCAGAGAGGCTGCGAGATCTCCATCCTTGGAGGCTTTCAGAACTCAGCCACACTAAACCATGGCTGGTCTAATGTTGCAGATAGTCTTGGAGATAACTCAGATGGAAGCTCGTTCCTGCATCCAAAGGACAGGTGACTTTCACCTGCCCTTGTTCTCAATGACATGCCTGGAAGAGACTTGTCACCCCAAACTATTGTTCTTGTGTTCTGAGAGAAGAGCTAGGCTTGAAATGTCACCACATTACAGCTGGTAAGTGAGGTTTATTGCAGAAAAGAAGGCCTATCAGTCTTCTTGCTCCTGAAGGGACTAGCTCTTTAGCAGGAATGGCTGAGGGATTTTGACTTAACTGAAACTTCCACTAAGGAGCTAAGATGTTGGCATTTAGCTGAAAAGGAGAAAACATCTAGTTTTCTTTTGGGAGAACATCCCTCAAAACCCAAGAAAATGTCATTTTCTCAGAGTGGAAGGAGAGATCTCCTGCCACCTTGAATTCTTGCCTGAATGGAGACTCTGTGCCTGGGATGGTAGATGTGGTCAGTCAGGGTTACAGCAGATGGTTTGTGGAGGCTTTTCTGGATAATTTGGAAAGGAGATACTTGTGTGTGTGTGTGTGATGGAGGGGTGACTTTGTGTGTATAGGCCATGTAACATCAGTTCCTAGTTCCAGAGAATGTATCTCATTCCAGAGATTTTTCAGGGCTGATGCGCAAAGTGGTGGTGAGAGGTCTGTGGTGGCCAATGTCCCTGGAGAAGGAACAACAGTTGTATCTCCACATATACATCCAGAGAGTCCTGCTAGCTTCTCTATCAGAAATAACATTGCTTTTAGCTCCCCACTGAGAAAGCGGGGCACACATATTCTGGTTAGTTGGCTGCAGCCCATTTTGTGAGTGTTGGAGACACCAGGTACCACCAGCACATCAAACCTCAAATTAGTTCTGGAAGCAGCACACGCAGGATTGAACTTGCTCCCTGAGGCGACAGCAAGGAAACCAGGCTTGCAAAGTGGTTGTTTCCTGGGGCAGGCACTGAGCTCTCAGCCCTGCACCCCAGTGCTGGTGCTTGCAGAGCCCTGTGGCCACCCTGAGAGGAGCAGAGGCTCCAGCCAGCCCCAGGAGTGTTTCTTTCCTACTAGCTGGTTCAGGACATGAGAGCTGGCAGTGCTGGGGTGGGATAACTTCACTGCAATGCTGTAGATGCCAGCAAGCTCTGTAGATTAAAATCCCAGCCAGGTCTCAAACCAGCTGTTAAAGTAATCCCAAACAAGCTCCATCCTCCTTCAGAAGCAGGCCCACAGTCCCTGCTTGCAGCCACATCTCCACCTTGAACAGCTTGCCCCTGGATGGGTCAATAGTAGCTTGGTAGCACATCCTTGCTGGCCAAAAGGCCATTTTCAAGCAGGTTTTGCTGCTGGTACGGAGTTGTGCACTGCCTTTGCTTCCTGCCTGGTTGTCCCAGGTTACTCTGGACATGGACTCTAGTCTGACCATGAAAGCTGCAGTCACTGCCAGGACTGGCATGCTGACACACGCTTAGCCATCAGCCGTCCCCTTCTCTTGCCAGGGTGTGAAACCCTTCCTCCAAATCAGCTTCTGTCATCTTGGCTGCAATGAGAAACCAGCAGAGCAAAGGGGATGCTTAGTTAGAGAAGAAATCCCTTCCTGGGAGGCAGATGCAGGTACAGGTGAGATTTCAGCAAATAACACTGAACTTCTGTGTTAAACAGCATCACCCAGCGGGGTTGTTCTCCTGCAGATGCTCCTTCTTTGCAGCAGTGGTAACCCACCTGAGCCCCAGCCCTGGCCCAGCAGCTGCTCTGCCCTCCAGCTCCCCACTCCAGGGGCTTTGCTTCATTAACTTTCTGATAAGTTGAGAGTTCAGCACTGAATCTTAAGAAATCTGCAATAATGCCAAGCCTTCATACAAGGGTAAAAATAGCCCTAATCATTTAGGCAATTAGTTAATTAGTCTCATTCACTTGAAAGCACAGAGTGGCATGGGAAGACTTTGCTGCTGTTGTTGTTACGTTTTTCCCATTCACTTTGTTTGCTTTTCCCTTGCCATTTGCACTGCTCCCTGACATAGATACAGGGACCCAAGGCACTTTCGAGTGGTGTTTGCAGGGAGGTGAACTCAAGCTGGGACAAGGTGCTGTACAGAGCCAGGGCAGTGCTGCAGGGAAGCAGGACAGGTTCTGGTATGCAGGCGTAGTGTGTCATTATGTCATATTGGGAAGCAGGTAGCTTCTTTCCATGCTGTCCTTTCCCCATCCTGCCTCTGGTCCTTCATAGCAGGTAAAGGCTGTGGCACATCCAGGATGCTTCATAGCTATTTGACAAATATTTAAGGGGCCATACTGTGCACCTCACTGTTCATAGCATCACTCGTTGTTCCCAGCTAGAGTGATCTGTGTTAGTCCTCATCTAGTCCTTAGACTAGAACTGACTGACAGTTGAAAGAAGGGAATATAAACCAGTCATTTATTGGGGGGAACTCTGATGCTAGAGTAGCACAAGGCTCAGGGTAAGGAGACAAAGTTGGTCCTTAATATGCTGGCAGAGCAGCATCCTGCTATCAGCCAGCACCTACTAGCTCCATGGTGACTGCATCCCTTGGTCCTCACTGTCCCACCCAGGCGCTATGGACCACAGGTGGTATCCAGGCACAGCTACTCAAAACCTTTGTCTTTGCGCTGTGCAGAGCTGCACCTTGTTTCTCACCTTGTTTGGGAGAGCTGGTGGTCAGATCTCCTCCATCCTTCTCTGACTCACACAAGTCCCATTCATTATTGACCTGGAGGAGCTGAATGAGTTCTGTCTTCCTGAATTATTTCTGAAAATATTAGATCTTCTTAGATTGTTCATCTTCCCCAGAAGTGACAGCTTGCAGGCACCTGGGAATAAATGGTGTCTTGGAACAGTTTCATCGTTTCTATTCCAGGCAACAGGAATTCCTCAGATCTTGACATCAGTCCCCAAACCCTGATGTGTTAGCATAACCTCCAGACAGCTATGAGTTACTTGACCCAGAAAAAGGATGGGATTTATTATGAACCCTGGGAGACCAGTGTCCTTGCAGCTTGTGTACCCTAATGGTGCACAGCATATTGTGTGCTCCTCTGGCTGGAATTTTCTTGTCGAAGCAGCTCTCTGTCAGCAAATGCCACTTCCACAAAATCGGCTTTTGTGTGTGAAATCAAATCAATGCTGATTAATTTTCATTTTGGAAAAGAGGTAAAAAAAACCCTTAAAGATGTCAAGATGCCTTCTCTCTTCATTCTCACAAGAAGGGCTTCAATTCTTTATCTCTTAATGACCTTTTTGTTGAAAGCCTTTGTCTTTTATAAGAAGTATTCAAAAGGATGGGGGCAAGGTGAAGTGTTAAATATCTTTTTAAGCAAAAAAATTTGTCTACCTCCATGAACTTTTAAAAATTATTATTATTTCAAGGGAGGCAGGAATCACACTTCTTATCTCTGATTTTTTGCCTTTTTGTCCTAAACCGAGCATACTTTCTAAGTCTCCCAGCTCTGCCCTGGCTGACATGTGCCAGACCCTCCCACTACATTGTGGTCTGTGGGGACAGCTCTGAATTCTGCCTTGACCTTGCTCACATCCTCAAATCTCTCTAGAGGTGATGGTGCTGGAGCCAAGCATAGGGGTCAACCCTTTTAGCCCTGCTGGAGGCTGACAACTCTCTCTGCAGCATCGGAGCCACTGCAGTGACCTGCAGGCTCATTCCCTCTCAGCTTCTGGAGCTGCTACATGTGTTTTTGTCAGCTCAGGCTCCCTTGCTGCACTGAACTGGGATGGCAGCATCCCAGAGCTCTGACAGGAGCCAACATGCAGGCACAGACATGGTCATGCAATCAAAGTGTGGATGCATCCTGCTCCCTTTCGCTCAGCAAAGCACTCAGCCACCCCAAGGTGCTCTCAGCTCTGACTCCCTCTCCCTGGCAGCCCATGCCCTCCCTAACCACTGCTACCTTAGCAAGGATGCTCTCTCATGCTGTGCACAGCATTCCCCAGCAAGTCTGCCTAATCAAAAAGCTTTTTTAAAAAAATTGCCTTAGTTGCTCATTACTTTTATTTTAATGAGTGTCTCTCATTTGACCAGCTAAATTGGACCAGCATCTAGCACAAAGGAGCATTTTGTTCTGCAAGCCAGGGGTGATGTATCAGCACATGGCTAGGACACTGAGCTTTCTCCCCTAGCCCTGGAGTCCTGCTTTCATTAAGAGATAGTGGAGGATGTATTCCTGGAGAGAAGGTGTTAGCACATGTGCAAGATAAATCATTGTGGACCAGAGTGTGGCTCTGGTAGTGTGGCACACACCGAGTGCCTTGTGTGTGCTTCAGCTGCAGGCTGGAAAGGCAGGAGAGGAACTCAGGGAAGGTGACACCAAGGCACAGTCAGTTGGGGCAAAGCTTTCATTGCTGTGGAAGCTTATTTTTAGAGCTGGTCCACATTGTTTCACACGCATTAAGGCGTTTTGTTTGGTTTGTGTTTTCTTATCCTGGGAAAAAAAGTTTTTTGACCTACTTAAAAAGGTTGGCATAAAGCTTTTGCATCCTTCAAAATCACTCATAAAACTTTAAAAAAAAAAAGAAAAAGAAAAAAATAGTTGTTTCAAGTTTATTCTGTCTGATTTTGTTAGTTTTCCTTCCCTCACTTCCATATTTTTTTTTAAAACTAAGTAAAAAGCAGGGTAGTGGGAGAGAAAGGAGTCAATAAAGAAAATGGAACATTTCTACTTTCTACTTGAAAGAACTAGAATTGAACTGGAAAATGTTCTTTCAACTAAAAGAAAAAAAAATCAGGAAAAAGTTTTGGCTGAAGGGTAAATATAAACATTTCCTGTGAAAATGTTCTGAGGGGAGAACAGTTATTTTGGAGGATTTCTCTTCCCCAGCCCCGTGGGATGCCCTTAGTAATGCACTTAAAAATGTGAGCTGCACGGATCACAGCCAGTGAACGTTTGGGTTCCTCCTTGGGTCTGTCTTTCCTGCTGTTGCTTGAGGAAACAAACTCTCTGGTGGTGGTTACAGAGTTAGAATGGTTTTGCTCCCAGGCTAATGGACGCACATGAACAGTTTTAACCTCTGGAGCTGGAATGTCACCCACCGACAGGGCACGAGCACTTGCTGTCATGGTTCATGATATCTCTTGTCTTAACTGAGGCTATGAGGGACAGTTTCAAAGCCATCAAGCCTTGATGAAATAATGGAATCATAGAATGGGTTTGGCTTGGAAGGGACCTTTAAAGGTCATCTAATTCCAACCCCCCCTGCCACGAGCAGGGAGACCTTCCACCAGATTAGGTTGCTCAAAGCCCCATCCAACCTGCCGGTGAACACTTCCAGGGATGATGAGGCATCCATAACTTCTCTGGGTGACTTATTCCAGTGCCTTACCACCCTCACAGTAAAACGTTTCTTCCTAATATTTAATCTAAATCTACCCTCTTTCAGTTCGAAACTGTTACCTCTTGTCCTATCACTACACTCCCTGATAGTGTGATAAATCTATGTTTCTTTCTGTTGGCGCAGAGCAGAGCTCTCCGTGCACGCCTCACTTTTCCTGACACCACAGCCCTCTCTGCTTTCTGACACATATGTCTTTCACTGGAATCTCTTCTCTTGGCTTCCAGCACTCAAACAGCCAAGCAGCATTTGTCTGTCTCCAACAAGTAGCCGCTGAGCCCGAGAAATGCATTAGCTGCCTGACCTGGTTCCAGCCAGGTGTAAAAAGATGCAGTGGCTCTGGCTCCACTCCACCTTTTTCAACCATGTGAGGAGAGGCAGAAGGCTTCTCCTCTCTCCACCAGTTCACATCATTCAACTCTACTTAAAAAAAAAATAACCAAAACAAACAAAATAACCCCAGAGGGATAGGAGTGGCGAGAGGATAGACAGAGCCAGTCACGGGGAAAGCTGGGCAGATTAAAAGGCATTTACTGGGCTTTCTGTACTAGAAATGAAAGAAAACCCCTTCAATTAGCCGTCTGCCTGAGGAACTGAGCAGGAAGGGATAAAAGCTGAGATGCTTTTGCAGAAGCAAGGGTAAATTGCCAGCCATGAGATGGCTTGTGGGCTCTGAGTCAGGTGTTGTTGTCAGAGAGTTGTTCAGCGTGTGCTGGCGTGAAAGCGATGGTGCTAAGGAGGGACCTTCCCTTGGAGGACTGCCAGAAGGCTCTGCTTCTCTGCCTTCCTTTGCTTTCTTTTGCAGCTGTCCTGCTTCTTGGGGACGACCTGCTTTTGCAGTCCTAAGTCTGTGCTTAGAGCATGGGAGCTTCACCTTGGCAAGGGCTGGTGTTCACATCTGGAGCAATAAGCTTGCTTGCGTGCTTGGGGAGGTGATGTGGCTGCTGGGCAGTGTGGTTACATCTCACAATCCTCATCCCTGACCAAAGGCCTCTTGTCCCACACCTGCACAACCCATATGTCAGCACACTCAGTGCTTTGGGTCACTTGTCACCATTTTGTGAAGCAAACAGGGCACCTGGGGAGGCAAGAAGCAGCTGTTTTGCTTCCCCAGGCTTTGAGCATCCACTCTTTGCGCACACACACACACCACACAGAAGCTCCTTTTACCTAGCAAACAATTATTTAACAGTGTATGTAAATAGTGTAATTACTGTTATTTGTTTAACTGTTATAAGTGTTTAAAATGTAAATGTCAACTTTGGGATTTTTGCAGGGTAGGTGTGTGTTGTTGTTGGCTTTCTCTTTCCTGCCTGCATTCTCCCTGGATTGCAATTTGATGAATTTCTCCTTGTCCTAGAAAAAAAAGCTAACGTGATTTCTCTGCGATTACAGCGGAAGACGCCGAAGTGGGGATTACTCACAGTAACTCCTCTTACTTAGCAGATCTGAGTGGGAGGCAGGATTCATTACACCGAGCAGAGAAACAAAGAGGAAATGTCTTGCAGCCGACTGCTTGTGTCTGCCGAGGCAGCATCCTCACCAGTGCCAGGGCTTCCCTCCTTGGAAGGCAGAGGGTCAGGCAGAGCAGTGACAGTGATGGCAGGACCTTGGCAGTAGACTCACAGGGACCTGTTTGTGGCCTGCCACAGCTCCTTCCTGCACAGGAGGAGTATCAAGGCTGAACTCTGGATTTCTAGGTGGTGATTTTTTTCTCTGCAGGAGGCTGGAGAAATTGAAATCAGGTTGCAGCCACCCTGGTATGGATCTACCCCACTGACATGCTCTGACACTCAGTACAGTGATGTTTTCCAAGGGTATATCCTACCATCACCTGTCCTGGCTTGAATTTGTTGTAAACAGAGCACTGAGGAGATGGTCATTGGTAGATCATAGCCTGTAGTTCACGCTTTTGAGCCAAGGCTTGTTACTATTGCCTGTGCAGGACTTGGGGAGTCAGTCCCTACTCTAGATGCTATTGAGTGGCTCTTGCAGTCCAATCTTAGCAGTTGGGCCATGTTGCAAAGGCTGTTACACAGGTCAGGGCCTCTGCAACTGCAACACATCTGCTGCCCTTTCATGGCATCCTGTACCCACAGGGGAAGACCCAGCTATGCTGCGGCTTAAGAGCTTTCTCTGATGCACAGCTCCAAGATGAATCCAGTTGAATTCATCAGCTGGCAGCAAGCCTGGCACCAGCTTTCCATTCAGTTGGCACAGAAGCCAACCCAGGATTTGATGTGAAAAGGGAAAGGCTGCAAGGCTCCCGTATCCCGCTCTCCACCTCCTTCATGGTCCCTATCCATGCAGCATGCCAGGACGTGGAGCTTGTGGTTTTCATGTGAATCCCAGCGTGGGAGAGATAAGAGGTTTTCACCTCCAGTGTGAATCAAGGGAACTGGAAGGAGCAAGGCAGAAAACACAACTAACAGCTCTGCTCCCAGAGGAACAGGGAGAGCTTCACACCCAGCTCAGCACTGAGAGGTGAGCCCCAGAGCATGGTGCACAGCCAAGGCACTCACTGCTTGTGGCAGGAGGGAGTTCAGGATTTCTCCACATGCAGATGCTGCCACTGAACCATATGATCCATATGGGTCCAAATCCAATGGGATCAGCAGTTGCAGCTGAGGATGGGTTGGGTTGTAAACCTATGCAGGGTGGTGGTGAATCATGAGCTGGGCCCTGTGGCATGGTTGCAGTATGGCAAGAAGATGCTGAGCAAGGCTTTCATGCTGCTTGAGGTTTCCTCTCTGCTGTCTGCCAAGGAACGAGTTGCTGGCACAGGAGCACCTTGGCATGATGGCTAAATGCTAGGAGTTGGTGCATGGCTCAGACACGTTCATCTCCTAAACGGGATTGTCCATGCTCTCTGGAGTAGCTTGTTGGTGTCCTGCTGTTGGTGCAGGTACCTACAACCATGAGCGATGCCACTTGTCCCCAAACACTTGCACCAGACAGTTGGGCCATGGGGTGGAATCAGCAAAGCTACTTGTTTCTTAATTGCAAAGACAGGAATCCAATGACCTTTGGCAGATTTCATAGTCCAGCAGGCTTGTGTAATTGAAGCCAGTGATGATTTGTCATGGCTCTAGGCTCTCCCTATCTATTTCATTCCTGCTTGCTCCCTCAGTCGCTCTTATTCCTTCTTTCTCTTGTCTTCTTTGTGATCTCATTATCTCTCTGCCTCTCTCTTCCACTCTCTTCAACCGTAGCACTTCCCAGCATGAAGAAGTAGCTCAGGATCTATTCATCTTCAAGAGCTTTAGGTTTTGTCCCTCATGTATTTTCTCTGCTTCACATCTGTTATCCAAGAAAACTTCCTACATCCTGTGACCAGAAGACATATCTCTCACCAGAAAATTCCAGCCCATTCCAAGAGTAATCATAAATAATGCACTGCTCTGATCAGTACCCCCAAAGCAGCCATGAGCTCCGAATCCCAACTTCCCACCCCCATCATGTGAAGGTTGAAGCAACATTATCATTTTTATTTAAATTCCTTTGTAGGTGGCAGGTTCAATGCCATTAGCATATTTCAATTCAGGCCATTCTTATTTTAATTAGCCCTAAGTAATTAGTTCTAATTCATTGCCATTTTTTGCTCTGCATATTTTGGGTTATTTACTTCCCTTGCTAAGTAACAATTTGATGTAATTATGTGCTACTCATTCTTTCTATTTACATGTGCTCACTCACTCAGATTTCCTCGTTGAAATTTCAACAGATCCTTTGAATTCCCTCTTGAATTGTTTTCTGAATTGTCAGCGGTGTGGAAATTGTGGGGTGGAAAGAGAATTGATCCTCTTCTCTGGACATCCCTGGTGCCAAAGGCAGTGAGCACCTGGGCTGGCAGTGGGCTGCTCTTGGCAGGGAAGGTCCATTGCCAGGCTTTGCTCCTGGGAGTCTGAATTCCCATATGAAAGGAGTTTGGGGACCATATCCAACTTTCTCTGTCTACATCTTGGGCTGTTTTAGCCTAGATGCTAAAGGAAGCAGTCACTGTTGCTGCTTCCCTTTGTTTTCTTTGTGCAGCCAAAGAAGCTTTCAGATGGCTTGTCTTTCCAGGAGCACAGTGCCTCTGTTCCTCGACAACTCTGCACCTTTTAAAATGCTGTGGGTTTGGAGACATTTTGGGTACTTTGAGCAAATTTGCCACATTTATACATGGCAGTGCCTTCCCTGGAATGTATTTTTTTCTTAGCAGCCATTTTCCTAAATCCTTTCAAGGACCATATTCTTGTCTTCATCTTCTTTCCTCAAGGATTGCCTTTCTCTTAGCACCTTCTACATAGCTGAGATTCTCAGAGGATTGTGGCTTATCTGTCTGAGGCTATCAGCTGCTCTGAATCCATCTATTTCACTTCCTCCAAAACTAGATTCTGAGAGGCCATAACACGACTTCCTGCAAAACTGTGGAATTCATGATCACATGGGGCTTGTGCATACCTGTGTGTATATGCCTAGCAGCTTTTAAGTGTATTATCTAACTCCAGCTGAATTTGATAGAGGATAGCAGCCTCAAAAATAGCAAGTTCCCTCAAGGTTTGAGCAGGCAGGCAGAGGTAGAAGAGAGATGCCCTACTTCTATTAAGGAAAAAGCTGCCATGTTGTGCTGAGGTTTTATTTGATGCCTGCAAATCCATCTGGGAGAGAGCATGCATCTCAGCACCCCATCCACAGGAAGGACGTGCACCTTCTTGGGAGCCCAAGTCAAGCAAGCTGAAGGAAAGCAAGGTTTCAAAGTTCTGGTAGTTCTTGTGGAACTACTTGTTGGATATGGGGTTTTGTGGGGTTTTTTGTTTTGTTTTGTTTTTTTTCCAAGTAGCTTTTCCCCAGAAATCTTATCAGCCCTTCCAATCCATGTACCATTAGCAGACACTGCTTGCTTCATGAATATGCACGTTGAGAATGTCTAGCATTGGCTTAACCATGCCCCTTGAAGTTGATAATAAAACTCCTGCTGACTTCAAAGAGAACAGAGTCAGGCAATGCTGAGTGCTTTGGAAAATCCCACCCATGGCTGTTATTTTATTTTTAACACTTCTACTCAGGAGCTGTGGGATGGGACTAAATGCTCCTGAATGAGTAAAGAGGGGAAAAAGAAGAAAAGATCAAACAGCCAAAAGTGAGAATCCAGATTCTGAAGTATGTATTTAATGACCTGTCCTTGGATCTGAGACTCACAGTGGGAGCAGTTCTCCTTTTGTGAGAGGAAGGGTCACAAACTGTTGTCCTGAGGCATGAGAGAGTTGTAGACACCTCACACTGGCCTCCATCCATGATCTTTTCATTGAGGCTATCAGTGGAGTTTTAGATCCAAATGATGCAAAACAGGAGGCCTTCAAACTTTGTCAAGGCTACACGTGCTCATGGGTTGGAGTGGAACTGATTCCTTATGTTCTGCCCCTACACTTCTGTTTTCCTTGTCTAGGAGGGCTTGGAGAGGGACTGGTCCTTTCTGCCAGGACAAGGCAAAGACCCAAAGAGTCCCATGGGTTATCAACTCTGCCAACAAGCAAGCTGCTTGTCTTTTCAGTCCTATCTTAAACGATCCATTCCTCCACTCCTCTCCCACTGTGTGGTGTGCAGGGGGAAGGCATTGCAGAGTTTTACAGTTCTTCAGCTTTCTTTCAGACAAATTACGTTCTCAGGTCTCTGTTTTTCCTATACTCAGTGCCATAGCTTCCAAACTGCCATGGGAAGGTGAAGGATCCCTACTAGCAACCAATTTAGCAGAGCACTATGCATCCAGCTGACTTCAAAGGGCATAGGCAAAAGTATAGCCCATGAGTGATTTCAACTCCCTTAACATAAGCATGTATTTACCTGTTTTGCTGAATCAGGACGTGTTCTCCTGACAGGGACTTTGTGTTTTAGTGTTGGCTATTTTGGTATCTTATTCTTCTAAGATTATTTCCAGTGGAAAGAACACAGTATTTTTCATTCCAGCAGTATTTTTGGTAACAGTTACTATTTCCTGACAATATGTCTGTATTTTAGGACAAAACCAAATTACATGTTGGAAGCTCCTTTCCCTACTGCAGTTTCTCCAGCACTGCTCACGAGCCAATAGCATCAAGACCATAATCTGGAAGAGGCACAATAGACACTATATTAAGTTTTATACAGACTTGCCATCAAATTACATGCAATAGCTACTTGATCGTGTTATGTCAATCCATTTTTGCCTGTCCATTTGAAAAGCAATTGCTTTTATCTTGGTGGCTTATTTTTTAATTCAGAGCTTGCAAGGATTTTGCCTAAAAGTTTTGCCTGTGTAGAATTCTCCAGTTTGTCTGGTTCAGTACAAAAGGATTTTTTTTTGGTGCATAGTTGCATGATAAGGGGTATAGGCAAAAAGAATCCTTTCACTGCAATTCATTTTAACTGTTTTTCTGATTTCTGGCTTTTATTGTCTGTTTCCTGAAGTGAAGCCTATAAAAATCATGACAGCAGTTAGGAGCTTGATGCTGTATTACAGTCATGTAAAACCAGTGGCAAATACTTTTTTCTTTTGCTCTCCTGCCTGCTACCATGCTCCAGAAGGCTGTTAATTTACCATCAAACTCCTGCAGAGTTAGAACCTGTCTTTTCAGCTCAGTAGATCATGGGTAAAATTGTTCTCTCTGACTGCACCATACTATTGTTGCTACCATACAAATCCAAAGTTCTTTGGGTAATCTTCTGGGCTGTTTTTCTAATAATCAAGTGCTTTAGGAAAAAACAGGAGGATCATAATTGTGGGAAATTGTATTATGTTACATCTTTTGCCCATTCCCTGATATCAAAAAAGTTAATTTTCCATTGCTTTATGCCTTGTACAAACTTTGTATCAGTAGAGTTAACCCAGCTTGGTGTAGGTGAGCACAGAAAAGGGCATTATCTTGTGATGTTATCTTATACTGCAGATTTTTCTTGATGGTTGATTCCTTAAACTTGATCATGAAAAGATCTACAGAGGTTGAAAGAGTTTCCAGTTTGGATTCAATACTAATTATTCCTTACTGCCCTCCCAGAAATTGATTGTTGATTTTACTTGAAGCTTATTACTAGTTTGCTCTAAAAACAGTTGTGAAGAACTATACATGATTCAAGAGATATTATTATTTTATTATTAAAAGAAACCCCAAAGCTGTAAAGTGATGGTTGCACTAATTTCTAAGTACTGAAGTGATCTTGAATGCTTGCAGGAGTAAAAAATCAGGAAGAAATAAGTTCATGCAACTGCTACATTATCAGCCTAGTTGGAACCTTCATGCTTTGTTCTAGATTGCAGTTCTGTTCTGAAACTTATATAAGAGCAAATTATGGAAGAAACTTTTAGGTGTATAAACTTATCCTATAATGTCTATTTTTGTACATGGACAAGAGATTACAGATTTTGTTTTGAGCTTCCAAAGTCATCACCAAAATTAGTGTTTCTTTTTTGAATACTTAACTTTGTAGTCCAGTGTCTGTCCCACACTAGTTAATTCATGTAAATCTAAGGAAGTGGTTGCAGACAGGATGGCATCAAAGATATGGAAATAGAGCATCTGGGTAGAAAGGGTTGGTTTTTCCAACATTTCCATTGAAATGATATTTTTCTGCCAGATGAACAGATGCAGTGAAAACAAACAGTCTTATCTGCAGCCTTTCTTTTGGGGAGATTAAATGAGTGAATTCATCTAACAAAACATTATTTCATTTGATTAAATAGAAGATATTTATAGCATCTCTAAATATAAACCAAACTGAGACCCAAAAAAAAAAAAAAGGAGGAGGAAGTTTCACAAGGAATGGCCACTCTACAAAGATGCTTTTTCTACAGGCAAAACTATTTTCAGATTCCTATTTCTTCACCTAGAAGAAAGCCAAGCCTAAGCTCACTGTGCACTGAGGGTGTTTAACAGACTGCAGTCCTGATGCTCATGTTTTGGTCTGATTCTGTGGGCTGAAGATATGTTTGCTTATAAATTTCCCTTTGTTTCCAATTAAATTAACAACAACGTGTACATAACTGTTTCCAAAATCTGCCTTTGTCTTATGTTTCAGTACAAGTTCTGGAATGGATACCTGGAAAGCCTGAAAATTTAGCAATGAGATGATAGAAAAATTTGTAAGGAAATCAGCAATGAGATGATAGAAAAATTTGTAAGGAAATTGTAAGAATTTAATATTTGCATTCTGAATAGAATAGCAAATTAATATGAAAATATATATCAGGTCAATTTTAATGCCATTTGGATATGAACATTTGAAGATTTTATTTTTGTGATAAAAATAGGAATGAAAAGTCCTCCTGAAGACTTGAAAATGAAATGTTTGATTTATCAAAACACTTCTAGTTATTTTAAAATGTGGTTTCATCAGAACTAATTCATGTTGGGGAAAACATTAGTCTGACCAGGACTGGCTGATACAGAGCTAGCTGCTCACAGCCTCTGCCAGGGATTAAAATGTGTTTTAGCCCTTTGACAATTGGTATGATACTGTAGTGTTGGGCTTTGGGGGTTTTGTCTTTTTCCTGACTAAGCTACATCTTCTGATTAAAAGAATTTGGCTTTTGTTCTAAAAAAAAATCTCCATATTTTTGTACATATATAAACTCCTTTGTAAGAAGGCAAGACAAACTCATTTATCTTCCTGCCCCTTTCATGGAAGTCTCCTTTGGCCATTTTTATTGCAATTTTGCTTTTTCCCTTGATTATGGATTGAGATTTCTGTTAGACTTTTTAGTATGCTCTCTTGCTGTTGGGTTACAGTGTACATCTTTGGAGCCTGAAATCTTTGTATTTCTTTATCAAGGGAGGCAGGGTGGTTTTTTTATCATAACCATATTTTCTTTACATTGTTAGAAATTTCAAGAGTTTTCCAGAATTAAGAGCTTTCACTGCTTCTTGTAAGATATCATGAGTAAGCCTGAGTCATTTAATTTTACATATTCTAAAATATCTTTTCTAAGATGGTCATACTGACATTTGTGTTCTCTGTCAACATAGTATTTAATTCTGAACCTAATGCTGTGTTTTCCCTGCTTGCCAGTGAACAATATGCACCAAAAATATGCTCTTACCTGCATGTTTTCAATCAAATATTTAAACACTGGTTTGGAAGATGATTATTGACTTCCCAGTTAAATGGTGTAGTCTTCTGCAGAAATCAATTTTCCTTATATATTCACCAGCTGTATTTAAGAACTAGCATTTGGCTAGCACTTCTCAGGTTTAAAATAGAAAAATCTCTCATGTGGTGTCTTTCCTTAAGAGATCTCCAGCACTTCACAGTCATATTTGCCTGGTTTTAAATCCAGGAAGATAGAGGCACAGCTTTAGAAGCTTGTCCCAGGTAACTTAATGGCAAACCAAACTGAGACCCAAGAAACCAAGCCAAAAAGGAGAAGCCAAGCCATCAGTGCTCTATCTGTCCTGCTGAACCATCATCTCCCTAAGTCAATCTGTTTAGTTCACAGGAGTCTCATTTCTATCCCTAGGCTCTCATGTGTTGTGCATGTCTGTATGTTCCTAGATAGATAGATGCACACTTCATATGTCTACATTACTTTGGGTACCACACAGCGAGCTGAAGGTCTTGCTCAACCCTGTCTTGAACACGTTCCCTTGAGCATCTAAAGTAAGTATGATCCATCCTGATTTTCCAGACGAGAGAGGAGAAAAGTTTTTTCTGACAGGCATAAACCAATTGGTATAGAGAACTGAAGCCTTCAAGGCATTTCCTTGGCCCTTAGGAGCCTCTTGGCTTCCAGCCATCAGCTTTTTGTTGTCAGCTGCATTCTGCTTCTGGCAATAGTATGCCCCAGGAAAGAGCACAGATCTTTCTCCTTGTGAATTAAAGCCCACAACTATGGGTAGTTAAAAATCCTCATCTTTGTTTTCAGCCTCATGAATTTTATTCCTACTCTTAGAATCCTAGAATGGCTTTCTGCATGTTTGTTGGCTTTAGAGAAGGGTCCTGACATGATGATTGTCATAATTTAGCTGCCCTGCTCAGAACAGTTGCAAACATTTCCTTTTGGAAGCTATTTATGGATGGCAGTCTGGTTTTCCTCTGGTAAATTCTAGAAGCATTTGTTTCTCTATTTCGATTTGATTTTCTCATGATGATCTTTAAAGATGTAATATCTGGTTTTCCTGTAGAGTTTCCAGATCTTGAATCCTGGGTTTTTACACAGATAACCTGCCCCATGCTGTATCTAGTGGAAGCTAGAGAAGTTTGGGCATGATGGCTCTAAGAGATGTATAGATCTTGCTTTTCTGAGAGGACTGAAATTGTCCCTCACTGAAGTCATGGCAGCAATAATCTCATTGGTTTCTGGAAGAATCACAGCAAGAACCTTCTAGAAGACAGTAGCATTATTTTGCAGTGTAGGTTATTAGCATTGACCCCTGAGTGTGGCAAAACTAAGACACAGAACTCTTTGTATAGCAAATGGCTCTGAAGATTATAACCAAACCCTTAAAACTACAAGCCATGGCTGCTCAAAACTGAGAAGATGGGTACAAGAATCCAGCTGATTTTTTAGAACTAAATTGTTGATTTATGGAATCTTGGGATTGCTAATCTCAGGAAAACCAAAACTTGGTAAAAGGCTTGATCTTTTTGAAAAGCTACACCCAGCTGAGAGACCAGTCCCTGCTTTCCTCCTAGGATTGCAAAAGTAGAGCTTTCAGGCCACACTTTCGAAGGGTTTGGATGTATTCTGTACCTTTTGCATGCCCTAAATGAATTAGGTGAGATAATCAGCCACCAGAGTGTCCTCAGGTCTTAGTTAAATATTGAGATTGCCACAGGGTGTGCTTATGATGAGGAGAAGAGGATTTCTCCTCAACCAACTCCTGCCTGCAGAAAGAACTGCTTCTCTTCTGTCTGTTCACTGCAGGTGTTGGCCAAGTGCTTCCAACCTACCATTGCTATAACACTGTATTGCCACAACTTGGGTTGCTCTTGCCAGTCAACCACTGCCTGTTTTAGCAATAGAAACAAGTGTCTAGGCTAAGTTCATCATCTAGACTCCTCCATAGTCAGTGGAGAAAGTTCAACACCTCCAGAATGTAATACATCCCATCCAAAAATAGATGTCTAAGACAGGAAGAATGAATCACTCTCTGGGGGTTGGTGCACATCTCTCTGTTCACAGATGATAAAAGAAGTCTAGACAATTACCTTAACCTAGACATCCAGCTGCAAGACACCTTCAGCTGCGTGAGATCTAGCTGTGCATTCAGGTCCCTAAAGACAGATTTCAAAACCCCTGTTCAAATGCGAAGTAGCTTTCTGATTTCCCTGCTGCTTTCAAGCTGAAGTCACTTTTGACAATCAAACTTCTTCTGTCTCAGTGAGACACATATGGCAGCTTCACCATAACTGAATAGCTTTTTAATGAAAGGGGTTTTACCCTCAGTCCCATCTGGGAGTTATCCACGAGGAGCTGATGGTGGTTTGAGGAATATTTCTTTCTATTACTTACTGAATCATTGCCACCATTAAATATTGCTGCATAATTTCCTCACAAGGAGCCTGTTCCATGTAGATAATATTCAAAATGTGGTCCCCATGGGTTACTTTGATTGAGCACATGCCACACAGTATGTCCTCCATGAGCAGGAGCACAACTTTTCAGCTAGTAGTTGCAAACACTCACTTTGTGAGTTCATTTCTTGTGGTCTGAAATTCATCTCTCATCCTCACTCCTTCCTTCGTATGAGCTCATTTGTTAAAGCATTTGGGGAGAGGCAGACAGGGAAAGGCAATGGATGACTGCAGAAGGAAAGGGAGAAGGCAATGGAGCAAGAAGAAGGAATTGCAGTGCATCTATGGAGACCTGGAGAAGGAGGCTGCAGCGGAGGCAGCTCAGAGGACATAAAGCCTCACACTGGACAAATGAAGAGCTGCCATATCCAGCACTGCAGTTCCTCACTGCCCACCTTGCCCCACAGAGATGACCATTGCAGGAGCAAAACCAGCAGAGTAGCCCAGGGCACTTGAACATTTACTGCTTCACTTTCCAAGCCCCATCTTAGAGCAAAGCCACCTTCAGCTGGGGTTTCCATGAAGAGAGCAGACAAGGAAGAACAACTCTCTGCAAGGAAGAACAATTTGGTTCATCTTGAAATACAGGAAGAATTTATTCCTTTGATTTTTTATTTTTAAATTACTTTTTCCTTGCCATTTTAAAAACTCCAATTCAATACGGAAGCATAGCCTTGAAGGAAAATACTGACCATTATGGTTAACATCAACCATCCCCTTTTTCAAGATGCTTGTTGCCCCTCTCTTTTGGGAGAGGGTGATAAGTTTGGATAAATCCTGAAATGATTTTATTTTCTCATGTGTACGTGAATTTTCTAGTTGCCAAAAAAAATAATATGCCCAGGGATGTTACAAGTGTCTCTGCCTCCCCTGCCAAGACATCTGCCCACTGCTGCCTGTGGGAGCCCTCAGTAGTGTCCAATCTGAAGCGATGGATGTGTTATTTCTCTCTGGGAGTTCCCTGTGTACAGTTCCCTGTGTCAGCTCTGAATGCAGCCTGCCAAGATTCAAGGAAATATTCAAGAATAGGTTGAGGTATTCACTGAGCTCAAACTATTGTACAAGAAATACCCTGAAGCAAAAACCAGAGCTATGAGACACCATCACACAGAGTCTCTTCCCCCACCCCAGCAGGCACCATGCCGTACCAGACAAACTCCTCCAGATATAGGATCCAGGCAGAGATGTTTGCTTAACACAGCAGCTCTTTGAAAAGGCAAATAAATGGACAGTGAAGCTACACAGACATGTCACTGTGCAGCGATTTCCGTTGAGCATTTACGTTTAGTGCCAGGAAACCCTGACTCATGAATATGAAATCAGAAGGAAAGGAAGAAAGCAGTTGTTCATTATCAGAGCTTCAAATTGGGCATGTGGTGGAAAATTAGCATTAAAAATCACATAGGTTAAAAAGAGAAGGGCTGGCTCCGATGATCCAGGAGGCATGAAGACCCTAGCTCTGTAACCAGAGGATGAGCTTTTTGGGGGCAGTCTTTGCTCACAGGCTTTGCTCACAGGGTGTTACTGTGAGAGAAGAGACATGAAGCTCAGGGTTACCCATGATGAGGCTCTTGCTCACGTACAAGCAGGGGAAATCAGATCCTGAATATTCTTGGAAATCCTCCAAATTTGCACTGAGGCAATGGTGAGCAAAGGCAGGGAAGAAGAGCCACGTAATAATTATCAGAAATAAGAGAAATAACCAAGAACAACCTGCTAGGGAAAGGAACAGCCTCAGATAGAAATCCCGAGGTCCAGAGAAGAAAGCTCACATTTAATTGAGACTCAATGGGGTCAAAATGAAGGAGCCTAGAGCCCTGATTATCCTGCAGGTGGGATGCCTTTCTCTGCCTCACACTTGTGCTCCAGAGCTGAGAACAGCCTTTGTGAGCCCTGTGCAAGACTGGCTCCCTTTCACACAAGCTATGTTTCTTTTAGCCATGAAGGTGGGACACCATCCTTCTTTCTGCACCTTTTTTCCCCTTGCAGAAGATGAGCTTGTTCTGTCTCAAGCCTCCAGTGCCAGGCCTCAGGGAGGGATGTGGGTCAGAAGAGGGGATGCTACCAACACAGAAATGTTTTTATGGTACTTGGAAGGAGCTGCAGGGTAGAAATGGCTTGATTTCCAAAGCAGCTCTCTGCATATAACCCTGGGAGCAGCTCAAGGCAACAAGGAAGCATGCCATCCTCACTATTGTCTTCATCTGAAGCTGCCCAGCTGTGCTGTATAAGTACCCCTATATTTCCTTGCATCTTGGTAATTCCAGCATCCTTAAAATATTATGAGAGCTAATCTATCAGCATGGGGCACAGCAGCTCATAGCAATAGCAAATGTTCAGCAGATACTCCAGGCCTGGAGCATGCAAGATGCTGTAACTATGGCCACAGGGTGGGCAGGGTAGGTGGTTGGATGATGGGTTGGGTGGGCAAGGAAGCATGTGTGACACCAGGCAGATCTGTCAGGATGCTCCTCAACCAAGTGTCCCCATGCCACGTCTGCCTGCAGTGATAAAACCTGACCATGGCTGTTTTGCAGACCCAAGCTTTGCCCCGAGGCTGGGTCAAGGGAAGCTGCCTGGCAGGACTCTTCACCCCGTGCTGGCTATGACAGCTTCGGAGAATCGTTAGCAAGCAAGACGCGCTTGACGTGAATAATTAAAATACCTGCTGTGCTTTTAAATAGTTCAGAGCCAGCCTTGGAGCTGCACTTGTGAGAGATGGCTGCTGTCTTTGGAGGAGGCCTAAGGAAAGAAGAGGGAGAAGGGCTGATATCCAGTGGGAAATTAAGGGCCCAATGCTCCTTCTGGCAGGAGGAGGGATGGTGCTGGCAGCTTCCATAGTGATGCAGGCAGTCCCTAACTCTGAGTGAAGACCAGAGGCTGGCACAGCTCTCTGTGCTGAAGAACAGGCAGCTCTCACTGCAAAACTCTCCAAAGCCTCCTCTCTGCCAAAGGTTTGAGGAATGGCTGAGCTCAGCACCTTGCCCTTCCAGCTACCCCACAGCTCTTGCACTAGTTCAGCTCTCCACAGCCAAAGGATGAAGATCACAGAATCCTAGAATGGTTAGGGTNTCTGCTGGCCACGCTTCTCTTGCTGCAGCCCAGGATGCCATTGGCCTTCTGGGCTGCCAGCGTGCACTGTTTGCTCATGGCCAGCTTCTCATCCATCAGTATGTGGGGACAGGGATAGTGCTGTGGCTTTGGGACAGCAAGTCACTCCATCGGCACCGGCAGTGTGGGGCACCTCTCCTGAGCATGCACAGGCAGAGGCTGGTGAAGATGTGCTGTCTTTTCCAAATATGCTGTTTCCCCAAGATATCAATTAGACATCAAAATGAAAACAGTTTCTGCATGTGCAATTAACAAAGAGTTCCCTGCAGTCTCTCGGCATCCAGACTCCCTCTGTTCCTGCAATGCTGTTGCTACCCACAGCTGCCTCTGAGTTTTCATCACAATAGCATTGAAGGATCCTGTCCCCCACTGCTGAGGAGCTTCATTCAAGAGGGGAAAATATCAACCACCACATCGGTGTCAGTGCTGCTGGAGCATGGAGCTGGGAAGCTGTAAATCATCTCTTCTTGCGAAAAAAATGGTTTTCTAGGCAGGGGATGGAGAGAAAAATGACATTCCCCATGAGTTAGTTTCAGATTGAATTAAACAATTGGTTGACCACAGATATATATTTTTTTTCTCTAGCTATTTTTTTTGCCATTGAGAGCCTGGGCAAGTCCAACTTGGGGTCACTGTGCAGTGATTTTTTTGTTTGTTTGTTTTCCTCTATTTCTTTTAGTTCAGCCAATGATCCAAAAAATCAGTTATTTTCACAGCTTTGCCATAAATACCTCCAGGGCAAGAGAAAGAAGTGTTTCTAGCAGAGACAGGGAAAAAAAGGCCATTTGGGGACTGGGGCATGGCAGGGCGAGGAGGGAGGGAGAGGTATGTTCTGGCAGCTTTGCAGCAGTGCAAGAAAGACATCTCAATGTTTGATCCTTTCCCTGGTCTCACACAGGGAGTAGGAGCTGCTGCCTGTCCTCCTTGCCCATGGCCCTTTGCCCACCGATGGTGAGGGCTCCCGAGTTGAAGACCAACAAATTAGTCTTCTTCTCCCCTTATCACAGAGTGCTATCCATCTAAAGATTTCCTTTAATTTAGAGCTGTGTAGAGTTTGAAAAGCCCTTCAAGTTCACTTGGGCTGATGAATTGGTAATTGAGTGTACCTGGATGTTGGTGCCTTCTTTGCCTCTCTCTGCATTTGTATCAGTCTGTGTTTGTTTTCCTGAGCTGTAAATCACTCAAAGCTTGGAGAGGCTTTTATCAAATCCTGCTAGGAGCCAGTTGCTTTCCCTTTCACAAACACATTGCTAATGCCACGTGGAACCCACTGGCTTTGTTGCTCATTTAAAAACAATGAGGATATTATTAAATGGGGGAAAAAAATCCTTGGCAACTGGGAGAAGGAGGAGGAACAGTATTGCTCCTGTCTCTCAGGTGCTTGCTCCTTCGGTCTAATATCTGTCCCACTGATCTCCTAATACACTCTGCTGCGAAAGCTTGATTTATTGCCCCATGCTTTCTTATCTCCCTGCGTGTCTCAGTCTGTTAGAGTGCACTTTGTTGTTGGCTTCATTAGCAACAGACAGGTCAGCTGCCAGCCCTTGGTCCAGCCTCACATGAGCAGCATGTCACCTCTTGGGATGTAAACCAGTGCCCCTTTCTCTGCAGGATCTGGCCCACCCTGGCCAGTGTTGGGCATAGAGAGTTAAGCATGTGGTTTAACAGAGTCAGGCTGTTCATCTTGAGGTCTCCAGGTTCTTCAACCTGTCCTCGGTGTCCACCTTTGGGCCTCTCCATCAGGTGTAGAGGGAGCACAGATGGCTCTGTTCCCACGTTACCCATACCCATGGATAATATTCAGTCCAGTGAATGTGCTCTGTTGCTGACAGGTTTGGCAAAAGAGAATTTCAGATGGGAGAGGTAACAGTCCTGATTTGCAATTCTTGGAGCTGCTCTGATCCCTCATCCAATGGAGGAGTTGAAACAGCACCACGTGGCTGGCATAAACCATCAGCCCAGCCTACATTTTGAATAGAGATTGTTTTCCATTAACTGTTACGGTGTTATTTGCTCAGGGGAAAAAAATGGGAAGTTATTTTCATTAACACAGAAATGTGATGACTATGCAGTCTGTGTGTGAACGTTTTGTGAGCGTAAAACAAGGTGGAGTTTGCCAAACTGATTATTCATTATGAATTGTTCATTCAGCTCTAATTACTTGGGTCTAGCTGTTGTTAGAAGTGTGTGACACCTTTATAGTATGCAGTTAAGGCCAGAAAAGTGTTTGTAGAAATGACTCCATGTTAAGTCAAGCTTTTCTTTGGGTGTAAAGGTGCTATACCTGCTTAGCTTAGCAAAAGAAGTAAATGATGCTGCCTACCTTCTTCTTGTCTGTGTGCAGCCCAGTGGCTGATGAACAGTGAGTTGTGCCTTATTGACTCTGACTTTCTCTGTAGCAGGAATAATTAAATTCATGTGCAGAATCCCCATCTTCTCATATATGGCAGCGTGCAACTTCCCTGCATCTTAGCTAACTAGATTAGAGATTACGCATGCCAGAGTCACTGATGAGAAAGCACAAGCTAGAGAGGATCTGGCCCGGCTTTCAGATCCCCAGGTGGTATTTGCAGGATTTATGCTTAGGAAAAGAATCACTTTTTTTGCTTCTAACCTGACAAACTTTGTCTGGAAACTCAGAGGAACAAAACCAGGAAGCCCCACAAGCTGTCTTTCAGCAGCATTTTCTGAAATGGAGCTACACTTTAAAGTCTCTCCAGTTCAGCCTTTCACTTTACAGGATATGTGCTCATCTCTAAAATACCAGGTTATTTTTTTCTTATCCCCATAATATTCTCATCTGACATTTGCTGTCCTGGAAATCACCTGGAAATCCAACATTTGGCTACCTGCATTCCAATATCTGTCATTGTTCTTGTGCTACTGTCCTTCTCCTTCCAATTTAGAGATTATGTTTCATAACTGACCTTCAACTACCTCTTGTCTCCCCGTGACACTTCTCACCCTTGTCTACCTGATTGATTAGTCTGTTGTGCCCTCCACTCTCCTGATGACTTACAGATTTCCTGGTATCTGTCACAGGCTTGGTTTTATCCTGTAATATTTATTCTGGGAGTTCTGCAACACCCTCTGGCTGCCATTCTTTCTCCCCATTCACAGTCCTCCACCTGCTTCTCTTGTGAATGCCTAGTTTGGAAAAAAGGAGAAGAAATCTTTTGCAGAAGGAATCCTACCTGCTGTGAGTTCACACGCACATTGGTTAAAAACAAGGTTTAAGATGCTGTCATTTTCTGTGGGCTTGTTATTTTCTTTGCACCATTTGGAGGTAATAAATGTCACCAGATGAGACTGCAGTCAGTGACACGGCTTGGAAGGCAGCTTTCTCCAGAAAATTTCCTCACCTGCATAAGTCAATGAAACATGGACAGAGCAGGGGACAGTGTTGTGTTTAAAAATGTGTGTAGGTAGGAAGGTTCTGCCTCTGCCAGGGGAGAGGGCTGGGACATGTCTAAGATCCATCCATCTCCCTGCACTTGTCAGAGGTTGTCCAGCTCTCTAATATTGTTCCAGGCTTGTCCCAGCTCTGTCCATCACTCTGACATTTAATTAACTGCCCTGTTCTCCTGGATCTTGCACTGGATTTGTGTTGTCTTTCTGAAATACCTCTTAGGTCATGTCTCAATATTCTTAACAGGAGGAATATTGAAATGGTTGTCACTAATATTGCTATTATTGTTATTGTGTTGATGATAATAAAACAAGGCATTCAATACCACAAAGATGAGTACTATTATGATCAGTGTCACTTCTTCCTGCTGTAGTGGTTGTCTCACATCACAGGTGAGCAGGAGCTTGACAGCAGTGGTAAGCATAGAGAGCCCTGGCCAGCCAGGCATCCAAAAGTAAAAGAAGTGCAGAGAGGGGGTTGGAAGTGATCCACGAGGACAATAAAATCACACCCACGATTTAAAAACACATTTATGAGAGCAAGTCCCAGGTGTAAGGATGATTATTAAGCTTACTAAAATCTGTCTGTGCAGGGTGGCTGGTGGTAGCAATCTTCAATCTTCCAGGAGCTCTGTGTTAGTATCTGTCTTGTACCATCTGCCCTGCACATGCCCAGAGTTACTCATCCTCCCTGCCTCTCTTTCAGTCGCCATCTGACATTTGTCCTGTTCTTCTTACTTCTGTCCCAAGTTGCCTTTCAGCATTTCTTACAGTCCCTCCTCCACTAGCAGGTGAACTTCTTTTCCCTTTTAGTTACTATGTTGAGCAGCTGATCTCATTTACACCTCCCTTTTGGTCCTCTTCCCATTCACATCTGTGTCTGATCCACAACTTGAGTAGCTGTGCTGTCCCTGGGATGGCTTTTTGTTAATCAAGTCATCAGTCAATCTTTTACACCCCTGAGGAACTGCCTCTTATGTTTTCTGGGTTTTTTTCCCTTACAGTTCAAATACTGGGCTTGGTGACCATCTTGTGGGATCCTGAATGCTGTGTCCAGCTTGCCTTCCAGACCCTGCAGGCAACAACTAGGGGACCTTCATGACTGTAGCAGGAACCAACAGTGACATACAGGCACAGAGGTAAGGGGTGACCTTCCTGACTGCATCTCTGGAGTGAGAGAAGTAGCTGGTGTGAGGCAGCTGCCCATGGGAGAGAACCAACAGGGATCATGTGCATGAAGAGAGTCTCTTTGGGGAGGGTTCAAGTCCCTGGAAATCCTCCTCAGGAGTGGATGGTGAAGGGAAGCTTCATGGCACTCATTTCTGAGAGGGAAGAGGCTGCTGCAGATGTGAACAGCAATCCAGGGTTGTGTTTCTCATGTTGCTATTTGTGGGGTGATTTCTGGTGGGCTTCTTCTCTAAGTGCTGGTTAAGTATTGACCTTCCTGGGGAATATCTGAATGGCTGAGCTGCAGCTGGTATACTCCTGAAAGTGTAGTGGCAGTGGAATTTATCATGCTTCAATTTTTTATTTGAGTTCACATTCTTCTGTTAAGACTTAAGGAATATGGAAAATGGCTATCTTTTCTGCCCAGAAGTGCAATGTGTACCTCCATCCAAGCTTCTACAAAATAGTGTTTTACAAAGCAGAAGGAGATCATCAGGTTCACGTTGATGCTGTAACTTAGTTTTCTGAGACCAGAGTTTGCTATATGTTTCCTTGTTTAAATGACTAGTTGTGCTGGGCACTCAGAAATTGTCTCCCTCTTTCTTGTCTTCACCTTGACATTATGAAAAGGTTTTTCATCAATCCATCAAAAGAAAGAGATAACTTTTGTATGAAAGTGCACAGTCGACAGGGTTGAGATTTTTGGGTAGTATATAATTTTTTTTTTGCACTGTTATTATTTAAAATATGCTTTTTAAGAGGACAAAAGGGAATAGTTTAATGGAAACAAATTTCTATAGCAAAATGTGCAGCTGGATAAAAAAAGATTATTTCTGTTATTGCTTGGGTAGACAGGTGAATTTGGAATTTGAGTACAAAAGGTGTTAGAAAGTGTGCTTTAACTTTTCTTCAGTGTGCTGTTGAGATTGAAAAGCATAATTTTTTGAGAAAAACTTTTCTCTGAGCCTCCATTTCCAGCATTGTTAAGTCTATAGCAGCAGCCTTTTCCCACAGCTATTGTCAAGTTTTCACCTTTTTTTCTTCTTCCACCTCATTTGTCCTTCTTTGAAGAAAATGTAGTGCTGGTGTGAGAGGTGTGCTAGTCCATGGGCTGAAGTTGGTCTGGAAGGGAGCAACAGTGGTGCTAGAGGTGCATGGGCATTTTTGAAGGCTACATGGGAGCATGAAGATATAGCCCCTGATGGGAGGGAGGAGAAGATCGACAGCATGGCCTGGGGGTAGTCATTTTGAAAGCATCTACAAGCCTACAGCTCTTAAGATCCCCTTTCCAAAATGGCTTTTAACCATTGAGGAACTGAAACATCATTGAAGATAAGCAGAGGTTAGGTGCTTGGGTGCCTCTGGGCAGACAAATCTCTGATCAGTGCAGACAGATAGACAGCGTTGTCTGTCCTGATAGATCCAGACCCAGAGCTAGGCAATGAATTACAAATATAAGTGCCAAAACAGCAGGCTTGGGACACAAAGGATAAAAGACAGTTGTGTTATTTGAGCTGATAAGCCTTGCCTCTTGAGGATGCTTGCATCAAAGGCTCCTGCAGGGTTTTCACAATTGAGTGTTATACCATCCAGCACTGAGTTACCAAAGATGTAAAATGGGACTTGCAGAGAAAGCTTCATGCTTGCCACAAAGGAGCAGAATAAGAGTTTGTTTTGAGAACTGTTAGGCTGAATAATTTGGGATTGGTCTCCATGGACACTGAGATATTGGTCCCCACAGAACAATGATTGCCATTAATGTCTCGGCTCCCTACCTCCTTCTCCCCAACCTCTCCAAGGGCTGGGTCAAATGCTGCCCAACCAGCATGAACAGTATTTCCCCCCTTCTTTGGTAATTATTGTCCCTTCTATTCATTTCTCAGAAGCCTTTTCACAAGCATGAGGTATTTGCAAGGGTTGCAAACATCTGTCTCAAGGTACATTTCAATGGCTATTCCCTTTGGAAGAGCTGGAGAGCTAATTTACTTTATTAGACCAAATGAAAGGAGCTTATGAAGGTAGCCTGTGCAGCACTGTACAGGGAAGCTAGAGTCCTCAGAGATTGCCACTGAATTTCTTGCAGAGGCTGAAAAGTAGATGTTGTTCTTTAGTTTGACACTGTTCTTCTGTACATTGTGTAGGCTCCCTTTCAAACAGCCAATGCTGAGATCTTTCTGCATGGTCCCATCGCTGATCTAGCCACAAGGCTTGAGAGCAGTAACATTTGTAGGGATTGGCAAGCTTGGACGTAGCAGTGCTCACAGCACTGGATTGCTCATTCGGGGAGCAGGTGACTCTGGTGAAGGTCCATGTGATGGTGAGCCCCAGCCAGCCTGGCCCTGATGTGGGCAAGGTAGCTGGTGGCATCTGACTGTGCAGACCCTTCTCCAAGCAGCCTCGTGCAATGAGCAGATGACTAAAAATCATCTCCTGGGCAATTCACTCATTCATCAATTAAATTGTTTGCTGTGAACAGTTTGGCCCTACCCAGCTCTAGGATTTCATCCTTGTAATTTTGCTGGCAGAGGACAACGGTGCCATGTCCGTGAAATCTGCCTGCCAACTGCTTCCCCTGCTAAGCATTTTCTAGGCTAACAATCCTGAAAACCTTGCCAGCAGCCCCAGCTCTGTCCCTTTCAGGGCAAGTCACTCGTTTAAACGTGAGCACCTCTAAATGACTCCATCTGCTAAGTGACGTTAGTAAAGAAAAAGATTATAGCAGGAGTTATTGCTGTGTCCTCAGGTTATAACCCTGGTATAAAATGGGCTGGAAGAACAAGGGAACTGTGAGGAGCTGAGGCTCAAAACCACCTGGGTGACTGTCAGCTTGATTTATTTTCTTGCTCATTAGACAAATTAGAAAACTGGCAGAAGAAATCGTTGTCTGCTCTCAGCTGCTTGGTAACCTGCCATGTGGCATGAGATGCTGGACACAGAGAGACGTGGCTCCTTCCCACATCCCTGGCCACCCCAGCACCAGGGCAGGAGGCAGGAACATGAGATGGGGCTTTGGTCTGCTGGTGCTGTGTGTGTCCTGTCACTCTAAACCACCTCATTGATCCCTCTGGCCAACCACTGGCAATCACTAGAGTTTTGCTTTTCTTTAATCCTGCTGGATTTTGAATGGCAGCACTTTTTGAGGTGAAAACAGTGGTACCAATATTGCTTTGGAATATTAGCTCTGACATCAGAACTGTTTGTTACCTTCATTTCGCAAATCAGACCATCTAAAGTAAAATAACCCAGTTTGCAGCTGTATTGTCAGCCAGGAGCTGCTGCTCTTCAGAGATGCTGGTCAACGTTTTGGTCTTTGGTACTCAGGTGACTTGTGATCAGTCTGCCTTCAGCAGCTGCCCTTCTTTGCTTGTGAACCAGGCTTATGTTTGCCTGTCAGAAGGATGGAGCTTTATGGTCAGGCTTGCTTTAAATCCTGGGGTAAAATTTGCTATCCAGGAGGGTCAGACTACATTGACCTATAAACTCAATGAAATTTTCAGACTACATAACCGAATGTTAAATTTGGATCATTTAAGCCATCTTCAGTCTGTTTAGCTGCACCTTTTACAGTATGAAATGAGGCCACTGTTAGACACATGATATTTATATATGAAGAAAAGCTTCCAGCCAGGATGAGCTACTACGAGACTGCAATACGTTTCTCAGCCAACGTGGAGAAATCCTCACTGCAAACAGATGTAGAAAGCAGGGAAGAAACAGAGTGGGGACCTCCTGGACAAGGACACCTCAGGGATCCCATCACTGCAGTGCCTGTGTAAAGAGGCAATTCCTGTCCTGTGGACAGTGGTTGGAGCAGATTTTCTCTGCTCTCCATGCCCACGGACTTCTGCACTGGCTGCACAGGGGCCTTGTTACACTCTGTTTGACAAATGCTGGGCCATGTGTTCCTCTATGGCTCAGCCTCCTGCCAGGTGTGCGCCCACGTGTGCGAATCCTGCCGGGTGGCACAGGACAGAGGAGATGGGGCTAATTCCTTCTTGAGTCTCCAAGGAATCGGCTTATGGCCTGAAGCTCTGATTACTCTTATCTTAGCCTACATGATGGCTCCCACATCCTGAAATTATCTAGCTGGCTTTTTTCAAAATCCAGGGGCTGGTTTGGGCTCATCTGACTGATGCAAGCTGGTTCCAGCCCCACTTTGATCCCCAGAGGGTTTGAGGGCCTGTAATTCAGCACAGACCCAAGGTTGAATTTGGGGAAGAGGTTTGAACGCCCCAAATGCACCCAATGAGAAGTGCCTGGGTGCAATGCCCAGTCTCACCTGCCAGAGTCGTGGAGCCTTCTGCAGAGCAGCACCATTGGCCTCTTTCTAGCTGTCGCACTGAAGCTGAGCTCTTGGGCAGACTCACCTGCTGGGATCCTGGCAGCTAACATGCCTCTGAAATGGCTGGCACAAGATAGATGCTCTCAAGTAAAACATGGAGTGAAATGTTTGGCTGATGGGATTAAACTGTGAATCCAACCCTTCTACGTGACAAGATGCAGCACCACATGCTCCCACCCGCTGCCCGCCAAACCTACCCTGCTTGGAAATTAAAGTGGGGAAATCAAAGTCCTTCACCCCCCTGCTCCTGCTGTGCCTCTCAGCCACTGACATTAACACCAAAAAAGGCTGACATTAACTCTGAATGGATTTTAATAACCCCCTTACAAGCCTGAATTACCCACGCAGCATGAGGTCCACTGTGTGTTTAGAGACCTGGTGATGAGCAGTGTATCAGGGGCTTGATCAGCTCCTAAGGCTGTGGACACAGGGCCAGACCTGCTTGAGAAGCTATGGTGGTTTCTGCTGATGCAGCCCCTGGCACAGGATCCTGGCAGCTGCCTGGCTCCTGGAGAGCCACTGCTCTGGCACTCACTGCTTCCAAGCATCCTGCTGCCAGTGAGCTTCACAGCACTGGGGATATTGGTTCAGGTGACCACCTCCATGGGGTGTTTTCCCCTCTGCTATGGGTATGGGCTGCTGCAGGTTGGTGGAGAACTGGTGACATGAATAAGAGCAGCGCCAGCACATGGCATAAAAAAGCAGCCTTGGTTTAGCCACAGCCCTCTGGATGGAATGCTAAATGAGTTCATGCCTGGCCCAGTTGAGACTCTTGACTAGTGTATGAAAATCTAGCAAGAAGATTAAAAGGTGTCCCCAGGCAGAAGAGGGTATTTATTTCTTTTTGTGGCCAAGATGCGTGTGGCGTGGGAGTCGCAAGGACAGTGACCTCCCCTGAGCACCTGCACGTGGGCAGTGCCATGTCTGCACAGGGGCTGATCTTGGGGCCAAGGCACTGGCCAGAAAAGCTCCTTCTGAGATGCAGATGGACATGTCCGAGTTCCCCTCCTGTGCCAGGGCAGGGCACCCCGCCCGGGCTGCAGGCTCAGCATCTTCACTGCCAGCCCTGCAGCTACTCTGCAAAGGGAAAAAACATACATTTCCCTGCTCTTTTACAAGAGGGAGAACTAAGAAAGATTGTCAAGTGCTTCTTGCCGCTTCTGGAAGATGAAGGGCCTGGAAATGTGCTCTGAAGTTACTTTTCCTCAATCAAGGTCTCAAGATCCAAGTGAGCGATGGAGCCTCCTTGGCTGGTCACAAAATCTCAGCACCTTTTGAGTGAAGACTGATGCTTTCTAACGGCTATTGAAATCCAAGTTCATTTCCAGTATGGAAACAGGAATTTACACAGGGATATGGCCAATGGATCACAGTTGGGTTGGGACAGCAGCTTCCCCAAGTAAGGCGCATTGAAGTCATGAAATCATCAGGCACTTACTTAGTTTAAAGAACTGAGGATTGAAAACAACCCTTTAAAAAAAGTTCATGATAATGATTGAGTTATATTTAATAAGCTCATTTGTACTAAGTAAATGGGAATAGTTTACATGGAAAATATTTCCCATTAAGCTCATTCCTACATAAAATGCTAACAGATTGAGATTATGACTATAATGATTATTTTTATTGCTGGTTTGCATTTAAATGACATAAATTTCCCCCTACTGTTCTCACTTTGGGTTAAGTCAATAAAACCTATTAAGAAGGTTCATCTTCCTCTAAGATTCCTCCCTCTCTTTCTGTCTCATCTTCACTGATGCCCTTTTTATCCACCCACCACCAGAGATTTTTTTCAGAGCTGCCTCCACGATATTGGTGCTGAGGATTTGAAAATCCCTTTTGCCAGAGTAGAGTGATCCTGGTCTTTGCTGAGATTAGGGACTACAGAGGAACTCAAGTGTTGTTTCCTTTCCTCATCTTGGGCCAAACTGCAAGGACATGTGGTTAGAATCAACTCTTCTCTCCTCTTAACCTCCCCTCTCCTATTTTAATGGAGGAGCTATACCTATCTGTGTGCCTGTAGCTCCTCAGCTGTGGATGTTCTTCTTGTGCTCCTTCAAACAGTAGCTGTGGTTCACTGAGCAGGTGCTGGATTTCTGTTTGGAGAGGAATTATCCTGATATATACACAGCAAAAGCCATTAAGACGCTGACCTTTAAATTGGGCTTCTTCCTGCTCGTGTAGGGAGGAGGTGGGTTGAGTGCCCAAATCTTATTCATTTTAATGACAAATCCCTCGCATGGAGGCTTTGAAATGCTCAGCTTTAATGCAATTTGCCTCCCTCTGCTGCAGCCTGGCTTTGCTGTGCCGGGGATGTCTCTGCTACCTCTGCATAGTGACAGACCCCAAAGATTTGCTCCTTAACTACTGTGTCCAGTAGTTTATGAGCTTAGGGCAGTGCTAGCACAGGTATCTCCGTGTTCCTTAATCAGTACTGCTGACCTTTCTTTCCTCTGTTACTCTTAGCATCACTTTATTTTGCCAGCTTAATTTGCATAGGTTTCATGTTATCCATGTTTTTGCTTTGTCCCTGTTATCCCATTACCCTGGGTAATCAAAGTTGGCTGTAATAGAAACAGCAGAAACAATTTGCTTACCCTCCTATTACAAGATATTCCCTTTACTAAGTCTGAGAATACCTGCAGTTCTGTGGTAATGCTAATTAACTAATACATAAAGAAAGTAAAACAAACAACACCAGGATCCTTTGGGATGGTGGGGATTAAAGAAAGATAAGATATTATTCTCCTCTCTCTGTGCTTCAGTGTCCCTACCCTCAGTGGAAATTGCTTTGCACTTATAGAATGAAATGTAATGCATGGTAGGGGGAGTCACTGACTCTCAGAGAGGTGGAGTTGGAAGGAGCAGATTTCCCTGCTAGCAAACCAACTGTGAATATAATGTTACCTCCCAGTGTCTTGCTCCTTGTCCCTCTTCCCAGAGGGGGTAAGATGGGGCAGTCTTTACCCTGTGCTGGTCCCTAAGCCTTGGAGCCCAGTGGTGCTGGGCAAGGCTGTACATGGGTGCTTGTTTCTCAGGACTGCAGCTATCCCCCAGAGCTGGGTTCCAGCATCAGATGGGTGAAAAACCTCCTGTCCAGCCTCAAGGACTGGTTGAGATAGTGGCTTTAAAAGTGAGTGCTTGTTGCAGTGCAGGTTACCTGCTGTTGGAAGTGGCTGTTGCATCCATCAGGATGCTCACATATCCTCCTTGCATCTTGGGTAGCTGAAGCAGCAGTAGTTTCAGAGCAGGCCAAATCCTGGGGAAAAATCAGCAAGACAGTAATAAGAGAAGGAAAATCATCAGGAGAGGGGGGGTTGCAGTGGCAGGACAGGCTCCTGGTACTGTCCCAGCCACTCTTCTTCATTTTGCACTGCTTAGTGCCACAGGCTCGGGCTCACCACAGCCCAATACGTGGGGCAATATCCCACCAATTGTGTGCAACATCCTCTAAAAGCCTCTCATGAGGCTTTCTCTTGAACATCAGACAAATGAAGAGTGACTTACGCAGCCAGGCATGTGTGGAGAACTGTCAGAGCTCTCCATGCAGGAGAAATCCCACTCAAGTCCACCCACCAGCTCCTTTCTGAACTCCGCAGCAACTCTGCTAGCAGCATGGACAGATACCCTCAATGCACCTCAATGGGGCATTTGGGACTGGTCCTGGAGCCACCAGCATGGGCACACTGTGCGTCCCTGAGTTGGGACCCTGTGCTACTGCTACCCCCTGCATTGAATGCTCCAGGAGGGTGGTTAGACAGCCCTTATTCTCCGCCCTCATCCCTGAAATTGTGAGGAAGCTGTTATTTATGTGTGCTCTGATATTCACTGCACCTTTGATGCAAGACTCATGTTTGGGATTTTACCACAGCTCTCATCCTCCAGGTCTCTCAAGGAGCTTTACGCAGCCGTGACTCAGAGAGAAGCATCAGTGGAGTCTGTAGATATAGCCAGCAGCTGTCACGTGGAGGGTATAAATAATGTATACACACGTATATATGCATGACCTGTGAGCTCAGGATCTTCTCTTCTTGAATGGTACTAACTCCATTAAAGGATTCCTGCATCATGCCGTGGCTCTGGCCATGCCGAGAGGACTCAGATTAAACAGGCACCCCCCACATCTGTCTGAGGGTTATGGGGATGGGCAGTAAAAGGTCTGATAGGGATAAGGGCTCCTGGCCTGCTTGGAGTACTATAATAACTCGTTCCTTGTCGCTGAAACCTTCACTGCTTATTGCTCACTATCATTTCTATGTGTGGGTTTAGGACCGTAGTTACCAAAATGCCTTGCTCTGCTCATAAGCTTTATGGTCAGTAAGATGCTTTGAAACTCTGCCTGTGGTATTCATCCTTCAAAGCAACTCAGGTGCAGGTTGTTGGTACAGGGAGCTGCAAAAAGATTTTAAAGGTGCTTGGGTGCTAGCCAAAGAGATTTGCTGGTGCAGCCAGGGCCCAATGCAGAGCTGACCAGAGCCATGCTGTGCCTTGTGCTGCAGAGATGCAGGTGCATCATCCCAGCAGAGAGCTCAGTCCTGAAATCCCTGAACATCAGCAGAAGTAGGGAGACACAGATTTGAGTGCTGGCTGATGTCAGCCCCAAAACCAAGGCCTTTTTTTCTTATTGCCAGTCATCCAAGACGTTTTGGTTCTGATCAGGCGGCATAATGCTTAGTTTTAAGAGTGGATTTAAAAACGAAAATATGAGTTGGGCTCATAGGCAGGGATGCTTGGAGATGGGACAGTGTATCACTAGGGGCAGTTGGGAATTCCTTGTTGATTTTACATAGCTGAGGCAAAAGTAAACTTCCTATTAACTTCCCTGAGAGAGTTCATCATGATTTGACCCTTATAATTAAAGACCTGGAGCTAAGTGGCTAGGCTATCGCCTCCAGCGCAGCCTCTGCCAACGGAGTTCAAGCAGCATGCTGAAGTAGCCAGCAGCTCTCCACAGCAATCGTGCTCCACACTGGTCTGTCTCTTCAGCTCCTGACATCCTTTAGGAAAAGTAAAAAAGGCAAAGGTTGACTTCACGGGCTTTGTTTTTTTGCAGTTCAAAGGATACCACAGCCTGGATTTTAATTGGCACAGAGTTCTCTGGCTGGTACCTTGTGGCAGTCCTGAAGACTGACAGGCAGCCAGGCAGGTGGAGCAGCAGGCTAGGGGAGAAGGCACTTTGAAGTGCTGGGTGCCTGCCACCCATCTGCAGGTACTCAGAGGTCTCCTCTCCTGCGTAGCACTGATCTGGGGGCAGAGGAGTGTTGCTTCGTTTCTGATCATTAATGCAACAGTCTCTCCTCTGGTTTCCTTCTACTGATCTTCTCTGTGCACAGTCCAGAGGGAGCCATATATTGAGTGGTTTGTGATGGAGATCACAGTGCAGAGATAATGAAGCTGCTTTTTTACCCTTTGCTTTTCCTGGTGGTGAGGCTCAGTCTGGTCTCATGCCTCTGCCCAGCACCAGGTCTGGAGCCCACAGGGCATGGTGGGAGGCAGATGCTCTGCAAGCTGCCAGCAGCGTGGGCTGTGTGCCCCTCTGAAGAGAAGCAGGAATAGCTCAAGTTGTGGTCACCCTTAGCTTAACCTCAGTACCAAATGGAAGTTGTCAGTGCTGACATGTGAATCTGCTCTGGTCTGTGAAGTGCAGGAAGCTGCTGGGATAGAGAGTCTTGTGAGCTCCTCCAGCAGCTGAGGGGGTGAGCTTTGCTAGGGAAGCCCTGGGTGGTCAGGTCCCAGCCAGTAACCATCCCCACCTTCTGCAAGAGTCATAGGAAGACTCCTTTCTCCTCTACCTAGGAGCAAGAAGGCTCTCTTTAAAGCAAGTAGCCTCAACTGATGATTTTATTAATGCTTAGAATAGGGTCCCACCTGCTCCTCTCTGCAGATTCAGCATCACTCCCACCTTTTTAGTTGCCTGCTTCCCTTGACCTCACCTCTCCTTCCCAACGTGGCTCATGGCTTTGCATCCTACAGGATTCCTTGTCCCTCTGTCTTTCGTGCTCATCAGTGATTTGACCCCAGGAAAGCACTTTTACATTTGTCCTGTGCTCTGTACTCACTGTGCTCTATGTAGCTGCTTGTTCTGCCCCAGGAGCCTTTATCATGGCCAACAGCATAGCCTCAAATAAGTCCCATGCAAGACAAAAACCTCAGCAAAGCATTGTCAGCCTGCTTGTCCCAAGCCAAGCTGTAGCTATTGGTCCCAAAAGCTCAGTGGGGTGGATATAGTTATTGCTAGGAAGCTTTATATTTACCATGACCTTTCTGACATTACAGTAAATGCATTTCAGAGCCCAAGAGGTGTAAAAATAAACTGCAAGGAAATCAAGACAGCTAATTAGCCAAAGGTTACTGCTGGGCTCTGTGACTGTCAGCCCTTTTGAAGTTCTCCTTCACACAGGCAGAAGTGTGTGCAATGCTGCTGCTCCTTTGAATAAATGTCTTGGTTTCCAGAGTGGTTTCATAGCTAGATGTGACTAAACACATGTGAGGTCTGTCACAGCAAGCCTGAGCAGGATGCTTACATCCTTTAACCTTGCAGTTCTCCAGCACTGAAAAGCATCTCATCTTGTGGAGTGGCTGGAACACATCCCTAGCACATCATGGTCTCCCTCTACATGTCCATCCTTCCTCAGTATCTGCTATATTCCTGAGGGTAAGCACCTTGCACGGAGTTGCAGGTACACCAAGACATCACAAGAGGAAGGGGAGCAGAGGTCCTAGCTGACAGAAGGATACAGTTACCATGCCAAGAGGGGCTGAGCAGGTCGTGACAGAGGCCTAGGTGGACTAGGGTACTCTGCCCAGAAGGGTGTTTTCTTCACATATTGACAGGAAAGCTCCCCAAGGGCTTTGAATTGTGTCCATTCAGCCCAGCCATCTCCTAGTCCTGGGCTCTAGGAGCTTCTTCCTATGCTCTGCACAGGGATCAGGGAGAGTTTGGGACAGTGACCTTAGAGGTAACACTAGCATCATCTGTGCATCCCCTTTAGCCTCTCTGGTTTTCTTCCTTCCTGTGTTTCCCTGCTGGAAAACCCTCTTCCCTCTTGGCAAGCTTCTTCTCTTTCCCCCTTTCCTTCTGCTGCTTTGCTCTCTCCTGCCTGTGGCTCGTGCCAGGTCTCATGTGTTTCCTCAGCATCACTCCTCCTGGAACGTTAATTTGCTGCTTTTTTTCCTTACAGACTTTCCACCTCGAGTTGGGGCTTTGTGTGCATGTGTGTGTGTGATTCAATTAAACAAAACACAAGAAAATCAGGGAAAACAGAGAGAGAGACACAGACAGCCAGCAATTCCCTGCTCTCTGAGGGCTAAGCCTGTCTGCCTGTGAGCTTGGTCCCAGCATGGCTTTCTGATGTTGCCACATGGGTTTCCTTGTAGCAACCCTCTGGATCTTGTTCTTGGGGTTTCCATCTCTCTGCTGGGACCCTGGGATGGCAGCTACTTCTGCTCTTCTGTCAGGAACTGGGTCTGCTCCATCAGGTGAGAGGTGAAACTCTAAGGAGCTGGCTGTTCACTTCAAATAAGCCCTGAAATGCTGAGGAGTCTCTAAACACTCAGCCTCCTCTATCCCTCCTTTCCCTCCACACAGCTCAAACCCTGCAGCCCTCAAGGTCCTCCAAGCCTTTCTCTTCCCTTCTCCAAGCCAAAAGCCTCCCTGCCCCTGTCCTGAGAGCAGATTTCCCCCTTTCTAGGACCAATCTTTCTCCCAAATCACACATTTTTCTTCCAGTGCAACCTGCAAAATAGCCATGCTGTAGTCCATTTGCATGGCTGGCTGGTGGGCTTCCTCTGGCTGCCCTGTGCCCTTCTCTGCCATGCCACAGAATCATAGATTTGTCCTTCCCTCCCTTGCTGCCTTCCTGCCTTGTTTCTTTTTTCCCTTCTAATCATTTCATGCTGTGAATGTGTGCTTTCATAGCATCCTTTGCTCACAGTCATCTCCCTGGCAGGTCTGCCCCTGCATGCAAGTGTGGGTGTCTCTCTCCTGGAGAGACTCTTTCTCCTCACTCGTCCCTGGCTGCCTCCCTCCCTGGCTACACAAATTTAGTCTGTGAATCCAGCCTCTTCCCTGAGTTGAGCTGCTTGGCTGTAAATCTGATGGGTAAAGTGGGTCAGTGCATGTGGAAGAAGGTGGTCCTGGGGAGGGAAGAGGGAGAGCAGGCACCAGAGGCCACCAGTGCCAGATTATGGGGTGGGGGAGGAGGAGGAGGCGATGTTCTTAAAAAGTGATGATTTCAAGGGTTTTTAAAATGCACATGAAATGTGATTAATGAAATCCTGGCACTCAATACCCTCTTCCTTAGGGGAAAATACCAACAGCAGAAGTGAACCTTCCTTTCTGAGAGCAGCTTCCATCATGCAGAGCCCTCCTGGGGATGGGAAAGGTCAACCTGTGCCATCTCCACTGGGTTTAGTGTCCCTCTGAAATCCTGGCAGGGGCTGTGTAGCGATGAAAGGGAAACATCCCAAGGGAGGCAGATCCTATGTTGGGGCTTATGCCTGTTCAACAGGACAATTGCCTCTTGCCCAGATACCCACCACTCACTACCCCATTCAAGGTGGACTCCAAAAATGTCATAGAGAGATGCTCCATGCTTTGAGCCTCAGTCCTCTCTCCCTTCCATCTAACATCAGATCTCCTCCTTTCACATGTGGAGGGTTTCTCCTAACACCAAGAGACTATCCTTATCTCTGGCTGATCCAATGCTTATTTAAACAGCAGGAAGAGGTGCTACACCCCCTCCTCAAGATCATGGCAATCATGGTAGCTACGAGATAACACTGTCCCTGACTGCTGTTTCCAGTGACTGCATGCCCAGCAGAGGCAGGATGGATGTAATAGCATGTCCCATATTAATTGTGGCTCCTGCCATTCACAGACTGGGACTGTCCTGTCACTTAGCCTGTGTGGATCTTCTTGCTGAGCAAAGCCAAGAGATGAGGCCAGCTTTCTCCAGTAGGCCTGGAGAGAGGAAGGCAAGGAGCTCCCTTGTAGAGGCGAGAACCAAGGAACCAACCACCTTCCTCCTGAGCTTGACCAGTGCCTCCACATGGGGATCCATGGTCCCCACACTTTTTTTCTTCATGGACCACGTGTGTGCATGGCACAGAAATGAATTTTAGCTCTCAATGGTTCTGCAGAATTTTGCATGCATGCAGCCAGTGCACCTGGAGCCATTCCCAGATGTCTCTCCTCATTAATGCCCCCTTAAGCAATTTTCTGAGGACCTGCCTCCATCTCAAGCATTAAAAACAGTGCCTTCCTCTTTGATTTATGGATATTAATCCATGCCAGCAGGCAAGAGACATGACATGGCTACATAATACATTCATTAGTAAATTGTTTTTGTTCCTTTCCTTTTTCCTCTGTCTCCAAGGCTATACCTTTCTTATCTCTCTGTAACATTTGAACCTGCATACTGCACTCAGAAAGACAACTTCCAACATGGAGCAGTCAGCATCCCTTGGCAGGTTAATCTAACAAATCCATACTTCCTCCCACGTGGCCACACAGACTCCAGCTGGGAGAAGACTCTCTTAGCCCCATCTCCAAGGGTATGGCTACTCCAGCACTGTGCTCAGGGTAACTCCTGGTGTGGCCAAGGCTGTGGGACCCTGTCAGACCCACATCATGTCTCCTAATCATAACATAGGACAGACCAACTGCATGAGCCTGCTGGCAGCTGTGCCTGAGCCAGTGCCCAGGCAGCGATCCAGTGAGTGTGAGTTTCTTATGCAGTCATTCAGATGCTGGCTGCAGATCAGTAATGGGTAGTGCTCTCCAGCCCTCTGCTTTAGGGACCAAAACTCAGTGTTAGCTCCAGTCTCCCACCTGCTCAAGCCATGCTCCTGGCTCTGGGTTGGCAGCCACCTTTGCAGCATGTTGATGACTTCTGTGATGCCACGCTGTTCCCAAAGTATGTGTCAAATTAGATTTAGCAGCCAGCCCTTGGGCTTTAGTGATCTCACCATCCTTTGGCCTGGGAAGAGAAGAAAGATTGATTTCAGGACCTTGGCATGGGACTGCTTTCTTTTTCCTTTCCCATGCCTGTGCTATATGCGAATCCAGCTTGCTCTAGACTGCCTTTAGACTCCTTGTGGTGCCCAGGATGGTGTTCCTGAAGGGCATAAACCTCAGCCTACTGCTCTAAGTGCAACCTGCCTCAGGAACAGAACCCTGCAGAGTGATCATTACCCCCTTCCTGTGCTTGGCTGCTGTGCTCTTTTCCCAGCCCTGATGCCTGGTGGCAATGCTCTTCATCATGCTGAGATGCATCCTGCTCCCCAGGGCAATTGCTACAGATCCATCTCCCTGCTATAAATGCCTGTTCTGGTCAAGAAGTAGAGGGCAGGCAGTTTGGGGGATCCCATCCCTCTACTTCCAGGCCCCTCAGGACATTGATTGCAGTATGACAGTTCTGATGAGACAGTGAGTAGTTCTCTATCTCAGCTATCCTCCTTGATAACCCAAAGACAAGAAGTGCTTCCAGCTCATATGCCTGCCCACCAAGCTGCCATGAACCTTACCTCTCAGCACAGTGCCCTGACATTAGCAGGTGCCCACTGTGTGCTCATGGGCTCTGTGCACACCAGGTCCTCTCTAAAAGTTGTATTTGATAGGAGTTGAGAGACAACCTTGCCTGAATGGCTGTGCCCCTTTGCAACACAACTTGGCCCATCCCTCCTCCTCAGCTCTTCTCAGGCAACGGCACTGGTTTCTTCACACCTCCTGTCACCCTGTCATAAAACAACAGTTAGAGGAAAAGAGTGCAACTGAAAACTGACAACATCTCTCTCTCTCTTTGCAGCCTGGCTTAGTTGAATGGATTGTCCCTGTTTTACACTGCCCACACAACTCTCCCTGTCCCTGCTGAGGCTCTGTGCCTCCTGCAGCTCCCTGGGACAGAGCTGAGGGGAAACAGCAGGACATTAGCAACTTCAGGAGCTCAAAAGCAGCTTGAAAAATATTTGTGTTCTTTTGGAAAAAATGAATCTGTCCCAGTGGTAATAAGGCTGCTTTTGTTCAGCAGGCTCTTAGCAGTGATTATTGTTGTTTTTCAATTTAAAAACCAGACCGTCTATTTATAAGGTATAGTATCTAGACTGAGATTTTCTGGTTTTTCTTTTCTCAGCTTTTAAAACGCTCTCTCAATTCCACTGCTGACAATCCAAGGAAGCACTGGGGCACCTGCAGACCCCACAAGTGAAATGATAGGCAAAACATAGCTAATGGAGCAAGGCTGTAGCAATGTTTTGGTGAACTAGTGGAAAACACCAGGTGGAAAAAATCTGAGACTGTAGCTGGGAAGTGTTTTTGGTGGTGTTGGAAGGGCTCTGGACACAGGTGCAGAGTACTTGGACTATCCATGGCCACACCACTGGCTATCTTTTGGTCTCTTTTCTAAAGCTGATCAGAGCTGACATCACACCATCCACAGTCCTTTCAGCATGGAGACCAGCAGAAAAGCCAAACTCCAGTCTTTGTCCTGGCACTGGCTTTCCAAGTTGGCAAAGACCTCTGAAAAGTTGCTAATGCCCATAGGTGCTGAGATGATGGTGTTCCCAGGGGTGGATTTTAAGGGATCCAGCAGAGCACTGCTGTAGGTTCTGGCCTGGCCTGACAAGCTCTTGTGTACATACTATAAACATCTCTACATGCTTTGGGCATTGGCTCAGCATTGGTCTGGCATGTCCCCTTCCAGTCTAACAGCATGGATTACTCTGGCATGCCAGCCCTGAGTGCTAGTCAGCTAGCAGAGCTTGCTTTCCTTTGCCAATGCAAGACATTTGGAGCATCCTGGCCAAGGATGCTTTAGCACAGAAATGTTCTAAGATGCAGGCACCAAACAGCTTGTTGTAGCAGCAGTGAAGGTGCCACTTTGGGTGCTGTTGAATGCTCCCATATAAAGCACAGGCTGTTTTGGCACATTACTGCATTGCTTGCTACACACAGTCAAGCATCACCACCAGGACGGAACAGGAGGGAAAATCCATACTTGAATAACCCATGTGAATGACCCAGTACCTGTTGACCAACCTTCAGCTCACCTTTTAAACCAAGAAACTGCTTGTGCCAGGCTTTGCTGTAGACAGGTCTTCTTCAAACCAGATTGCCTTGAGTTTTTCGGCCAAGTTGGAGACCACAACTCTACTGCTCCTGCCATGCTGAGGATGCTGGTTTTCCCCCCTCTTACTGCAGCTTATCTGACAGTGTTTCTGTCTCCATTTCCCCATGCAGCCCCCTTTACTGCCACCATTTAGTTATTTTCGTAATTAAATATAGATTATGGCACTGGGAATAAGGGATTATTACTTATTCATAAGCTACTTAGATTTTAAAGTGTGTGCAGAGCAGGGCTTATCACATGTCTGTGTCTGCATCATTACTATGTCAAGGGCCAGGGTGAGCTCCAATGGCTGCTGGGATTTCACCTGAACCTTACTCCTCTCTTCTCTCCCCAAGGTCTCTGCATGTGGATTTGGACTCCCATTTCTCTCTTGTTTTCCCTTTTCCAGTTGAGGCTGTTCTCTCTGGAAGACTCAGAATTTTCAGGAGGCAGCTCTGCAGGAGGTGGTTTTTTTGGCAAAGTTCTCTAGGAAAATCCTCCCAATACCTGGGTAATTATTGACTGAATTTCAGACTGCCTTAGAGAGCAGGTGGAGGAGGCAGGAGAAGGTGCTGTTGGCAAGCTGATGGGAGAAGCAGAGGGAGGAAAGTGCCATGGGAAGGTGGGATGCTGTTGTAGGTCCATAATGATACCCCAAAGCCTTGTGCTTCTTCAGTATGCCCAAGCAGAAGGGTTAGAAGCTGCTCCTTCCACCCTAGGACAAGCAGTGGCTTCTCAAACACCTTTCTCTGCCTTCAACAGTACAGCACATCAATCTCTGGGCAATAATAATAACATCAATAATAAAACCATCTGACCTGGCTTGTGCACGAGGGTGGACTTCTGTCTCCATCTTAGTCCAGATTTTGCAGCTGCTAATAGTGTTGTTAATGCCTGATGCTGAAAAGCTTCTGCTGGTCTGCTGGTGAGCTCCCAGTTGGCAACAGGGCAGCTCATCACACAGTGAACTGAAAAGAAAGAGGAAGCATTAAATCCCAGTGCTTATCTCCCCCTCCATCCTCCCAGCTCCAAGACTGTCCCTGCAGATGCAGCAGCATCCCAGCATCTCCCAGCAGGTGTATTTGCTCTCTCACCCTTGGGGACTCATTAGCATTTCCATCATGCTCCTTCCATCTCTTCCTGTTGCTTCTGCATCTTGCCTGGCTGAGATGGCAGCATGGGGCCATTTCTATGTGAGCCAGGCTGACACCTCCACCCTCCACTGTCCCCACACCTCCCGTGTGGTTCTTTCTGACTATTTTAAGGACTAATGCAAACTCCTGGCTCGATAGCTTTGTGGACTAAAGACCTTTTGTCAACACAGCAGATACAAGACAAACTGCTGCAAGATTCCTCAGAGCAAAATGATCCTGATAAATTGGAGAAATGGCCTGAAATCAATAGACTGAAATTCAATAAAGTCAAGTGCAAAGCGTTTCACTTAGGAGGGCGATATCAAAATTGCAGATATAAGATGGGGAAGAACTGGTAAGCCAGCAGGAGAGCAGCCAAGGCTCAAGCAGTGGAGTAGCCCTCAAACTGAGCACCAGACAATAACCTGGTGTTTTAGGAAGGGAAAGAAAAGGCACATCTTGCCCACAAATGCATTGTTTCAGAGAGAAGACAGCAAGGTAATTTATTTGGCTCCATTTAGTGCAAGTGAGGCATCAGCTGGAGACATAGATCTCCAGGTCTGGGCATCACAACTTTAAGAGCGATTCAGACAAATTGAGGGAGTTCAGAGAATTTGGAAAACATGCCCTGGGAAGATGGACTGAAGGAGCTAGGTGATCAATTGGTTGAGGGTTGGACAAGCTCTAATAGGCTTAAACTGCAGCCAAGAGGCCTTGGGTTAGATGCTTAGGAAAAGCTTCCTAAGAGGAAGGCTGGCTGAGAGCCAGCACAGGGTGTAAAAGCTATGTGGGAGTCCTGTCCCCTGCAGGGCTTCAACAACCAACAGAAGAAACATCTGTCCTTCCCAAGTCCTTCCCATACCACATGGATGAGATCTTGCCAGCCCCGCAAGCAGGATTAGCCATGTCCTTGGGGTTACCAGACTGAGGCAAGCAATATACTTCCTGTTGTCTCATGCCCTCTTACCAGCCATACCAGGTCCTGGCCAACCTCCCAGTACCTGCAGTGGTTATGTCCTCAGTGTGCTCAGTCCATGTCATCATCCACCCACAGTTGTGCCAGCTGTTCCCTTCACATGCCTAGGCAAGATCCTCCCAGCCATGCTTATGCTCCAGGTTTCTTTTGCTGTCAGACCACAGTTTCATTTGTGTCCATCATGGAGATACCTAAAAGGTATATTTGGGGTCTAAGATTAGGGAAGAAGATAGAGATGAACATGACTTTGAAGCGAGCAAATTACCAGGCTGAGCTGTTCCTGTATCTCACAGGAACCATCTGAGAAGGATCTGCACCACCCCTTCTCCTAATCTGGGTGTGGTGACTCCATGCCTGATCATGCTGAAACCTTTAGGATTTGGCTTACACCACAAGCTGGAAAAGCCAAAAAAAGACACCAGAGACTAAAATGCACAAGCCAGGTGTCTCCAAGGATGCTTTGGTGTTTGGATTCGCCACACATCCCCATGGCCTCAGCCCCACTGACTTGGTTTTTGGAGATGAACTTTTTACAAGAGCATGTAGTGATAAGACAAGGGCTTTAAACTGGAAGAGGTTAGATTTAGAGTAGATATAAGAAAGAAGTTCTTCACTGTGAAGGTGCTGAGGCACTAGAGAACAGGTTGCCCAGAAAGGCTGGGGATGCTCCATCCCTGGTGGTGTTCAAGACCAGGTGGGATGGGGCTTTAAGCAACCAGGTCTAGTGGAAGGTGCCCTACTCTGTGGCAGGGGTGGTTGGAATTAGATGATCTTCCAACCCAAAGCATTCTCTGATTCTAATTTGGTGGCTAGCTGCAGCCCTCCTCCAGATCAATCCCTCTCAATTGCATTTTTTGATCGTAATTAATGTTTGCTGCGTAATTACATTGATTTTTTTTTTAATGCACTCTGAGAGATGAGGGGAATTCATAGCCTGAATGCGTGAGTGAGGCTGATGTTGAAGCTGTGCTAGAAGGGAGAGCAGCAAGAGTTGCACCAGGGATGTCCAAGGAGGGCATCTGCTCAAATACCCCATGTTACACACAGGCGTGTTACGAAGCTACAGTGACAAAGGGCTGGACATGGAAATGTTTGCCCTGCTGATCCTTTCCTCCCTGGCCAAACCACTCTACTGACCTTTGCTTTCTGCCCAGTAGCCCTGGTGAAGCCCAGGGAAGTTTGGTCATCTGCAGCCTCGGCAGTCTTGTTTCCACTACTAAGCTCAGCAAGGAAGAGGATTTTATTTATTTATTTACCAAATCACAGTGTGAAGAGGGATTTCAGGGCAGTCTGAGCTTCCCAGAGCTGTGAGAAGTGGATAAAACCTCCTCCAGCTTTGTGCAGGGTGGTCCCTGTAAGTAAGTAAGAAACCTCAGCCTGGGCACAGCTGGAGCTGTGTCCCTGCTGCTTGTCACTCACTCGTGCTACCAGCAGCTTTGTCATGAGCATGTATAAATGTAACAGGCACCTGTAAGCCTTCCAGGCTGCTTTGTGCTTTCTGAACAGCCAAACTGTTATAGCCAGCACCTGCACAGCAAGCCCCAGGAGATGCTGCAAGGAAGCACCTTTAGGTAGAAGCTGCCTCAGCACTCAAGGCTGTCAAAACTGTGAGGATTTGGGTCACCACACCAGAATGAGCTTAAAGATCCTCTTACTTATGGTAAAACCTACCTGGGGGGGTGGTGCTGGGGCTCCAGACTTCATAATGAAGGAGAAGGATTCTGGGCTTTTCTCCATCCAGGAGTGTCTGCTGCCTTCCACATTTGCTGTGGCAAGGTCCACAGCTGGCAGGCTTGCAAAACCAGTGCTGGAGCATTTCCTCATGCTTCATGCAGCAGCATGGGTGGTGACATCTCCCAGCCTGCATCTAGGATGCTGCAAATGTGCAAATGCTTGTTAGAGCATGGATATTCACGGCAGGTCCCTGCAGATCTCAGAGAGCTGCTGTATAAATGGCAGAAGGGCAGTTTGTATTCACATTGCCAACAGCCCCCTTGGGCTCAGCAAATGCCAGATCAGTCACTGTTGAAGGCACAAGCTGCTGTAAAGGATTGGTGTATGGGAAAGGGATGAGCCTTGCCCATGCCCTCAACAGGAAGCAGGCAGCTCCTGGACTAGAGGTGGGGTGTAAATATGCCCACAATGCTGATGGAAAGGCCAAGTCCCCTCTGCACCTCCCCTGACCATAATACCAGCACTGGGTTGGCAGCCCAGATCTCCATGTGAGTGCTGGTAGGCATTTCTTTGGAAGAGGCATTATAAACTCATCACCTGCTCATCTCCAAGCTTTCTCCTTGTTAGAAAGGATGTCTCTCACACTTTTTTTCACAGCATCTTGTTTTGCATCGCCTGTTAATTATGTGCCCTCCAAAGATCATTCTTGCCTCAGCAGTTCAGAGGAGGCCACGTAGCACCAGCTCAGCACTGCCCAGATGAGAATGCTGTGACAATTGCTGCTGAAAAACAGCCTCATTGTGCACAGGTGTTATTAAGCAGCCACAGATGTTATACATTTTTTTCAATAAAACCCCCATAAATTAAAAAAAAGAAAAAATGAGGCAAGCAATACACTCGGCAGAGACAAAGGAGAGAGCTGTCAGCAGCATTGTGCTGGGCACACTCACCACTCTGGGTGGCAAAATGCTCAGCTGGTCAAACAATTCAGTGGCCAAACATCTGCAGGGACTTTGTGTTACAGAACTGGTGTGAGGAACATTTGATTTCTGCATTGGCAAGAGACCTTTGGTCCCACTGCACCCCCCTTGACCTGGCTGGTGTTGAGGAGAGGTGGGACCAGTCTTGGAGCTGTGGTCATTGGCAACCACTCCTCACATTTGGGTGGATGGTGCAGCGACTGGGAATCAGCCCTTTAAGCAGGCTGTGAGCCCACTGGTATAACAAAAGGTTTGTTTTCAGGGTTTGAGAGCTGTGGAGCATGGAGGTGGCTTTCCTTCTGTGTTGTGTGTATGCCCGAAATGCAATTATTTGGCTCCTACCATGTCTGATATTATTGTTCTTGCTATCTTTGGTACTTTTATGGCCCCATCACCATAGTAACAGAGCATCTCAAAACCCTGTGAGGAGGGAATAATATTATTCCCATTGTAGAGTTGGGGAAAGTGAACAACAGCAAGGAGCAGAGCTGGAGAAGCAGGAGGACTTGGACAAGTCTATCCATGGCCACTGACTTGGGGTTCATACTCCTGCTACTTCCAGTTTTAAGCAGTCACCCTGCTTTTCCTGGGTAGCCCCAGGCCACATTTCCATCCCACTTCTTTTCGTCTCAGTTTGAGTTAGCCAAACAACAACCTCCTGCTTGGAGCACCACCCATTGATGGGCACTGCCCAAGGCAGGGTAAGGGTTGGTTTGCTCTGATGAAGATCTTTCATTTTGCATAGACTATTTGAATGCATCTCAGGCCAGCCCCTGCTCAAACACATCTTTAAATATTGAAAGAAAAACAGAGTAGTGTCAGAGCGAGACATGTCAGATTTTCCTCATCCCTGACCTATTCCAGACTAATTTCCACCCTGGGGGCTTAGCTGTTTTCCCTGAAATACAGCTGACAGAGATTCAGAAAGAGGGATTGGAAACAGTCTTCTGCAGCACAAGCAAATGATTCAACAGGTGAGGGTAAGACAATGTGGTGTCCAAAAGCCTAACATTGATGTCCACCTACCTGCCTCTGACCAGGCTGTTCACTCCTTCCCTGGGCACCTTCTCTTGGTGGGATGAGGTTGTTCCTTTCCCAGCTTGCTGCTTCACCGGCTCCTGGCTTGCAGGGTTGCCATCATGTTCCCTGACACACAGCTCCTTGCTGCCTTCCCTGCCTCGGGTTGTTCTGGAATAAAACAATCTTCAATTATTCCTCTCTTTTCTTTTTTTTTTCCTCCTTCTTCCCTTTTGTGCAATATATCATTTTTTAATTAAAAAAATGCCTCGTGGAAGTGTAACGGGCTATTAAATGTTTTGGTCCATAATTAACATCAAACCCCTGACTTAAAATCTTTATGGATTGAGTGAGCTCCATTAGCTGCTACATGAATAACGCTGCACAGCTCTCGGAAGCCCACAGGGTTCAAATCACCTCATTTCCCCTGCAAAGGGGGAAAAAAAACAAAGGAAGGTCCTCACCAGGGACTCACTGCTCTTCTCCCTGCACCCATCACATCATGGGCCACCCTAGAGTGAGTAAACTCCCCCTGCACCCAGGATTTCCCCCTGGGAGGGATATCAGAGCCTCATGACAGCCAGAGTCCTGTTGCTTTGCACAGGAAAAGGCAAGATGTGGCCCTGGAGGAAACTTCTCTCCCCACACAAATCACTCCCTGGCAAATGCAGCGGTTTGGCGTGAGCGGCAGGGTAGAGATAACACTTATTTCTTGTGGGGATCAGAGTGGTGGTGGCAAGCCCCCCTTAGTGAGGACAGGCATGGTTGATGGGGTGCTTTTGCAAGCAGGAGGGAGGGAGGATGAGTCACTGGGGACCTGCAGCACATTTCTTACCTTCCTTCCCAGTTCCCAAAGGAAGGACAGGAGCTGGCAGGTTGCCTTGTGGTTTTGCACTCCTGGGGGCAGGTTGGAGACAAACCCATGCATGGAGAAGACGCCAAGGTCCTTTGTGTTGTCCCTGCAGCATAAACACAACAGGCTCCATGCTTTGACTTGTGTCCCAAATCACTGCCCAGTGCAAGCTGCTCCCCATCTCCAGCCCAGCTGTAAGGTGCCCAAAATGCAAGCTTGGGGCTGCCCAGCTTTGATGGGTCATGGATCATCATTACTGATGCATGTCCCAGACACAAGCTCACCATCTTCTAGGAGTTTGAGGAGCTTTGAATCCCTGTGATTCAAATGATAATTCCCAGCATTTACTGTAAATAATTAATTGCATTTCATACCCCTGGATCATTGTCCAGCGTTGGCTCTCAGCAGCAGTGACACATCTGTTGGGGCTGCAGGCAGATTTCAAATGTTCCCATCCATACTTTAAAGGTGGAAATAACATTGGAGCTGAGGCACTTGTCTTCAATACTGCTGGGTTATGGATGACCAGCTCTTGTTTGGGCTGATGAATGCTGCTATCAACCTTGCCAATTTATTGTATTATTCCTTCTGGGCATCTCCACTGGCATGTTCATTATGGCTATTGGACACAAATTGACCCACTTCTGTATTCTTGGCTTTCTGAATGAAGCTGGAGTTAGGAGATACTGGTGTTCTCATTAGGTTTCTGCTGTGTACTTAGCTATTAGCCTGCTCTTGCTAAGTGGCTCTGGACTGTCTTTCAGGCTTTGCTCCTACATGGAATGAGCTGTCAGTTCAAAAAGCCTTGGCCGTTTTTCATAGCTTGGCTGTCACTCAAGTGCCTCATAACAATGAGGACAACAGAAACAGACATTCTCCAAGGTATGAGAAGATGGTCGACTTCCAGCACTCTTCTGGTATTCCCTTGAGCCTAAAATGATTTTTTTTTCTTGAAGTAAAGGAGTCTTAGGTCACCTAGGACAAGATCCCACTGCAATTCCCAGTGCTACATTAGCAGGGCAGCTTGGTCATCTGCTGTAACTCATCTTCTCCTTCCAGCTCTTGGATGAGAAGTAGAGCATGAGAATGAAGGCCAGGCTTTAGCACTGTGGAGGAGAGACTCATCTCATCTCCTAGCAAGAGCTGCTTTGGACAGCACAGCTTTGTGATCACAAGCAAGACATGCTGCCATCATGTCCAGAAGCCAGCCTGTGCCACAGGCACAGCTAAGACAATTGCAACATGGGAAAAGAAAGGCAGAAGCAGACTTGGCACCATGGGCTATGTTAAAATGAGTCCAAGTCCTGGCGTGCCCCTGTTGTGGTAAGGAAGAGAGCTGGACCATCTTCTCCAGGCAGGGCTTGCCTGTCCCAGAGCATCCTGAGGGGAACCAGAGTGATATTTTAAATAAGCTAAGTATTAGCTGCATCCCCTCCTTGAGACTGATGCTAGGCAGTGAGGCTGAAAATTAATCGCTTAAAGGAGTTTCTTTTTTTTCCCCATTACTTCTTCCTTTTTCTTTTTCTTTTTTCATTCTCTTGTCAGCTCTATTAAACTTTAAGTCCACAGAATATGGAATACACACAGTAGGGAGCCCACCAGCTCTCTTCTGCTCTCCTCCACCAGCCCCAGCCCTGTGGGTCAGCAGCAAGGTTTGCTGCACATAGCCAAGAGCCTGTGGAAAAAACAAAGCTGGAGGAGAGTCCAGTTTCTGCTGCTTTGTTTCCAGCCCTGCCCAAGAATGGTACAAATTCAAATAGGCACTGCTTCAATCCAGCTAGCTTCTGCTGAATCAGCTCCATTTAAAACTTGGCCTTTCCAAAAGGCCGCAACTCTCAGAAACCCCAGCCAAGATTTTATGGGTAAATATAAAATGAATTAGGAGGCAGGTTTTAAAATAAAGAATTACTCTTGGAATCCAGGGGTAATAATAATTTCTCACAAGAATGCAGAATCTCTTAATCTACAGCCCAAAGGTGCATGCTCAGCAGCATGGTGGAGGCACTGCTGAGTAGAAGCAGATCAAGCTGCTCTTGGACACCTTGGTTGCTGGCACTGGTGCATCAGCTACTGCCCAGTGTGGGCACACCTGGGTTGGAAGGAGCATATTTTTTTTGTTTGCTTTTGTTTTGCCTCTCTGGTAGCAACAAACCTCTGAGCTGGTTGAAAAACATCATGAGGCAGGTCTATTCAATCAGAAACTGATGATTCAACTTCACCTAATTGTTTGGAGGGGAGAAATTGATTTCATTGATGTTTTCAGCAAGGACATTATCAAACAGGTTGCATTTGGATGGTCTCATTTCAGCTTGCCCATGTGCCATGGCTGGGATGTTCTGCTTTGTTTGTGTTGCAATACAATGGCTGAAAGTGATGGGAAGGTAAAATAAAATCCATTTTAAAGTATTTCTTTACTGCAAGAAAAATAACCCAAAATGTTGACTTGTGCTCCCAATCTGCCACAAAATAGAACTTTGCTATCTTGGAAGTTCTTGCAAGCCAAAGCATCTGTGATTTGTCCAGCCAACTGTAGTAACTGCTGTAGGATGATCTCACTTTGGACAATCCAAGAGCACTAGACATTATGCTGAAGGCACCATAGGGACATGGAAAGGGTGCAGTCCTCCCCAAACACATCCCCTCTCCTCATGGATGTTTGCCAGCCCAAGCAATCCCCAAGCAGTGTTTGTAGTCACAGAGTCCCACCACCTCCCAGGTAGTGATGCTCCTTGAGCCTTTTTTTGTCCTGATGTCTAACCTGATTTCTCTTGCTGTAATTTAAGCCGATTATTTCTTGTCCTGTCCACCATGGACATAAAGAACAGATTATTCTTTTCCCCTTGGCAGCAGCCTTTTAAGCACTTGAAGACTGTTATCACATCTCTTCTTCCATCATCTCTTTTAGGCTAAATAACCCAATTCTTTCAATCTTTCTTTGTAGGTCATGTCTTGTAGACCTCTGATCATTCTGTTTCCTCCGTGCTGCCTGCAGCAGCCCCACCTCCTTTCTGATACAAGCTGCCAATACCAGAATCTACTCCAGCATAGACCTCACCAGCCCAGAATGGACAAGAAAGATGATTTTGTGAGTCTTGTAGGCATGCTGCAGCTTTTATATCCCAGGGTGCTCTCTGCCTCTTGATGTAACACTGATTCCTCATGTTCAGCTCATGACCCATTATAATTTGTAGACCTTTTTCTGCGAAACTGCTGCTGATTGTAGCCTTGGTGTTTCCCATGAGGTTTTGAGGTGAATAGCAGAAGACAAGAATGAAGTATCCTGAATGAAGGTTGTGTTCTCTTCTACTTGTTGGTCTCCTCCAGGTCCTGATTTTGGTCTGTTCATGTCTTCAAAGTACACTTTTGGTCAGGCTTTGGACTAGGCTGTGTGGTACCTGCATTAGATGCTGTTCACTTCATGCAGCAGAGACTTGATTGATGAGCCTTTAACTTGCTGGCCCCCATGCCTCATAATTTCTAGTGTTTTCTCTCTCTCATGCATGTCCTTTCACAGTCTGAGACATGCTTTTGTTTAGGACTGGATAATCGGTATTTTATGCAAAAAAAGATGAGATTTGTAATTTTCTGCAGTCCACAGGGCACTGAAAAGCAGAGCAGAATGGCCTGTCCCTATCCCCCTGGAACTATGTTTAGTGTGAGTGGTTTTCCATGACTTGATTTTTTTTCCTTAGAAACTGGAGGTTTCTGTTCAGGACTTGCTAGTGGAAAGCTGAAGGGTAGATCCCAGAGCTCTGACCTAAAGGGACTCCATGCAACGACTCCAGACAATCCCAGGGGAAGCATTTCCACCACCCAGCCATGGAGTCAGCCTCTTTCTCCCAGTGAACATCTAAATTATCTACACAATCTCAAAAAACCCAGGCCCCAGAGATGGACCAATGCTGCTGCTCAATGAGACAGAGCAGGAGGGGAAGGAAATCTCCATGCTCCAGGTGAGCCTCTGAGCCTTAGGCCAGAGACACCCTGTCAGCAGACCTATCTGATTGCCTGTCGTCCTCTCCTGATGCTATCTCAGCATCAGCTTCATTCTCCTGCAGGCAGCAGCACGGGAAATTTCAGTCATGGGAAAGGTCTCAAGGGGAGAGAAATGCAGGTCACTGCTGGGACACACTCTCCAGGCAAGGAAGCACATGGAAAGGTACTTGGGTTATGATAGTAATTAATGTGGACATAGTTGGTAATGGCAGAGCTGGTGCTCCAAGTAAGTGCACGGAGGCAGGAAATGAACCCCATCAATTTTTAAGACATCAGCTGTTTCATGGGGCAACTGAGGAGATGGGAACAACTGGACCTTGGTTTGTTAGGCAGCCTCTGCCCACAGCCAGCAGCTGGATGCAAACATGCTCCTCCCATGCCATGAGATGGACCTGCCTATCTGCCTGCCAGAAGAGGGCCCTGAAAATCTGGGAATGACTCCAGTCCAGCAAAGTACATTAGCAGGACTGTGGGTGACAGTGGGATATCAGTCAGAAGGTGCACTTAGGTGATGATGGTTTAGATGAGTGTGTTGCTGGTTGCAGCTGTTCAGTCCATACTTGCAATGTGTCCCAATTATGCAAAGCACAATTGACTGCATTTCCATATCTACCCCTTCTCATGCAGTGGAAGAACCCCTTTTTGGCTAGGGACTGAAGGGTATTTCCAATATTTGGGAAACCACCCTGTTCCCACTGAAAACCAGGAGTCTCTTGTCCCCAGTTCCTGCAGAGTCAGGACAGAGACTGCTGCAGAGTGGGTGTTTTTATGGACTGGCTGCTCTCTCCCTTCACAGTTCTAATTACATTGTATATTTTGGAAATAAAAATGTCCTTTTTGATAATACCAAACGGGAAGGTTCTCCAGCATTTCCAAGTACAGAGAGGAGGAGAGGCAAGTGATCAAAGGCAAGCTGTAATGAGCTATTGGAGGCAAGCCCAAGGTCACTGGGGTCAGAAGGGCCAGTGTCACACTGGCTTGTGATACTCAGCCTGATGTCCACTTCTGCATGATCCCACATCATTGTAGCTGAGTGTTTGGGTCTGCACACCCTAAACACACAATGATGGAGAGAGACAGTCCCTTCTGTGTGGGCACCATTGTTTAAATACACATGGCAGAGAGGAGGGATGCTTACCTTACTCTACAGATGGGACAGACATGCCAAGTCCAAGGCCCTGCTCCCCACAAAGGACTGAAAGCATCCAGATGCTCTCGAAGATCTGGAAGCACTGCAGGAGTCATCTTTACAGCAGACAAAGATTTAGGGCAGTGATGAGTGGAAATCTAGGGCATCAAAGAGCAGAGTTCTGTATAATCAAGGATATCTAGGGCATGGAGGAGCAGAGATGTAGGTAATCAATGAACAGAGATCTAGGGCATCAAAGAACAGATCTAGATAATCAAGAAGCAGTGATCTGGGGCATGTTGGAGCAGAGGTCTATGTAATCAAGGATTAACAATCTAATGCATGAAGTAGGGTTGCTCTAGAGCATCAAGGAGTGGAGACATGAGGCACTGAGGCGTGAGACATGATCTGTCTCACAGGGATGCTCCCAAAACACTGGCATCACTCCCAGGCTCACAGCCTGATACTGAGGGTTGTTCAGGAAGGCAGAGATAGGACTGAAGCCCAGCCTGGGTACAGCCCTTTACCAACCTTTTATAGTCCAGGGAAGAGGAAGACAAAATTCACAAGAAACTCTACACAGCATGGTGAGCTCACTGGGCTGCTGAGGCCAGCTGAGTCTTGACTGGCAGCCTCAGGCTCTTGCAGGGGGGAACCATAGAGTTGCTTCAGCCAGCAGGAAGGAGCCTGCCTCCACATCACCAGCAGCAGTAAACACGATCTGTCTGGAAAAATAGAGCCATATTAACAGTTATTGATCTATAACTTTTAACCAATTTCTTCTTTACAATATTGGCTTGCATCCTAATTTTAGCTTTTTATGTTCGGCGCTAGGCAAACTCTACTCCATCAGCAAAAACCAGCCCCTGTGGGCCAATCTGTGTCTTCCATTGAGCTGAATGATAGAGGGCTGGAACAATATTTTTCGACAGATCAGTTCCTGTTCAGGGTAGCAGTGGCCATTATGCAAATCAAGCTATAAGAAGTTTAAAAGTCTGGAACCATTATATTTCTTTATTTCATTAACATCAGTGCGAGCGGGCGAGTTAATACGACAGAGCAAGCCCATTCCAGGGCTTACACAGAATAGTTCCCCTCCCATTTAACAAGATTGGTGATTTCCCCTAACTGGTGGCTCCCAGCAGCTGTACTAGGGGCACTGAGGCATATTTTTGCAGCATGCAGCTGGGCAATGGGTGGGTGACAAATGTCTCTGAGCAGATTAGCTCACAGGAATCCTCTGCCCGAGCTGGCAGATGGCTGGGAGGGCTCTGCTCCTTGCAGCAGGCAGACATCCAGGAGAATGGGGGGACAAGTAGGGCATCGATTACAAGGGCTCTCATTATCTTCTGGCTCCTTGGGAATTTTGCCTCCCCTCCTCAGAGCACCTCCACAAATTCTCTTATATGGCCTCTTTACCTTTAATTCACTGCACAGGTCAGGAGAAGTTGCTTCAGCAGAGATACTCTGGTGTGCAGAGAGATGTAGACACACAGGAAGAACATGATGTTAACCCCATTTCCTCCTGCTCTAGTGCTGGACAGAAGTTTTCCCAGCAAAACAGCCATATGAGGAGCTGAGGTCTGCTATAATACAGGCATGATGTTATGGGCAGAGAGGTTTGTGCTGCAGCACACGTCCTGGTGCCCAGGTGGTGGCCATCCCTCCTCTTCCATCCAGTATCAGCCATAAACACATGCCTTCAGAGTCACCTCTATCCTTCACCCCACTAAGGCACAGATACATTTACTAAAGCAGCAATGCAGACAGACACACATCCCTCTTTGTGACCCCTTTCAGCTGAGGGTATTAGCAGCCAGCTCCTCTTCACAAACAGAAAACTAATACATAGCACTGCCATGCCAGCGAGGAAATTAAGGGATACTGGAACTCAGCCCTTATGTTAGTGTCTTAAGGAAGGGAGCAGGTAATACCTGGCCATCCTCAAAATCCAGCTAAACCCTAAACCAGGTCCAGCAAACCTGTGAGAAGCTGACTCTTTTCCATACCATACACCCTCTTCCAGCCATATAAGTCACACAAAAGAGGCACTGACATACACTCACTTTGTACATATATATTTGCATAGATGTGGAACATAAAGATCACAGCTTGCCACACTAATGGAGCCCAGCACTGTAATGGCTCCATTATAAACGGCAATGTCTCGGAGCATTACAGCTAAAGACTCTACCTTTTAGTGTTGAAACTTTTAATTGATTTTAAAATACACAATCAATCACAGTTAATCAAGGAATCATGAAGAAGCTATCGTACACAAATACACAAAGACAGCCTATAAACCACAATTAATGACCACTTAAACAATGCTAGGAATGAAAATAGGATTATTTATTAGTGTCTATAAACAGTAATGGATAAAGTAATGAAGCAGCAGCATGGGGGTGTGTTAGAAGCCAAAGTTTGTGATATTTAACACCAAGTGGCCATAAGTGACTTCTCAGTGAATGGGTCAATGACAGAATTTAGAGCAATCTTTCCAAAGAAGGAGAGACCATTTTTTTGCTCGTTCTAACACTGCCATTACCCTGCAGTTGCTGGGGGAAGTGATCCTTCCTCAACCAAGGTGAGAGCAATTCCTGGATTCTCATCACAAAGCCATTGTCTCTCCTAGGGCCTGGATTCAAACCTGTCAGGCTTAGCCTTGCTCCATGGCAGGGGGCTACCTATAGCTAAAAGTCCATCCTTAACCTGCCAGGTAGGCTGTATTTCCTCCCAAGGGCTGTCTCACCATACACCAGTGCAGCTGGACAGCTCTAGCTTTCATATTAAGGAGAGTGATTAAAATCCAGCTGGGTGCCCCATCCCAGCCTTGGAGAGCTAATTCCTCCTGTCTCAGGGTGGCAAGCAGCCTGATGGGCCAGAAAAGGGTGAGCAATGCAAAGGCTGGAAGTTATTAAGTCTGCACCTAAGCCAAGGACCATTAGCTTGGGAAGGGCAAAGGAGATGAATTCTATGGAGGCAGCTTGGAGGTCCCCTAAGGTTTGTCCTTGACCACAGCTCCAGGTGGTCTGTCCAGGATTTAGTACAAAAGACTACTCTGCCTAAGCTGGCTTTACTCACGCCCACATAGCAAGAGACATGCAAGCCCAGAGCCATGCACTACCAAGGCTCACACCAATCCAATTTTACCCATGCTGCCTGCAGAGCCATTTTGCTCATTGCTATGCTGGATCAAGACCTTCCTGTGCCTCCTTGCAGTGCCTGCTGCCCCTGGGGACATGCAGAGGCACAGTGATGTGGCATTCAGCCAGCCAGCAGTGGCAGAACCCTGCTCCCTCCTATAACACAGCCCTCACCTCTCTGCTCTGCACGCAACAGTTTGCAGCTTTGCCACCAGAGCCATTTAGTTTCTCTAAATAAAATAAGCAGCCCTCAGGACCCCACTCCTAGCTCCCTAATGCAATGGAGAGGCAATGATGGAGTGATTCCTGGTAAGGAGGAGGGGAGATTCCAGAGGAAACTTTGTCCTGTTGCATCATCCCCTTAAAAGCAAGTGCCATCTAACCCCTAAACACCACCAGTACATCACCTTAGCTGATGTCCCTGCAGGAAGTGGGGCCTGGGCAAGTCCCTCTTTCCGTGCTGGTGCAGGAACATGAGGATATGCTTGTGCACAGACAATTCTACAGTGAGATGGAAGTCTCAAGCTTGACCAGGTACAACTTCTAACACAGATCTTAAACTCCTATTAGTCACTTCAGATCAGTCTTACTGCACTGTCAAGGCTTGGTGCTGGAGGCCTGAAAAGGAGCTGATGGCAAGTCAGACGCCATAACCACATCTTCCCTGAGGTTTTGTTGTGGGCCTGAGGATGCTGCAGCCCCTCGCTTCAAGCCCTGCCTGCCAGCAGCCTGCTTGCCCACAGTGCTTGGACTTGCTCACACAGACCAGCACCTTCCTCTCCTTTACCGTCTCTTTTATTGCCTTGCAAGTTGGCCCCAGGATGTTTTATCACACCATAGCACATAATACAAATGAAAAACAAAGGGGAAAAGTTTGAATCATTTTTTAATATATTCATCCCTGTGCAGGGGAACAATGATCCATCTGATTAAATCTGCATGCTAGAGTTTATTAAACCAGGTTGGCCTCTCGCTTTCTCTCTCCTTTAGGCAGGGACAAGCTCATTAAAATGAACACTCTGCTCCCTCCTCACTGCAGTCCTGCTTCACACCATCTCTGTGCTGCTGCTATCTTATAGATGTCACCAGGAGGTGATGAATAAAAGGGCTCTACAATTCAGTGTTTCTCTGAGAGCAGCAGCCAAGCCTTGGTGTGGCTTTGGGCAAAGGGTGTGAGATACCTTCAGCCTACCAGTGCCTCATGACTGCCATGTACATGCATCTGAGAGGATGCAAGAAAAGGCCCATTAGAATTGGAGGGAGCTGGGAGGGCAAGGGCTGACCACTCTAGCCCTGCCCCAGCACATGGTGTGTCATCTACCTCCTCATGGGCTGTTTCTCATCTGTAAAATGGGTTTGATGGTCACTGTTTCCCCATTAGGATAATTAATGTCTATAAAGCGCTTTGGATCCTGCACTAAAAATAAAGTCATTGGTAATGCCAAGGTGACAAGTGGGCATCTAAAGACAGGTCTCTCCTGAGACCAGGTGCCTGCACAGGCTCCTGTGTCTGCCAGCACAGCAGCTGCAGCTGCCCACCCTGCAGCCCCCACTCTCCTTGGGCTACCCCAGGAGGGTTCCCAGCCACCCTCTCTGGGGAGGCACTTCCAGCAGGCCACTTTGTGCTGCAGTTTCTCTTCCTCCTCAGCAGCCTTTCTGATGCAACCTAAGTTTGTTACACCCTGGTGATAACAGTGGCTTAGGCCATATAATCCCTCCTTTACTTGACTTTGGGTTATTTTGAGCAGGAGATTAAAAGGAGATTATCTACATCACCTGAGATGCTGCACTTTCTATTTCTACCCCCTTCCCTCCATCCCTCGGGCTCACCCAGTCCCAGGCAACAAAAAACCCCTCCCTCCTTCCCCTGTCCACCACACTTTTCTTGGAGCAGCTACCTGGCTGCAAGGCACTGGCATGTGGTGGTCTATCATCAGCTTCATTTCTTGGGCCCAGGTTCTCACCTGTCCACCCATGTATCCTGCACACATTATATATATATATATATATATATATATATATATACACACACACACACACATAAAGAATCACAGTAACAGAGGAAAAGCACTGGAAATATCTGTTTCATGCACAATGAGGAATCCCCGTCACCTGGCAGCACCCAGCCCACAGGCATCTCCCACACAGGACAGGGAGCTCCTTCCCATGTTCTGGAGACCACATGCTGTTCTCCAGCTCATTTCAGCTTAGATTTAACAAAGCACTTAATTGCTGGGTTAAATTCCTCATAAAACCTTGCTGAAAGCAGCAGGTTTGTTGAAACAAGGTCCAAAGAGGCAGAGATACTAGCAGCGACCAGGAAAGTTAATTCTCCTATCCAAGGGAGAGAACACCTCAAACATCCAAGGGGTGGGGAGCAGCTACTGAGAAGGGCTAATTCCCCTGGAAATCAAACACCCACACATGGCATCCCACCAGCATGTGTGACCTGTGCACACATTCACAGCAAGCTCACACCTTCATGGGCTATTTTTCCTCATTTCAGACTATACCAGGCTAGAATCCATCTGCCACCCTGGAAATTAATAGCAATCATTAAACAAAAAGAGCTGGCAAAAAAGAAGCCTGAGGTGAAAAGCAGCTATTTCTGCCAGGAAAAAAATTAAAACTATTTAGACATACAGAAAGTCATTTATTACTGTGAAGTCCTCCCTCCACCTGGGGTTTAAATCTCATTACGGTTTGTCCAAAACAGATGTTACCCCTTTAGCAGTAGATTATTAACGATAAACTCCATTCCTCCAGAGAGTGTGGATGTTCTGGGTTCACTTGCTTTTTCAACTTGGGTAACCTACACAGGAAATGTTGATGAGAAAGCCAATCCAAATTCTGGCAGAGCTCCCTACTTCTATTGTCTTGGACTCCAAAGCTTTTTCATTCCATTCTTCATCTCTTTTGGAACTCTCTGGGCAAGCAGGGACATACAGCAGCCCAGAGAGCTGCCACAAGTCCTGAGGAGGAGCAGTCATGATGTTGAGGAAGAGTTTTCAGGTGTCACAAGCCCATGCTAACACACCAATAGTTCCTACTGCTGCTTTTCCACCAGCACTTTGATGTGATCCACATCAAGATGAAACTAATCTCTTCTGGATAGAGCCTGGCATGTACATGACCCATTTCTCCAGGCTTCTGTGCTTCTACCCATGTTTTTGGGTAGAAGGCCACTTGGCTGGATTTCAGGCTTGTTGGCACCATAGAGAAGACCCAATGGTCCCTCATACATGTGGCTGAGCGTTCTCTATGGGCAAACACATGCTTTACTTATTCCCACAAGCACATGGGCATACTTCAGTGGGAAATTACCTACCCTTGAGGGAAAGACTGACTGGCACCCACTTTAGCCAGCCAAGCCCACAGCAGAGCCATAGATTTGTTCTGTTTAGATTTAATGTAATAAACATTAACATAATAAAGATACCTGCTCTAGGAGCCACATGAACCATGCTGTAAACACAATCAAATGAGACATTAATATCATCTCCACATAAATACAGCCATCTGGTTGCCCAGCCATGTCCCTGACCATTCCAGGTAGGAGGAGGTGCACCCCCAGCACTCCCCAGAGACCCTACTAAGTAGATGTTCTCACGATGCCTCTTGGAACATGTCTGGAAAGCCAGCAAGTACCAGCAATTTTGGGACTGTTGATGGTGAAGCCAGTACCAGCATCTCAGCGTGTTATGGTTTGAAGGAAAGGATGAGATGCAGAATCAGTTCTGCTCCAGCCCAAACCAGGACACAGGGCTTTCTCAGAAAACACTTTTTGCTATCAGTACAATTTATTCCATAACCTCAGACAAGTGGCAAGACTTCTGCTGCTGGCCACATATGTCTGTGACTACTTGTTGCTGGAGGAGAGTTGTTCCCTCAGCACAGCATGTCTCAGGCCTTCAGGCTTTATGGGTCACATCCCAAACCCTCATGGAGCCCTGGGGGACCCAAGGAGAACCCCAAGTAAGCAGTGTACTCACCTCTCTACAGGTGTGGAGTGCCCTTGAGATGAGTCCTTTGCAGGCTCATTTGTGTAGTGTCAAAGGCATTGCAGAACAACTTCAAGGTGGGAGGAAAAGCTTTTAAGTTCATTTGAATGAATTTAAGCTGTTGAACAGCACCTGAGATGAATGAGCATCCACAACCATCTTATGGGCTCTTCCCTCTGCCAGAGAATACAGGCACTGCTGCCTCACACATCCTTCTACAACTTCATCTGATAATTTGCACCAACCCTTCATCCTTTCATCCCCATCCCAGAGACTGCCAGAGCACAGACCTGCAACATCTAGGCCCACAAAGCCACCACCACTATGCTAGGACCACTGTCCCACACCCCTCAGCAGTGGGGCTGAACACCCTCCCTTTATGGAAGCCAAACTAAGGTGATTGTGGCACAGATATTTGTTTGTAGAATGGGTATTTGACCCATAAGGAGCATCCTATGAAATTTTATCAGGAAGGGCAAGTGTTTATTTCTACTGCTGAAACAACAGACCCACAGCTTACTAAAGTGTTTTTCTGTAGAAACACAGCACCTGTTTGTGTTAAGAGGTCAGGACACAAGCAGGGTTGGAAATGTTGCAGAGGGCCTGTCTTGACCTAGGGAAGAAGAGTCCCTCCTCCAAGACCTGATAAACCTGAGCTCCTCCAGCAGAGCCAAGTGCAGGAGTGGGGCCATGCTGGGTAAGCTGTGCATGGAAGGTGGTCATGCTTGGTTTCCTCTGCAATGCTGTTATCCTGAATAAACATTAGATTGGTTTTGGAGAGCTGCCCAGATGATCATTAACCTTCTCCTGGCCCATGACAGGAAGCCAGCCTGCAGCACTGAGCTAAAATTAGGCCTGTAGGGCACTAGGGCTTGCCAGATATTGCTATGCCTGAGCAGAAACCCCCTTCAAGAAGTGGACAAAGAGTTTAGCCTTAAGTTGGGCTCCTGAGCTCCAGAACCACAAAATAACTTAGGTTGGAAGAAACATCCAGAAGTCTTCTCCAGCCAGAAAAGCAGGACCAACTTCAAAGGTAGAGAAGTAAGAGGTTTGGGACATGGCTTAGTGACATGGTAGTGTTGATGGTTGACTTGATGACTTTAGAGGTCTCTTCAAATCTGTGTGCAGGACACTTGCTGATGAGAAGGTGAATTCCTTTTTGCCTACCCAGAGATCACAGTAGACCATTACCATGAAGCCCTCCATAGGCTATATGTTTTCTTGTCCATCTGCCAACACAGAGTACAGTCCACCCAGAAGCTGTGACTGAGGTAGGCACTGGTCAGAGACCTACACTTTCTGGCTTGGGACCACTAAACAGGGTGAGAGTGGGACAGAGAAGGAAAAGACCTTTTGAAAATCTGACCATAAATAACAAAAGCAGAGCAAACAAAACACTCATGTGTCTGAAAGTAATTTCAACAAAGCATTAGAGCCTTTCCATGGATTAATCAACAAGTTTCATCCTGTATTAAATTGGATTTTCCTGCCTGGGATGCAAAGGGTTATGCAGGCTTCCTGCAAAAATAAATTCATGAACAAAAGCAGTAAAACCCTCTTCCAAATAGCAGCAAAGTTGTGAGCAAGGATGGCAAGGCACAGTTCAGACTGTCAGTGCTGAGGAACACCAGCAGCTTCACTTCCCAGCGTGGGGCTGGCTCCCTCCATTGTATTGGTGCTGCAAAAACATGCTTTGATCTTCACTTTTTGTGGGGGAGGGAGGAAGAGGAGTCCTGCTTCCACAGCAGAGTAACATCAGCATAACCATCCCATAATGGAGCTGTGATTCAGCCTGATTATTTCTAAGGAAGAACTCCATCAAGTAAATACTAGAGAGGCTTTCTCCTGTGGAAAGACACTTTTCTTATTACTATTGTAGTACCTGATCAGAGCTTTTCATTCCTTACATCCTCTAAAAATCTTTTCCCTCTCCACATTCCTCTCACTGCCCCTCTAATTGCACTCCTTGGCTCTTTGAGGGCTCAACTGCACTGTCACAGGCTGGAGCTGACATTTCCTCTCTGCCCGTGCTGATATTTCAGCAGGCTGGTTTAATGCACAGGTAACCCAGCTGGGATTAAGAGGTTGTTCACCAGGAAGATCATTTATGCATTTACTTAAACTCAGTGGAGAATTTTGCTCAGTGGTCCACAGCAGTGTGTGATAGGGTTGTCATCTCAATAGACCCTGGAAGCTAAGCAGCCTGAGATGGATGTAAATGACTTCAGACTGCAGCTGAGTGAAAAGCAGCATAACTGGATTTCCTGAAATACCAAGAGCTAGCCTGTCCTGAAAATATTGCCATTTTAAACCAGAATTTATTTTGCTGTAGAACAAAAAGGTTCTTTAAAATCCTCATGCAAACAGGTTTATTTTGGCTATTCCTGGATTGCAGTGGTGGCCTCAGCCCAGCTGATGGAGCCTCAATGACTTCAAAGTAGGGCTTCCATCAGACACTAAGACACCCACAAATTTACAGCTAAATTGGCCTGAAACTCAACTTCCAAGAAAAACTGTAGCTTCTCAGCCAAAAGCTTGATTTTGCAAAAAGTGCATTTTGCACCAGAAAACAATTTTACTGGAGAATTCTTAATGGGACCAGCTGCAGAGTAAGATCTCTCTTATGGAAAGCCATATCAGGCAGCAGAAAGGGCTGGTTGTTCAAAGGGAAAACAAGGCAGGAGCCAGGAGTGACTCCAGCACATGAGGTTCCCTCCCACTCAGGGAAGCATCTCCCAGCACAGGAACACAACAGGCAAGTCCCAGGAAAGACAAGAGATGAACCATAATGCAGGGTCCATTCCAAGTCAGAAGCAAAAGAAAATAGGCTAGAGGCAGCACAGGACACACATCTGAAGGAGTGCATCCAGGATATAAGCCACTTACCATACAGGCCTGAGGTCTATCCTGAAGGCAGGACCATAAGCAAAACTGGAGACAAGCACACCACCAGCAGAGCTCACAAGAGAGCTGAAAGTTGGAGGCTGAGCTTATATGGAGCTCCTGAGCGCCTGGGCAGAGGTTTGAGTGGAGGCCCCAGATGAGGCTGATCAGGGTCATTAGTATCTTCAGGCTTCTCAGACTGGCACTCATTAGGCCACTGGTCTGCAGAAAGTGTCCTATGCTTCCTACAAAGAGACTGCAAAAGGATCTAGCAGCCAGAGAGTCTGTGGACACCAGAGAGTCATCAATGTCTTGATCTCTGTTGACTTGTAGTCTCCTTAACAAGAACAACTCAAGGAGAGAAACATTGTCTCTAGCACCATGTAGAGCCCTTGAGTGTCACTCCAGTGGTAATAGCAATGCTCCTGCATAGACACTGAGTGTGTCATTTTTGTTTTTCTCCCAGCTTACCCTAGAAAAGTGATCTCCTCCCTATCCTTCCCACCTGGCTACTTGTCATCTACTCTGTGACCTCCCAAGGTCTCAGCAAAAGCTATCCTGTATGTGATACTGGACACTTCTCAGCCCCTATTTACCTCTCTACTTCATTCCTTCATCTCTTTTCAAACCTCAGCAGAAAATATATCTCTTCTCCCTTGCCTAGTTTTCTTAAATAATAAATAATAGCAGGAGAGAGAACAGAATTGACTGGAGAACCCTATTATCTAACACTGTGAGGCATTTGGGAATAAGGGTGGGATGCACAAAATGCTGCCTTAACCCTGTCTGTGGAAGCAATATTAGTACCAAGACCTCTCAATATAAAATGAATTCTACGCGCCTGGGCATCTTTATTATTCAGCATGGTTGTGATTCTGACCAACACCATGCAGCAGGAGGCATGGAGAAACACTAGGAATATGAATGAGTAGAAAAAACCTGCCTGGCTGCCTCCTTTCCCCACCTGACATACCAGATGGATGTCAAGTCTCCATTTAGGGGAGACTTCATCATTAAGAGATGTTTTCTCTACCATTTTGGAGTTGCTTCCTCAGATTATTTTACACATAATGAAGAGCCAAGGTTGACTAAACGTTTATCATTTGTAACAGAATCATGGGATGGTTTGTGTAGGAAGGGACATTTAAAGGACATCTAGTTCAACCTCCCTGCAGTCAGCAAGGACATCTTCAACTACATCAGGTTGCTCAGAGTCGCACACAACCTGACCTGGAATGTTTCTGGGGATGGGACATCTACCACCTCTCTGGGCAACCTGGGCCTGTCTCACCACCCCCAGTGTAAAAAATTTCTTCCTTACATCTAGTCTAGATCTTCCCTCCTTTAGTTTAAAACCATCACTCCTTGTCCTGTGACAACAGGACCTGCTAAAAAGTCTCTCCACCTTTCTTATAGGCTCCTTTAAGTACTGAAAGGCTGGACCCTCTCCAACAGGTCCATGTCTTTCCTGTGCTGAGGACTCCAGAGCTGGACCCAGCACTGCAGGTGAGGTCTCACAAGGGCAGAGGAGAGGGGCAGAATCCTCTCCCTGACCTGCTGGCCACCCTGCTGGGGATACAGCCCAGGAGATGGTTGCCTTCTGGGCTGGGAGCACACATTGCCAGGTCATGTCCAGCTTTTCATGCACCAGTACCTCAAGGCCTTCTTTGCAGGGCTTCGGTCAATCCCTTCATTCCCTCAGACTGGATTAATACCAAAGATTGCCCCAACCCAGGTGCAGGACCTTGCTTGCACTTGGCCTTGTTGAACCTCCTGAAGTTTACCTGGGCCCACTTCTAAAGCTTGTCCAGGTCCCTCAGGTGTGCCAACTGCACCACTCAGCTTGGTGTCATCTGCAAACCTGCCGAGGGTGCACTCACTCTGGCTCTCTTTGCAGTGGGGCTCTTTCATTTACTGATAAAATGGCCTGAGCAGCTGCAAGAGAAGGTCTAAGAGAAGCTTCAACAGAGCCAGCTGGAGAGGGAGCAGCTAAGGAGAACAAAGTCACGGAGATGCAGAAATGCCAGGGAGCAAAGCACTGTTGGGTGTGTGTGTGTGTGTGTGTAGATGCACATACAGGCGCGTGTTAATCTGGCTCCTTGCCTTCACTCAGTAAATCCAATCCACAGTTTGAAATAACTCATTCAGCAGAATAACAGAATCAGGAGCTGAGTGCCAGGACAGCAGAGTATTCAATGTGCTGCCCAACTCGCTCTGCCTCTACCTACCCAGCCCCCACGGCTGCTTTGTTTGCTTCCTTGCAGCTGCTGCTCTGGTTTAATTTACTGAGCTGACATTATTCTGGAGATGGAAGCAAAAACTTTCCAGCCAGCCTGCACCGGTTCTTGGAGCCCCAGCTTTGCCTTTTCCTTTCCACCTCCCTTGCTGTGGGTTTTCAGTCAGGACAAGGTTGTGGCTGCTCAGCCAGTGCAGACAGAAGCCTCATGGACATCACAAAATCACCGTGGTCCCTCTTTGCTGTTGGGTTGTTGCTGGAGACCACGACTGGAGAGGAAAGGACAGGTAGGCAGGGAGGACATTGCAGGCCAGGGTTGAGGATTAGCAGGGGGAAGCACTGCTCCAGGCTCCAGCAGGGATACTGGAGATTACAGGCAGTGCCTAGGAGTAGCAAGGAGTGAAGGAGTTGTCATTGCCCCTTTGCTGGCCTCTGCAAGCCGTGTAAGCCTAATATCATAACTGGTCAAACCATGCTGGAAAACAGAAGGAAAGGGAAAGGAAAGCAATGTCTGCAATACACAGGTAACTCTGCAGGAATTATATTTCCTGCAAGGTACTGGGTGGATACTATGGCCTCCTCATGGCCATGGCCTGTTGTCATCATCAGCATGGTGCCACAGTTCAAAATGTCTCTGACTGAGATTAAATTCCTCTTTTCCAGTCATTGCCATTGTTATTCCGTACTGTCTTCATTCCTCTCTTTTGCTTCTTTCCCAGTGAGTGAAGGAGAACCCCAAATAACCACTTTCCTGGTTGTTTTTCACATTAGAGTTGTAGGTGGTTTGTTCCCAAGTTTTCCCAGGCTGCTCTGTGGAGGGTCAGAGGGCTGGGGAAAATGGTGTGCAGTTGGGTTACCAGGAGAATAAAACCAGGACAGCTGGGTAAAGAAAATTCAGTCAAATGGGAGCTTTAAAACACTAGCTTTTCTTACTGAATTTTACCCAGTGAATGGGGAAGAGGCAGGGAGGTCTTTCTCCTGCTCTCCGGAGCCATGTCCCAGCTGCAGGAGGTCAGGGACAGCAAAGTCTCCCTGGCCAACCAGCTGCTCTATTTCTAACCTGCTTGGGATTTCAGAAGCAGAACTGAACAGAAAAGGGAGATTAGAGGTGAAATAAAAGGCAAAAAAGGGAAGAAAGGGAGGCCTCCTGGATGTCTGTTATCTGCTGTTCCAGCGAGTGCCCCTGCTCCCATCCTGCCACACGGGCTGCTCAGTGCTTGGTTGATGTTGCAGCACACATGCAGGCACAAACCCCCACCCACCCTCCTTGGTGTGATGCTGGGAAGGAGGCTTTCTGAAGCCAACAAGATGAGCAATTATGCTCTCCTGTGCAAAGCAACAAGACCCGCTTCTCCACTCCCCAGTCATGTCCTGGCAATCTAATAAAAAGGGAGATTAGCCCCTCTTTCCTCTCTTACATCTCCTTAATGCTGTCATTTTATTCACACTTTGCAAAGCAAATAAACCAGTAAATTGCTTGCTTTAATGAGCTGAAATTAAACTCAGGCTGCTGCTTAAAATGCCTTTTCTCCTTTCTGTTGTCGGGAAGGACTCATCTGATAGGCAATGTACAGCAAAGAAGAGAAAACACACAACAGGAACCTTATTGAATGTGTTTGAATCATTTACCATTGCTCTTCTTCATCATTCAGTGGGGTTGGACTAGATGTCTTCCAGAGGTCCCTTCCAACCCCTAACATTCTATGTTCCTCAACATCTCCAACATTCCCAGTTAGATGAGGGAGGCTCATGGGTGATGAGAAGGCTGCAGGGGATCAGCCTGGCAAGGTGCACGGAGGTTTCTGCTCTTTGCTCACAGGATGGTCCTGCTCCACTGGCTAATGCCCTCTGACACAGGCTGCAGCCTTCGGCCTCCCCAGTGAGGAGTGACAAGAAACCTTCCTCTGAAAGAAAAAGGCTAGTTTGGCTTTGCAGAGCAATTCTAAACACAAGCTTGTCCAGAGAGGATGGTTGGGTCAAAATGGGAGTTAGAGGAGACAGAGTAAGTGGTTGCTAAAGAGAATATGCCAAGATGCATCACTCCATGCTGCCTGTGCTCTCTGAATTCAGCAGGCCTTCCTCTGCCTGCGGAATGTCCCTGTAATCCACCAGCCCATGGACAAGGACAGGAAGATGCTCACTCCAAGGGCAAGCACTGCAGAGCAGCAGGCAAGGAAAGCACCCTCTGTGACAACCCAAAGGGACAACTGGGGCAAGCCAAGTCTGCAGGCCAGGACTATGCTTCCACCATACCCTTAGGGTCAATGTGCACCCCTACAGGAGGCTGTCTGAGGAGCTGGAGACTGGTCCCTGTGGCAGAGGAGAGTGGGCACATGTAGAGCCCAGCTTGCAGCTGAAGGGAGAGACAGTCTCCATCTGCAGCACAATGCGTACACTGGGATTTTCATCCCAACAAGAGGTGCTTGGGGCACTTTCCTTCAATTTCCCACAGCCTTGTGAAGTGTTGTCATTATCTCATGGTACCAGAGAGGAGTCTGGAGCACAGAGAGGTTAATTGAGTTGCCCAGTGCCGGGAGGGATGAAGCAGCAGATGACTTTGAGGCTGGCACTGCAGCCTCCCCGTCTGCTGGGGAGATGGTGAGGGGAGACACTCACCTGCAGTGCCCCAGGAAGCATAGTTCCTCTTCCCTTCCTCACTGGCTCCAAACACTTGGCCGTGCCAAAATGGGATGCCAGGTCCTGGCAAAGCATCCCAGAGCAGGGAGAGCACATCCTTGCAGAGGTACTGCACAGGCTACCTGCGATGTCAGGATCATTGTGGTGATAGAAGGGCTCCAGATGGAACAGCAACGTCAAAACCTTCTAAAGCCCAGGTTGCTACCCCCAGGAAGGAGGATAGCTGAGATTCAGTGGCCTTGCCCTCAGCATCCCTTCCACCCAAGCCTCATTTCTAGTAAAATTTTGAAAACCTGGTTTTGCTGAGCTTTCTGCCAAATTCAGCTGGGCTAGGACAGCACCAAGCACTGGGGAGGCGGAGAGAGATCTGCAAATACCCAGGCAGGGCCCCACAGAAGCATCATCTTAAGGCCAGTACATGTCACCCACGTGTGACTGAACAACAGCTGCAGCCAGTACAGTCTGCAAGAAGGGTGTACCACACACTCTGCCCTCTGTGGGGCATCTGCTGGAGGACAAGGTGGCCACAGTCTCTTGTGCAGAGAGCTGATGTGAGAGCAGATCTTGTTATTCATGTAATGGAAATCCAACTGTGCCACTAGGGAATAGACTCACTGTTCACAATTCAGAAAGAACAAATAAACTGTTTTACTGCTATTATTATTGGCCTGTTTACCAGAGTATAAAGGATGAATGGTTAACAGGGATCTCTGCAGTGAAACATGGTCTGCTTCATTGCCTGGTATCACAGGTGGAAAAGAACCTTGTCCTTCTTCAGGACAAGGGCAAGAGTATGGCATCTGCCTCTAAATGTCCCATGACGAGCAGCCTCATTCAGTTTTCAGAGGTGCAGCACCAAGCACAGTCCCTTCATTGCCTGGGCACTAGGAAATGGTTTGGAAAATAATTTCTGGATTTATATTATTTTGCAGATCAAATGAAAGACAATTTAGTTGTAAGAGGTGCTCCTGTCTCCTTCATGGATGCCCAAGTTACCTCTAGTTCCTACCAACTGTGATCTCCTGGAGTGCTGGTGATGTCTTCCCTGCCTCCTACAGTCTGCCCTTAGACAAGGGAAAAAAACAGAGCTCCCGTTCCCAGCAAAAGTCCCAAGAAGAATTTTTCCCAATAGAACATGATGTTTTGTCCCCATTTATGAGCAACACCATCTCTGCCACAACATCTCACTGTATCCATCCTTCCAGCCCATAGTCCTCTTTAGAGAGCCTCGGTAGACATGTCCGTGGATGGTATTTTCAACACCTGGAAAAGCATTACCTAGGAGATGCCGATGTTCATACAGTTCTCTCCTCCTTCAAACAGCTGGTTTTGTCTGGGGAGGGAAGGTCTTGCCCCACATTCTGGAAATATTCTTGTTATGCCATTGAATGGTTGAGGGTCTTCCCCACCTCTGCATCATTTCACCCAGGAAGGACAAAGAGGGCTTGGAGAAAGGCAACAAGCCCTAACCACTGACAAGGACATCAGATGGTGGACAATCATACTAGCATGTTTTGCAGTCAAAGAGTGCCCTGAAACTACTGCTCAGGTTCCCAGGGACAGGCACTTTATCCTAGATGCCGTGCAGCAACACAGTCAGAGTCAGTGTCCTCAGTCAGCATTCCTTTCTGTGGGCACTGCTGCTGCTCACACCAGCACGCAAGACAGTTAGGATTCCCCTCAGCAAAACACTGCAGCATCAAATCTGCATCAGAGCAAGTTGTCTAGACTTCATCTGCTCTCAGCGGAGAGGAACAGACACTTCTGGGGCATCACTCCACTCCTCCTCAGGTAGACACCTAAATAGGTCAGGCAAATGGTGCCCTGGGTGTGTGTTGGTCTCTCAAAAGCCTATAACATGATGCTGGACAATGGGCTCAGAGGTTGACCTGCACAGTCAGTGCCCACCTTCCTTCATGCTGCCAAACACTGCTGGCGGCAGCACCCATATTAACCAAAAGCTCTTCAAATGGTGGTAGTCAGAGTTAGAAGGCAAGCGCCTAGCATCAAGAGGGTAGTTGGATGCATGTCCAAAACCTCTAAATGCCAGCTGTTTTTCCTTTGTGTTCAGTTTGTGCTTGTTTTTTTTTTTGAGCAGGTGAGCCAAGGCATCGAGTGGGGACAGCCAGACCCACAGAGGCAGATGGAGATGAGGACCAATGTCACAATGGGCAGCGAAAAGAAAATGAGATGTCCTACAAAAAGTGAGAGGCAGGCTTGTCTCTAAGGCAGAGAGACACCCCAGACGGGCAGCTAACTTCATGACTCCCTCCCCAAGATGCCAGAGACCTGCTGATGTGGGACCAGCCTCAGCCATCCAGGCCTTGGTAGTATCCCCAGGCTGGTGGCTGCCAAGTACTGTGGGCACCAAGGTTTGCTTTCTCCACAGACGCTTCCCCACCGTCTCCAAGCCATGAGGAGAAGGGAGAGGAGAGAAAAGCTGCTGAAGAAGCACTAGCCCACGTCTTCCCAGTCCCTGTCCTGCTCCCTGCTTCCGGCAGACCAGGAACCCCTTCTCCACACCACCCTTCCAGATGGCAGGTCGCCGGTGGGCCTCGACGTCAGCCCTCTGTGTCTGTGTGGCAGCCGTCTCTCTCCTGCACGCCATCGGGGTGCGGGCAGACTGCTGGCTTATTGAGGGGGACAAGGGCTTCGTCTGGCTGGCCATCTGCAGCCAAAACCAGCCCCCCTACGAGTCCATCCCCCAGCAAATCAACAGCACCATCGTGGATTTGCGGCTGAACGACAACAAGATCAAGAGTGTGCAGTATGCCTCGCTCAGCCGCTTTGGCAACCTGACATACCTCAACCTGACGAAGAACGAGATCTCCTACATTGAGGATGGTGCCTTTTCAGGACAGTTCAACCTCCAGGTGCTGTATCTGGGTTACAACAGACTGAGGAACCTCACCGAGGGCATCCTCCGGGGCCTGGGGAAGCTGGAGTACCTCTATCTCCAGGCCAACCTCATCGAGACTGTCACCCCCAATGCCTTCTGGGAATGCCCCAACATAGTGAACATTGACCTGTCCATGAACAGGATCCAGAGACTTGACAGCAACACTTTTCGGGGCCTAAACAAACTCTCTGTCTGTGAACTCTACAGTAACCCCTTCTACTGCTCCTGTGAGCTCCTTGGCTTCCTGCAATGGCTGGAGGCTTTCATCAACATGACACGCATGTACGACCGGACGCAGTGCGACTCCCCACCCGACTACATGGGCTACTACTTGCTAGGCCAAGGCCGGACTGGCTACCGCAATGCTCTGAGCATGCTCTCTTCCCTTTGTACCGGTGGCTCCTACACTGTGATCCCTCGTTTTTTCCCTCCCAGGTACCAGGTGACCACGGTGCCCTCTGAAAGCCCCTGCTCTGAGGAGGAGTGCTCCTCTGGTGACGGCACGACCCCACAGTTCTCCCTCTTCACACCCATTGGTGAAACAGAGGTGCGCCCCAACATCCAGGTGAAGCACCTCAACCACAACTCAGCCGTCCTCACCGTGCAGATCCCCTACCCCTTCAGCAAGATGTATATCCTCTCCCAGTTTGAAAACGGCTTCTCCTCCATGATCACCAAGCTCAGGAAGAAGGAGGAGAACATCACCGTGAGCAACCTAGTAGCACAAAGAGATTACACGTATTGTGTAGTCTCTGTCCACCAATACTCCAAGTACAACCACACCTGCGTCACCATCACACCCACCAGACCCAACCGCAAGGAGCCAGTGCCCACCCCTTCCACTGCAACTCATTACATCATGACAATCCTGGGCTGTCTCTTTGGCATGGTGATTGTCCTAGGCGTTGTGTATTACTGTCTCCGGAAGAGACGCCAGCAGGAGGAGAAGCACAAAAAGGCTGCCGGCAGCATGAAGAAGACCATCATCGAGCTGAAATATGGGCCAGAAATGGAGACCACCAGCATCACCCAGCTGTCCCAGGGACAGATGCTGGGTGGGGAGACGGTGACTCGCATCCCCTACCTGCCTTCCGCTGGTGAGGTTGAGCAGTACAAGCTGATTGACAGCAGCGAGACCCCCAAGGCCACCAAAGGCAACTACATGGAGGTGAGGACGGGTGAGCAGCCTGAGAGACGAGACTGTGAGCTGTCCCTGCCGCCAGACACCCAAAGCTCTGTGGCTGAGATCTCCACCATTGCCAAGGAGGTGGACAAGGTGAACCAGATCATCAACAACTGCATCGATGCCTTGAAATCTGAGTCCACCTCCTTCCAAGGGGTAAAATCGGGGGCAGTCTCCACGGTAGAGCCTCAGCTGGTGCTCTTATCAGAGCAGATCCCCAGCAAACACGGATTCCTCTCCCCTGTCTACAAGGAAAGCTACAGCCACCCTCTCCAGCGACACCACAGCATGGAGGCAGCCCCTAAACGCTCCAGCACTTCTTCCAGTGGCTCCATACGGAGCCCCAGGTCCTACCGCTCTGAGGGATCGGGTCACAAATCAGAAGCCAAATACATTGAGAAGACGTCCCCCACCACTGACACCATTCTCACTGTGACACCGGCTGCGGCCATCCTGCGGGCAGAGGCAGAGAAGATCCGTCAGTACAGTGAACACCGGCACTCATACCCCAGCTCGCACCAGGGAGAGCAGCACGACAGCATGGCAGGGCGAAAGCCTTCCATCCTGGAGCCTCTGACCCGGCCTCGTCCCAGAGACTTGGCTTATTCCCAGCTCTCACCTCAATACCACAACCTGAGCTACACCTCCAGCCCAGAGTACACCTGCAAACCATCGCACAGCATCTGGGAGCGCTTCAAACTCAACCGCAAGCGGCACAAAGACGAGGAGGAATATATGGCAGCCGGCCATGCCCTACGCAAAAAGGTCCAGTTTGCCAAAGACGAGGATCTTCACGACATCTTAGACTACTGGAAGGGTGTCTCTGCCCAGCAAAAGTCCTGAGTCCTCATCCAACTCGTGACTTAACACACTAACTGGACCAAAAGAAATTCACAGCAGCTATTTTTATTCAGACTGTCTTTGAAACAAAATAAAATAATAAGAATTAAAAAAAATAATAAAAAAAATAAAAAAATAAAAGAGAGAACAAATTATGAAAAAATCTATAAATATCCTATATAATATATAAAGTGAGATATTAAAATGTCCTCACATTGGTGAGACGAGCACCAAATCGAACACAAACTTTACAAAACAAACTAACTGTGGAGTGGAAAAAAAAAGTTTTGTCTCATTTTGATTTTTTTTTTTTAAAAAAAGAAAAAAAATGAATATAAAAAGAAAGCGGAAGAGCAGAGAACTGAGGGCTGGTGTTTCCCAATACTGCATTGCATGAGTCCCTATTCCGTGATTTTGTGGATTCTTTGTGAACAGTTTGTGTTCTTCCTTCCTTCCCTTCCAAAAATCAACAGCAACAAAAACAGCAACAACAACAAAAAAAAACCAAAAAAGAGACCAGAAGGAGATCCATCCTTTGAGCTGTTTTTGCAAACGGAGTCTTCCAGTTTAGACTTTTACCCGGCTGAAGGCCCGTTCACATTTTCACTCACGGAGAGGTTTTACCACACATTGCATTGTAAACCGAAGTCATTAATTGTACAGAGAAAATTTCTATATTTGCAATGTTTGCTGTATAATGAGAAAGAGAGAGGAGAAAAAAAAAAACAATACTACATCTACTAAAAATATATATATATATCTATATTCACCTGTTTGTACCAGGTTTTAATCATGGATTTTAGAGAAAGAGATGGAGTTTGGTTTGAAGGATTATTTTGTTGGTTGGTTGATGGGATATTTTTTGGAGTGAGGGAGGTGGAGGGTTTAGTTTCCTAAGTGTTTGGTTTGGATTTCTCCCAACAATTGTCTGTGTCCAAGTTCTTATCACTTCCAAGCACACTGAGAAAAAAGGCACTCACCTAGAAAAGCAGAGTTCCTCATCTCTGCTGGTGGGAGACCATCATCACCAGGAACAGGGAAGGAGATGAGAAGAGAAGGGCTCTTGGTTGAACATGTCATAGAATCATAGAATGGCCAGGTTGGAAGGGACCCTAAAGATCATCTAGTTCCAACCTCCCCACACTGAGCAGGGATGCCGATCAGTAGACCAGGTCAACCAGGGCTGCATCCAGCCTGGCCTTGAACACTGCCAGGGCTGGGGCATCCACAAACTCTCTGGGCAACCTGTGCCAGTGCCTAACCACTCTCCAGGTAAAGAACTTCCTGATAATCTCCAATCTAAATTTCCCCTCCTTCAGCTTATAACCATGTGTCACCATGCAATAGGATTTCTCCTGCAAATTAAAAGGTATCAGTCTGTCTCCCTAAACAGACATAACTGGAGCACAGTGGCTGTTGGGGCCAGTTGCTGAGGGGTGGGTTATGCTCTCACCTTTCAAGATGGGGAGCTAGTGATGAGTTAGAGCACAAAAGCCTCTTTCCACTCTCCAGAGAAGGGCATCATTGAGAGGTGATTTTTGCTGGGGGAGAAGACACTAAGCATTTACAGCTTGCCTATATTGAGAGCTATTGCAGTAGGCACAGGCCCTGGCCCAAGGATGCTGCCCCTCGCTCCTGGGACTCCCACCACTGCACATTTCACAGCTCTGCCATGGACAACCCAAAACACAGCCACAGACTTGGGCAGAGAGTGCAGCATCTCCTGCCTCCATCCCTACTGCTGTCCGTGGGCCAGTTTGACTCCCGTTTCACATGAGTGGTTTTGGAGATAGATACCCTGGGGAGCCCTTGAACACCCTCGGGACTCTGAGACTGGAAGGAAAGGAGATGGCCCTGTGTTCATGTCTCATGTCAACCCAAACAGCCACATGCCCCTGAATCATCACTCCCCAGTGTCTGTCCAAGACCCAATAGCTTTTTGCCTCATCTCTAAACAACTCACAGATAATGCCCTACTCATCAGGTGGAAGAAGGTGTTGAGGCCACAAAGGCAGCAGTGGCCAAAGGACACGATTTTGCCCTGATTAGCCACACCAAGATCAGGGAGCTGCTCTCTCCCCTCGTGAATGTGTGGAAGCCCAGGCAGCCAGCCCAGAGAGGTGATAAGCTCCCCAAATACAGCCCTTTGAGGGCCTGCTGCTTGCCAGAGTGTTTCCATTGCATCCTGCTCACAAGTCGCTTTGGATGGACATCCCGAGTCCTGATGGATGAGCACTAGGGCCCAGGAGCAAGTCATATCCCATCCTGTTATTTCAATATTTCAAAGCGATTCTGACAGGTATTCTTGCAAAAGGTTATGTTTGTTCAGAAAGGAGCTGAGCCAGGAAGACACAGAGCAGGCTGGGAAGTGCACGAGTTCATTCCCCATGGTTATTTGTGTAGACAACAAACCATTAGCAGGGTTTCATAATAAAAGGCAGGCAATTTCCCCAGGAACATATTCACTCTGCATGAGCAAAGACACATTCCTCAACCTCCTCTGGCTGCCCCGGATCCTGCCTGCAGCATACAGCTTCCTGGGGGTGCATCTTGCTCACCAGTCTGCAAGTAGGACCTGGAAAGGGCAGCTGAGGATCACCTCTCTCTTGTTTCATGACATCATGGCAAGCCGTTCCCCAAATCTCAGCTGTAGCACCTGGACCAAAGTAAATCCTTCAGCTGGAACCACCTTCTTGAGTGACTCCTGGAGAAACAGGAATGGTCAGAAATGATAGATAAGAGAAATGGTAGCAGGGTCTCTGGGCACTGTTTCATGGACTCACGGGATTCCTCAACAGGAGGCTGAGATAGTCAAAGGTGGTGGCAGTTCATGAGTTAACTTGGGCTCAGATACTCCTGCAACAACATTCACTGATAGGTAGGGAAAGACCTTCCAGAGTTACTCCCCCCTACAGAGACCAGTTCCCACACCAGTTTGGAAGTGACATCATGACCATCTCCACAGCAGCCAGGAGCAATGGCACAGCCAGCAGAGCATAACACCTCACTGTGGTGGCAGCAGCACATCAGCAGAGAACTCATCTCTTTACCTGGGGCGAGTCATTTTGCTCCTCACTGACTCTGTTTCCTCCTCTGCAAAACACTTCCTTCTGGTGTTGAGGGTGTAGGCTGGTGGGGAGGCTCAATTAATTAATTGCCTGTCTGTGAAGCCCGTTTAGCTCCTAGAATAAAAGCCTCTGTAGAAATGCAAAGTTGTTAGTGGCATAAAGCAGCAGGGGCAGGTGCAATCAAAGCCTGATTCTCTTTTCACACAAGGGTTTCACTGGTCATAAACCAAAAGAGACTGAGATAAGAGATGTGATACAGCAGCACTGGCCTTTCTAATCTAAACACTTCCCAGGTGCAAACTCTCTGCATTTGGAGAAAAAGAGGGTTAGAACAGGTCTAGGCCCCTCCATCTACAAGAGAGATGTATGCACATGCAGCACCCTATAGCTGGTGGGGCCTTGCTATGGGTCTCAGAGAGCTCTAGATGGCTCCTTGGGTGATGAAGCAATGGCTGTGCTGCTGAGCACCTTCCAGCCTCCTTGCCCTCCCTCCAAGATAAAGTGCAGTCTTGGCAGCTGTGGTCTATGTCCCTTGGCATAAGCTGTCACAAAATGAGCTAAGAAAAAAGCCAGGAAAGAAAAGGGAAGAAGTCCCACTGTCCCCACTGCATGAACCTCCCACGGTGACTCTGCACAGTCCAGTGAGCTCTGTCCATAACATCCTCCACTCCCCTTGGGACAGATGCTTTACAGACCATTTTGAGGGCAGAGGGAGAACTTCACCACCTGTGACCTGTTGGGTGCTTTTCTTCTTTATTTTGTCTCCTGTTCAACTGCAATGACATGTCCAAGTGAAGAGGAAGGGAGACCAAGGGAAAGGTTTCTCCTTTGTTTTGCTCTACGTAAAGGGGCAATTGTGGGACCAGTGAACTGGGAGCCAGCACAAAAAGCCACCGCTGGCACTGAGGACCTGGAGGTAATCATATCCTCCTCCTGCAGCAGCCTGAGCTCTGCCACTGGAAAGAAGGAACAAAGGGAAGGGAAAAGAAAGGGAAGGAGAGGGATGAAAGGCAGGGAGAAGCATGCAGGGAGAGACAGAATAAAGCAGATGTGGTGGGAGCATCTGTGTCTGGCACGGGATAGGCAGCAGCCCCTGGAGAGGCCAGTGAAGACATCAAGCAAAGCTGTGAACAGATGTTTCCCTGTGGCAATGAAACAGAGAAAAGGAGCAGAGGGACTTGTTGCTGCTTCTGCCCCGTGCTGCTCTGAGAAATTTCCTCACTGGCTGAGATCAGAGGGAGTCAGGTCTGCTCCTGGGAAATGCTCCTGGAGATCTTTGAAGACACTTGCCCCTAGCTGTGCCAAGCTGCCCATCACCATCATCACTACTCCAGGATCCCTCCAATGAGCACCAAGGGCATGAGCACTCCTGTATCTCAGGGTCCCTGGGCTGTGTGTTGGGTGGGGCAGGGGATGCAGACCAAAACCCCCCTTGGAAAGCACAGCTCAGACCTTCCTCTGTCACAAGCAGCAGCTGTGACAGTCCATGTGTGGAAAGACAATGCCCTCTGGCATGGATTTCAGGTACCAAATGAAATCAAAGATTTCAAAATCAAAAATCAAAATCACCACTTCCCAGCTTCTGCTCCCTCAAAACTCTGGGTGTTTGCAGGCCCCTGTGCCTGCTTTCCACTCCCCACTGTGGAGCTGTCATCAGTGGCCCTTGAAACCCCTCACCTTATTGCTCTCTCCCAGACCTGCTCATGAGGCTTCCCACCACCTATAGCTGCTATATGGGAATCCTGCTGGAGGACAATGACAGCCTTGGGGTCATATGGAAATGCATTCTGCTGGTTCCATTTCTGTGTCCACAAAAACTACTGGAGAGCCAGTGGCAGCCCAGGGCCCTAGGTACAAGCTCCAGCAGCCCAGTCAGCTCCCACATCTGCACGCTTCCACACTTCCAGGGACCCCAGCTAACCCTTCTCTGCCCCACTTCTAGATCAGCCCTTCCCTGAACTAGGGCTGGATCTTGGTGAACCAAGAGCTCCCTTGCCCAAGACTCCCAAACTCAACACTGTGGTGGATGTGGCTCTGTAGTGACCAGGAGCTGCAACATAACTCCTCAGTCACACGCTTGCTGCAGCCTGGCTGCCTGTTGGGCTCTGGAGCTATACATCACCTGGTTTGCAGGAGAAGGGGGTTAGTGAGGGTGGGGGACAGTGCAGTGGAGGTGATCTGATCACACAAATCCTTTGGGTGAGGAGGGCTCCAGGGGAGACTGTGGGCTGTGGAGAGGTATGCTGTGGTGCTGCTGGAGCAGACCCAACAGCAGTGGATCGATGAGGGTGATTGAAGCCAGCACGCACTGCGTTGAGCTATTTTTAGTGCAGCTGCCAGAGCAGGAGTTTGGGAGCCCAAGTCAGAATTTATTTGCATCTGTGAGTGCTTGGAAGGGGAGGACAAACAACACAGTGCCCAGAAGCAGCAGCACCCTTCCTGCCCATTTTGGGAACCCTCACCTTGGCTTAAGATCCTCTGTGGTGTCCCTCTCCTCTGCAGTGCCCTGTGGGGACAATGCCACCACCCCAAGGCTTGGAGCTGTGAGCATGTGAATGCACATGGACACAAGACAAGGATAGAGCTGAGGAAGAGGAGATGAGTTTCAGGGGATGAAAGGGTTATTGATGAAAAGCCCTGATCCTGCTTTAAATGCACAGGGAGTGTGAACAGGTCTTGTCCTGTAGCAGCCTGGCTGCCACACTGCCTGGCTCCACGGAGTAGTACCAGGCAGATGCAGACCTCAGATGTTCCCCAGGCCTCTCCCTGAGCTCCTCCCTCCCCATTTACTTACCACAGGCTTTTCATCGTGGTGCCCTGAGTTGGTTTTCCTAGGTAGGTGTCTGGAGATGAAATTGATCTTCAGAGAAATGGATAGCACATTTCCTTTCCTTCATCTCCAAACCACTGCTGCCAGCTGATGCTCCCAGGTGCTGAAGGCAGTGAAGCTGCTGGTGGGCATGGTCAGTGGTACTGGAGAAGCCAATCCTTGGCTTGTAGCAGTGACTTTGGCTTCACTTGAATTTGCTTACACTCCACTTCTTCACATCTCTTTTGTGTCATATTCTCCATTTTACCCCTCTCCACCAGCTCACCACTACCACCAGCAGGGTGGTAGAGACTATCCAAGCATCACCTTAATGAAGGGAAACCATTTGATCCAGAGTGAAGCCAATTTTCTGGACTCTGTTTCCTCTGTGCAAGGGACAAGAAGACACAGAAGTATCAGGAATGTGGATTTTCACCATGTGGAGAGTAGCCAAGCAGGTTGCTAGTTTTGACTCTAGTTTTGGTGCCCTTTCTTTGGTCCAAATTGGATATAAATGCACCCGTTTCCCTCCCTCTGCAACTTCTCTGTCCCTGCAGAGTAACCAGAAGAGTCTGCCATGGCTCTGAGCTTGCATGTGGGTGCCTTTTCAATAATTCCATGGGAATAGGAATGACACAGGGTGTGCTGTTGTTCCTGTATGTGCCAATCGCTTCCCACATTCCACCAACATCTGTTTTTTCACACTCAGCTCAGCTGTCTGAAAATAGCCATTTGCTGCTCACCTTTACTTTCCTTGCCATTAAAGAGCTCATTAATGTGCTCCATCCTTGCTTTCTTGGGGACTAGAAGATTTCCATTTATCAGCTTTCTCATGGTTTATATCCTCTCCTTTCTTCACCATGCAATGTCCTTTCCTAATGAGCTCCTCTCTCCTGGTTCATCTTCTCCATTAAGCAATGGAAGTGCTGTCCCCTGCATTATCTTGCTTCATCTCCTGGGTCTATCACATTCATCAGCATTTCCAGCTGAGAAAGGAAATGATAAGCCCCACAAACAATATTCACACTTTCTTCCCACCCAACTTGCCTTCCTTGCAGCTCCACAGCCTTCCTCTTTGGCTCATCCCACCAGAGCATCAAGCCTTAACAGCCTCCTCTGTCCTTGCATGAGCTTCTGGCTAGCTTGCCCTGATCTTCAGGGGTGTGATGGGATGCCTCAATGTTTGTGTGTGGTGCCTGCAGCTTGTCTCTGCCAGGAGCCTCTTAAATCTTTTCCTCTCTCTCAGCATCAGTTTTACACAGCAGAGCTCTCCTTGGGCATCTCCTTCCCTGCAATCAAGAGCTACCCAGTCCATCCAAGCAGCAGGAGGCCTCTCTAGGTACTGCAAAACCTCATCTGTGGTCCCCTAAGTAAACACTGGCACTCTTCAGGTGATGCAGCTAAATTAATTAATCTTGTTCCACCACAATTTCAGCCAAGGCACAAAAGTTCCCATTCCCTGCAGCTGAGGCTTAAAGCCTGCTTCACCCAAATGTGCCCTCCTGCCCCACCTGGGAGTGGTGTTGCAGGAAGGTTGGAGAAGCAGGAGCAGAGCAGTTGTTGGGAGTCACTCCAAGGGGCTGGTAGAGCCAGCAAGACCTGGCCAAGTGATCCTGAGTATATGGGCATGAATTGTCTGCCACTGTCCATCTGAAACATCCCTGATGCCTTCAGCTCAGTTTAAGCTGACAAAGAGCTTGTGTGCACAAAAGCTCTTGTGGTTTGGTGTTTTTTTTCCCAACCATCTCAGGTGTTGCAGTAAGAGATATTACCTCTCCCTACAAACCTTATCTCAATTACATCCTTAGATCATTCTGGCTGTAACAACACTACCACCCACTCCAGGGTTTGCACAGATCCATCTCTGCCTGGGAAATCCTGGACAGAAACGTGGCAGCTCTATGCATGAGAAATCCTTCAAGTGCTGACAGCTGACAAGCGCCCGAGCTGCTCCACAGCCTCCTCCAGCCTTGCAGGGTGATCACAGCTCCTAAAAGACACTCAAATGCAGACAGCAGGGCTTGGGGCAAGACATGCTCCAGGAGACTGGCAGCAGAGGCTGGGGACAGCAGGTGCCCAGTGTGGCCACCCCAAACCTATTCCTGTGGTGGAGCTCACAGCTGGGAAGCAGGGTGAGCTGAATGTGGGCTAGCTTCTGATCTCTCACCCATCTTGCACTTCCATCCTAGAGACCAGACAGGTCTCAGAACAGCTGTCAGCAGAGTGGAGAAGCAGAGATGGAGGTGCTGGAGCAGAGCTGGGAGCTGCCCCTCACCACCAGAGATGGTTGAACCCTTTCTGCTATGGTCAGGAGGCTCCTCTGGCTGAGGGGACAGAGAAGTCCCTACCCCAGGCTAGCTTTGGAGAACAGGACATCCAGAAGAGCTCATCTGTGTCTGTGAAGGACTCTGCCACCAATTGCTGCTCTGGAGCTGTGAGGGGAAGAGGTGGATTCACCCACTGGGTGTGAAGCCTGAGCCAGTCCCATTCTTCTAGAGAGCCATAGACATATGCAGCTGGAGACTTCCAGAGGACACAAGGCACCTGGCTGGCAGCAGGGTACAGAGCCCTGCTTTGTAAAGGGAAAAGTTTCAAGATGCTTCCCTATTAAGAAAGAAAATCAAATATGCAAGACCATGGAGCCAGAGAATGAAGTGTCTGTGGGGAAGGGATGTGAATCCATTTGATTTCAAGAAGCCAAAGCAGAGCTGAAGAAGATGTTGGACCCAGAATGAAGGCCATTTCAATCCAGGATTTAGAGGCAAAGGTTACGATGAGGCTTGCAGAGACCTGGAAACCACTGAGGTGAGTGAGGTGTAAGCAGCACCACATTTAAGATGAGCAGAATGCATGAAACTGGATAAGGTAATTGAAAGGGTTATTTAAACTGAATATTCAGAGAGGAAAAAAAAGCATTGTAGGGAAAATAATAATACTTAGCACTTGTAATGTGCTTAGCATCTTCAAAAACTGGTCAGCCATTAACTGATTGCTCCTCTGCTAAGTCCAAAGGCTAATAAAAAGGGATGGTTCATTTAGTTATTTCACAGCTGAGCTTCTCAATAAGGCATGAGAAAGAGATCACTACTCTCCAACATGCTGGTAAATAAACAGTTGCAAGTAGGAAAACAGAACATGTCAGTACTTGGTCACAGCTTCTAGCTCTGCTCCTTCCTTCCTCACCTTGGGCTTGTGCAGACCAGACCTGGAACAGGGAGCTCATCTGGAGGTCTGGCTGGGAAACATACCACTCATAGGTCCAGGTCTCCAACAGTTCCAAAACTTGGGGTCTCCTAACCAGAAACAGAACTTATGCCAATGTCTACATGAGCATGGACGGGGCATCCACAGGGTAGGATATGGGCACTTGTCCATGGGTGGAAGGGGTGAGCGATCCGGGCTCAGAGAGACCCCAACCATGCAGCCCTACTGCTTTGACAAGTGTGGAGGCTGGAGGGAAAACAGCAGCCTGTTGAACAGCAATAAAGAAGGAGGTATTTCATGTTTGTTTTGCTTAAAAAGTAAACAGTTCCTTTTGTGTTTGATGAGCAAGCGATTTTGTAAACACTGCAGAGAAAACATGACACAGTTGCACCTCAGTGATTTCCAGCCTGTTTTCTTGGCAGCAGCAGTGGAGGAGTGGATAAATACCCAAGCAGCTGCCCCCCACATGCTCCCCAGTTTCCTGAGGGTGGCTAAGAGTCTGGGGGAATGTTCCTGGTCAGGTCCAAATGGAAACAGCTGGGAAGAGGAAACTGTCATCAGGATGGAGCCATTCAGCCATTGGCCTCATCACTTCAGAGAAAGGGACCTGCACAGCTGCTCAGCTGCCCCCACAGAAGTGTCCTATTTTTGGTGCAGTGATGCTTCAGACCTCCACTTTGCCAGGGCATTGGTCTCCCAGAGACTCTGCTGTAGGTGTCCCAGCCCCATCTGGAAGGATATCTCCATGGGGCTACACAGCTAGGCCCCACCAGCAATCCCCAGATCATGCAAAGACTCCAGCTCACCTGTGAGCTGCTGGGGTAGCAGCCAGGTGAGGGCAGTGGTTCACCCAAAACCTACCCAAAAACAGTAGCAGAGAAGAGCTCCTAGAAAGATGCTGAGGACCTAATTCCCCACCTCACTGCTGGGTGATCCAAGAGTGATCCTGCTGCTTTATAGAAGTGCTGCACAACTATTCATCTCTGAAAGATTTGCTAGGCTAACCCCACTGGAGCAGACCAGAGCCCAGGGCTGCACTCAGCTTTCCTGGGACATGTCCAGCAGCAGCAATGTCATCATCAAAAGCCTTTGGTGGAGACAGGAGTTGAGGAATCTTACATTCCCCTGGCTTTTTGCCCCAGGCACTGCTCCTTCAGCTATGCTTGTGGGCTTTGTGTTTTCTTTCCCTTTCTTCAGGTTTTCCTCTTCTTAAGGGAAACATTTCCCACCTCTGCTGCTAGCATGGCCCTATGGACCCTGTGCTGGGATGAGGAGTCAAGTGAGAGCAGGAGATGAGCAGGGACTCCTTAAACCAGTGCTACCACTAAACATCTCACCCCTGAGGCAGGTTTTACTTGAGTGAGGCATATGGGTCAGGACCTCAATGATTTACAGTGCAGGATGCATCTTCCTCATCATCTGGGGGACCTTGGGAAGATGCTGAGCACAGAGACAGCAGAAGCCTTGCTGGGTCACTAAGACCTGCTCATGAGCAGAAGAAGGTTGGGCTGCAGCATGCTAAGGATGCCATACTAACTTCTGCTAAAAGCTCACGTACAGCCAGGTGTCAGACATATGGACTCTGCAAGACAATCCCAATTTTTCTCTGCCTGTTTTTGGCATAATGAAACCCAATGGGTGTGTATAAACAAAACAAGCATATCTCTCTGGCTGGACCTCATGCATCATTTATAGCCAGCTTTTCCACGGCACAAGGAACATTTACATATGCCAGCATTAATTCCGAACGCCACTTCAAAGCCATCTCTGTCTAATGAACCCCGCGCGCTGCGCACAGCAAATTCCACCCGAAAATAATTAGCAACACACACCACCAAAGCATTACAAGGGGAACACAGCACACCACCTGCTGAAGCAAAATGAATGCCTGATCTCTTGATTTCCCCCCCCTCACTTTTTAGCAGCATTCAGGCACTGCCTCAAAGCTGTGCTCTGTTCTCAGCTTTGTAGGGCCCTGGGAAGTGTCACGTTCCCGCTTGGCTTTCCAGGCTGAGAGTATGATTGATTTTGAGGGGGTTATATATTGTTCCCAGATCGTGACTCAACAGAGCTGTGCAAGACCCTGCTGATTTCCCTGTGCTGGGGCTGCCAGCTGGGATTTAGGGTGCAGGCAGCTATGTGTTCCTTCCCCTGAAGATGCATGAGTTCCAGGCCTTTGGGATGTTTTCTCCTCCTGAGCAGAGCCTCAGAGTGATGGCTGGGAGGAGGACAGAATCACAGAATCATTAAGGTTGGAAGAGACCTCTAGGATCATCAAGTCCAACCACACCTATCACTAACATGCCACTAAACCATGTCCCTAAATAGAACATCTGCATATTTCTTAAATGCTTCCAGGACAGGACACAGCAAGTCTCACTCTGGTTTGACATTCCCATTGAGTCTTTAACTCCTGACTAGCATCAGGCCCACTGAGATAAAAAAGAAACTGGGGATGCAATCAGCAGATGAAGGGTTTGGTTCTCTTACCAGCCATGCATGGGTGCTCCCACCTCATGCTGGCCACTGGCAGCCCTGCTGTGAACAGCTCAAGAAACTGAGGTGCTTTAACAAATTTAGTCCTTAAAACTGTGTTAGAGCTTCACAGTCCAGCTCATGCCAGGAAGAGCAGTGTGTTTGTCTCAGGGTCTGAGGTGGTGCCATTGCTGTGGGAGACTCAGGTGACAAACCACCATGGCAGAGGGATAGAGGACAAACCTGGAGGTGGTTGTGGGCACAGGAGGACCAACCATGCTGAGGTGATGCTGGGATCCTTGATTTAACCAGGTCCTGTCCTTCTTGAGTGGAAGAAAGATGCTCTACGGAGTGCTGCTCTCAACCCTGTGCTGCATTGCCCATGTGTCTCTCCAGAATCAAGCAGCAGTATTCAAACTGTCAATCTCTGCTTTGCTAGGATGCAAGGGGTTAAACTGGTCTTCCTATGCAAATTAGGCTTAATTAATCCTTTTCATCAGTTGCAAATATACCTTCTGAACCCTATTAAAAACATGAATATGCAAATTCAGACCTTTTTTAATACTCATTTTCAAGGACTTGGAGTCAGGCTTGATTATTCGATTCCCGTTAACAGCCTGTAAAACCTGCTGCAAAATTTAATTTCCATTTTAAGTTACCACCAAAAAAAATAAAAGAATCTGTTGGTAATTAAGCTAATTACAGTGTTACACTAAAGAGGAGACAAACAAGGAGGACAAGATCATTCATTACATTTAACACTGGTTACAGGACCTGGGGATTGGGGAAAGCTAGAGTTAACTGTGAAGCCAGGAAACAGAGTGCTGGAAACAGGTTGCATGTGGGGAAGCTGCAGCTTTTGGAGGGTCTGGTTCCTTCCTCACCTTGGGAACATCTCTGCTTCAGCCCCATGAGCCTTCATTCTCCTAAGGAAAGAAGTGAGGAAGCTGAGGTACAGCCAGGCCAGATGAGCATTGCAGGTGTTGTGGGGTCTCTGCACTGGGCAGGAACACACTTGGGGTTGGGGTTTCAGGGCAACCTGTAGAACCACTCTGTAGCCAGTGTGACCAAGACTAAGCATCTCATGCAGGTGGGATTTCCATCCTCCCTGAGCACTTTCAATCTATTAAAAATACATGTGTGGAGTGCAGAGGGGTGGTTAGCTGAACTGGAAGCATATGGGAGGAGACAAGTCCCACAGATCTGGGCCACATGTCCCACTCCCAAAGGATCTGTGATTCTGTGCTCACCAGTGAAGAGCAGTGACCTCTCAAGAGCTGAACAACTCCCTTTGCACAAGCAAAACCACAACAAGACTCTGCAGAGGCACCTACAAATACCAGGGGGGCAAATGGAGGTACGGGCCATGACCTCCTACAGCTCATGACCAGGACGCGTTGGGAGATGCCAGCCAAACCACCTCAGCCTACACCTCCCAAACCTCCTTCAGGGTCATCTGTCAAGGCTAAGCACTCAATGTGGGTAGCTCCCAACTTGCCCATCAACCTTCCCATGCATCCCAGCTCTGCCTCTGTGTAATTAAATACCAAGTGCTGCCATAGACTGTTAATTGTGGTTTACCACTGCAGTGATCCCTTAAAATCAGTCATTAGCATGCCTAGGATCTGTTCTGCACTTGGTGCTTTTCTAATGAGTTTGCGAAGTTGAGGAGTGATTTGTCAGAGCTATAATCCTCACCTCGGGGCTGGCAGCATGCCATGGTGGGCTCGTGTCATCACCATACAGGATGAGGAGTCCCATGACATGTGTAGAGCCACACAGGTGATGCTCTGCCCACATGAGGCCAGGGCTCGGTGTCCAGGATACTGGTGCACTGGGCAGGAGACTCCAGCATTGAAAGGAAGTGCTAGTGTTACCCACACACTTACCCAAAGACATCCATCATTGGTAGGATGGATACACCTGAGAGACTGGTGTTATCTGGGAGGCTTTCCTTGCTCCACCTCATCACGGTGTGGCTGCTGGATTGAGCGGCTTGATTCCCTGTGGGTTTAGTTCATTCCCTGCAATCATCTCCTCTCCAGGGTTGCTCCTTCCCCTCCCAGGACTCACAGTGAGAGGAACTGTCACTTCAGAGCATGCCACTCAAGGATGGCTCTGCCTCCTAACAGTGGGATTGGAATGGGAGCTGGTCACGTACATCCCCAAGGGCTGGAGCATGACTCCCCAGACAAGCTGTGGAAAGACATGTGCCTATGAGGAGCCAAGGGAGCTGCAGCAGGGAGAAGGGGTGAAAGAGGGACAGTGTGATCTGCCATCTCCCTGTTACTGTAAGGTACTCCATAGTCAATGGGGAGTGAGAGGCACCACCAAACCAAAGTACCTAAGTGAGGTTTATACCCTTAATTTCTCTGTAAGGAGATCACTTCTTGATAATAGTTTTGGGGATAGCATGGCAGATGAACCAGCCACCACCACCAGCAAAGGGCCTGCAACTGTACAGCACAAATGTTATCCAGTAGATGCTCATGGAGAGAGCAAAGGTTCATCTACCAAACTTCAGAGCCTTTTACTTGCCTGGAGAACATTTTCCATCACATTGATACCAGAAGATTCTGATCACCAGATAAAAGCAGTGTGATAATATAGAGGTGATAAGGGAAATGCTCTCCCCCTCTAGCCAAGCCCTGTGCCTTGCAAGTCCTCCTGCATGTGCATCCTCCTACCCTTTTGACCTATCTGGTGCACCTTGTCAATTATACTATATTTTGGGAGAGTCAGGGATGCAGAATTACCTTCTCAGTCCTTTCAGGCAATCAGCTTGCTCCCCAGACCATGAGATATGATTGCCCTTATTATTTTAGCTTGCAGAGCAGCGAGTCTTGTTAATGGTCATGAAATTAGCTAGTCCTTATTTAAATCCAACAACCGTCTGTGTTTCAGTGACCTCCTGATGGTCTCTGGCTGTCTTCCAGGTTGAAGAGGCACCAGAGAGACCAGGGAGGAAAAAGGGGCACTAGGAGGATTATAGAAAACAACCAAAACACAACAAGCTACAGCCAACAAAGTGAATTCAAAGTAAAAGAGGGAATATTAAAGAGAGCTCAATCAGTCAGCTGGAGAGTTCAAAAAAACACAACCTGTCACCAAGAGAAGGAAGCAGCATCAGGTAAAATTAGCAACACTAATAAACTCATCAACACTGGAGCCCAAGCCAGGAAACAGCACAGGGAAGATGAAGGGGATGGGAGAGGCTTGATCCCATGTTGGGGAAGTAGGAGAGAGAAATGGCACAACCTGAAGGAATGTGCTTTGGTGGAATGTGGTTTGGGTTTCTACCCAAAAAAAGCCCTCCAGCATCAAGGAGCTGCCTCTATACTCCCTAACTTACATGGCAGCATTTTCTTAAACAGTATTTTCCTTCTATTTTTCCCCTTGTATTTGCTTAGGGGAAAAAACACACACAAGGAAGGCTGGGAGAATAGCCACTCTGGGTGGAAGGAGCAGGCATGGGATAGCTGCCCAGGGCCAGGGTCTGCAACAGTCCCTGAGTGATGGCTTTGGCCAGTGACTTCTGTACAGAATGTTCCTGAAGCAAAAACCTTCTGTTTCCTTTGGACGCCAAACTGCTCTCCTGTCCTCCCAAATAGCATCTATGAACCCCTGGAGTACCAACAAATTTTACAATAATAATCCCCCCAAAGAGAAACAAGAAACGGAACAATTTCAAGCAGCAGAGAACTGTTTTACTGTAACCAAGCTCCAACACAGATTCCCATCAATTCTACAGCAAACCCGAGTCATGAAATTAAAAGTAGCATCAGCATATTTCCTATTAGCTAGGGTTCCTTTTACAGAACAGATCATACATTCCTACCCTATTTTTCTAGACACTTGTGTCAATGTGATATCATCAGATGCTGTTCAAGGCACTCCTCTTAACCTGAAAAAAGCTTTCCTGTTGGGAAGGATGGGATTTTAATATTTCAAAAAGGCTGCAGGAAAAAGCTTTGCAGTTAGTTTATTTTTTTATTTTATTTATTTATTTATTTACTACCCCTCTACTGATCAGTGCATTTTGTAGCTTTTAAGTATCATGCAACTTTTAGCATTGCTGCTATTAAATCCAAAGCTCCTGTCACAGCAGGCAGTGAGAATGGGATTTACACCAGCATGGAGAGCCTCTTCCATCCACCCCATCCACTACACTTGCTTCATCAAGAACATGCTGTCATTAGCCATGGTCACCTGGTATCTAACACCATCATCCTTTTCCCAGTGTCTTCAAAGAGCTGAAAGCTGTAACAGAACCAAACCTGTCCTGGCTTCGTCATCTCCCACTCCAAGCAGAACTGGCTGCATGGTTTGGCATTACCTTGGTGATGGCCTAGGAAGGCTTTTGCCTCTCTCCCCCTGAGGCTTCTTTTGACACATACTCCACCAGCCCAACTCACACCATTCTCAGCTGTCTCTCAGCCACTGCTGGGGTCAGGAAATGAAAAGGGCAGGTGCTGCTCTGTGTTTCTTCAGCACGTTAGAGCGATGGAGAACCGACACCAATGTTAATGCCACAGCTGTGGGATGCTGTGTCTGAACCCCACTGATCATGAGCCCTGGTGGGATGCTGCCACCTGTGCAGGCTCCCCATAGGGCTGCATTTGGGGTCAAATAACCTTCACTGCTGGCTGGTGTTGGGAAGCCATGACTGGGAATGGTATTCCCATTTTTCAGAGCCCACCGTGCAGAGCTTGTCCCAGGACAGGCAGAAAAATCCAAGAGCCAGGAGTGAGATCACTCTTGCCCCATTACTCTCAATCCTCTCTGCACCTCCACAAGCCATTGCAGCTCTCTCCTAACCCAGCAGCAGTGGGAGGAGGTATTTAGGGATGCTCATCTCTCTCCATCATGGCTCTCCTGCCCACCTGGAGCCCAGGGTTGCCCAAACAATGGCTGCATCACCCACCCCCAATAACCAACCCCCTCTGTGCTAGGAAAGGCAGAAGGGAAAAGGCACTTTGTAAGGAACTGTGGGGAGGGAAAGGCCTCTCTGCCCACAGGGATTTGGGAAAAACCCTGGAAGCTTGTCGGAGGATGCAAGGCAACAGCTTCTGTGCAACACTGCTGCACACCCTGGGAGAGCTGTGATCTGTGCTTGAGGCAGCAGTTGCTGCTCCACACAGCAGGGGAGGGGAGAGGAGAAGGTCTCCAGCCAGGGCTCCATGGTGCCAGGAGTGTGAGAGAAAACCAGTGGCTTTCCAGCCCTTGAGGTGGGGAAAGCTTGGGCCCAGGTTGCCAGACAGCAACAGTTAGTCAGCAGGAGAAGATGGCTTCACTTCAGAATCTGTGGCTTTCCTTTCTGTCTAGCAGCCTGTTTCTTCCTCTCTATCTGGCCCCAGCTGTGCTCCTGTCCTTCCCTCCCTAGGTACCCATCTCCATTGCAGCATCATGTTCTTCCTCGTTCTCCTTCCCTTCCTATTACAGTGTTACATGGAGAAGATCCATAATGAACATCTGTGAACTCCAAGCTTCAAGAACCTGGCTCATCCTAGAAGGTTGTCCCTAGTTCCTTCTCAGGCTTCACATACTTCCAGGACAACTCACAGGCTCATGCAAGTAACACACAATGATGTCCAGAAGAGCCAGGAGACACAAAGCTATTGTAAAAGTCTCCAGGTTCAGTCATAAAACTTTAGGAGAGGCATGAAGTTCACAATACCTGCCTTAGCCACAAGCTCTGCTGCTTTCAAGGACCATATGGCAGCACTTGACAGCTCTTTGTCCCTGTTTGGTATTTATATATGCATGCAGATGAGAAGGGTTGATCAGTAGAGGAGCAGGAGCTTGCAAGCAGTTTGAGTGAAGGGAAGCTTCAGGCATCACTGCAAACAAGACAGTGCTCTGACACACACAGTCCCCCAGCCATGCATTAATAAATCATATTTTACAGCTTATAGCACATAAACCTAGTGAGCGTGCACAGAGACCCAGCCAGCATAAGCACACTTGTTAACACTCTCGCCTCTCCCCTCCAACCAGCTGCAAATTTATTACCTATCTCTCAAGATCTTCTAAAAGGATTTTCCATGAACGGGGCTGGAGCTTTGAAAGTGATGAGCTGTAGGCAGATTGGACTTGTGCTCCCACTACCTGGGGTGGTTGAAACCTGCTGTACCATTGGTGGCAAGCAGGGGGGCTGCACCCACAGGGAGGGGAGGTGGGGGTTAGTGAGCACTGTGGCAGAGCCCCACGATGGGCTGCTGAGCCCCATGTAGCTTGGTGTGGAAGAAGCAATCACTGTGAAATTCAGTGTTGCAGTTACTCCTTATAGCTCCATCATGGCTGAGATGAGCAATATAGTGACGGTGGCAGAGATGGGAGCTGATGAGGCAGCACAGTACAGCCATACGTTTGGGGCTTCATCCTGAGCTTGGTGTTGGAGCTAGAAACTAGGAAGTCTCAGCTCCTCTTCCCCATGCCCAACCACAAGCCTGTGTCCTACAGGCGGCCCGAGTGGCTTTGCAACTTCCACATGAATGCTCCCAGGCCTCCATTAGCGAGCCTTAGAGCAGCCAAGCTTCCCAAACCTCCCAGTTTCATGCAGTGCCCAAGCTTGCTTGCTGTCCAACAGCATAAGCCTGTGAGCAGGGCAGGGGTGCTGCTGACCAAAGCAGGACAGCAGCTTCCCAAGCCATGAGCAGCACCAGGTGCCACACCACATCTAGCCTAGCACGCATCCTCACAACACACCTCTCCCAGCCATGCTGCTGAATTAAACTTAGTTGAACAAATCAGTCTTGCTGGGAGAAAAGGGTGCAGAGCAGTAATTCATCTGTCTCTCCTCCCCACTGAAGGTGTCTCAGAAGACTACTGTGTTTTCTACCCCAACTTATTATCCTTTCACTTTTGGGAGGCAACTTTCCAGTGAGCAGACTGTGTTCTCCCATGTCACTCTCCAGCATCGCTGCTCGCCTCGCCCGTGTTTTGCTAAGATAGAGGGTTTATTGTAAACTTATTAATTACTTCATTTCTCCTGCGAGGAGCCAGGAGAAAAATGTTCAGAGGCAGCCAGGATCCACTATTGTGCTGGCGGAGGAGCCGAACGCGGCTGACGTCATGATTCATTTTCCCCATGACTGAGGAAGGCGACTCTCGGTGCCACGTCGCGCATATGAATCAGGCTGTGTTCTCCTGGCACAGCATGTCAGGCAATTCATCTTCCACCAGAACTTCTTCAAGCAGAAGAGAAAATGCCAAACTTTTGCTATTGTACTTCCCTGCGAACTCTGAGGAGAGGAGGGTTGGGCAGATGGAGGCTGCAGCCTCCTCAGAGCACAGGCTTGGCTCTCCACTCCTGATCAGTTGGGTCTATAGGAGCTGCTTTCATGTCTGTAGACACAGTGACAGGTTCCATAGAGACTCCAGGATGCCTGGCCAGCCCTGCAGCTACTGTCAGATTCCAAGGAAGCTTTCTAGACTGCTTACTGCTACTTGCTCCCCAAGCTTTGGAAGTATGATCCTACTGATATCATTAATCCATATACACAGAAGTTCATAACAAATTAATCTAGTTTACAGCCTGAATGAGACTTGCCTGGAAAAACTGCACTAATGATGTCCTCCCTTCTCAAAGCAGTGCCACCATCAGCTCATTGATGGGCAATTCATTATCATGCTTCACATGTGGCAGAGCACAGTGCATAACCCAAATAAAGGAGTCATACATCCAGTTTGGGAAGAGACACTTTATTCTTAAGAAGAGCTATATCCATTGTAACACAAAATATCAGAATTCAGGGGGTGCTCCACTCTCCATGGAGGAAAGGGGGAGGGAGATCCTCAGCAAGGCCTGCAGGTTCGCACAGCTTGGTGGCAGGCGGCAGGCTGAAGCCAGCAGCACTGAGCACACCCTGAAGAGCTCCCTCCCACCTTCCACAGCCCTGAGATAACCAAAAGCCCAAGAGTCTTGGTGAGGAAAAAAAGCAAGGCAGTGACATCTGAGCACACCACACAACACAGAGATATCAACACAGGTATAGGGTCTTCAAATGGCCATTTATGCTTGTGCTTGCCTGCTGAGTGATGGCAAGCTCAGGTAACTGGATATCTTGAAAATAATTTCAACCCTGTTGAGTGATAAGCTGTTTGCAAAAGCAGGAGGTATCCACAAAGAACCTGCTACTCATGACTGATCCTGCCCCAGGTCCCTGTCCTCAGGGACAAAGCCCTTGGCTCCCATCAGGAGAGGGCAACCACAGGGGCAGAAAGCACCAGCCTCCTGCAAGGCTCATCTCTGCTGGGGCCCAGATATGGGGGATCCTTTGGGGAAAAGCTGCAAACAGTGATGCTGATGATGTCCTCAAAGGAGCAGTTCCCACCATATTCCCAGAGAGATGCTGGGACAGTCTGGGCAGTGAGGAATGCATTTCCCAATTCAATGGCAGAGATTGGGTCTTGGCACAGGAAGGCCCTAGGATGGAGCTAGACTTGCCTTCCCATAGAAGGGAATGATGCTTTTCAGGGGAATCAGTCCAGTTTGGGAATCAGCATGAAAGAAGAGGAAAGAAGGAACTCCCTGCAAAAGAGAAGCAACCCAATACCACAAATTAAGGGTGGGAAGTGAGAATTTGTCCTCACTACCTCAAGTGTCCTGCCCAGTGGGGCACTCCTGGGCTGGTGGCTGTCAGTGGGATGCTAAGTGATGGTCTGGCGGCTGAAGAGGTCAAGGGTGAGAGCACTGAGGAAGGCTGGGATGCTGTCCTGGCGAAGCAGGTGGAGTTCGATCAGCTCCCCGATAGTTTGTGAGAACTCAGTTTCCAGAAGCTGCATTTTTCCACCAGAGGAGCTGGAGGCCTGAGGGGAAAGAAGAACAAGGCCATTAACATAGCAGGATTTTAATTCACCTCCCATCATGCAGAGGAGAGCTGGTGGCATCACCCCGAACCCTCATTCAGGACAGATCCACCTGTAACCAAACATGTTATCCGCAGCATTGTGGAAGTTCGGCACACGGCATCACAGGGCTGTTACTGAGTTGTGCAGGACTCCTGTGAGAGCCTCCCCCAGTGACAAACAGGACAGTGTGAGACAATCACTCAACTATCCTGGAAAGAGGCTGCATGTGGGCCAGGCTGTGCTACCAGTACAGAACTGGGATGTTCATGTCAGTGTCACTGTCACCACCACCATCCAGCAGGATGGCAGGAGCTACAAGCAAGAGCTTTCCCTCCATGAAAACACTTATCCCTGAAGTCATTCCGCCTCTGCAGGAGGAAGCAGACCTGTTCCTAATTAACACAACTCCTTCCCACCCAGCTGCTGATCCACCCTGCATCCCTGAAGTGTTCTGGGATGTTTAAATCAGCCCAGCAGTGCATAGCCGAGAGCTCCAGAGGAATTATTCCATAGATGCTCTCAGGAAATTATGGAAGCTCAACATGTGGGAAGAATGTTACAAATCTCCTGTAAGGTATAAAACAAGTGGGAAAAAAAAAAAGCTAAATGCAAGAGAAAGAAGTAATGCTTAAAGCCTCCCCTGACCCTGGAGCAGCTTGTTTATTAATAAACAGCAAAAACACCAGAGCACAAATGCTAATTTTTCCCCCTGCCATTTTCCTCTTCAAAATGCTCCTGCTACTACTTACAGCTCTGCTTCCCCCTGGAGCTAAGACAAGGCAGTGTGGGCAGTGCTAGGCAAAGCCAGCGTCCTCCTGACGTGGGCAGGAGTGGGGCAGACCCCCACCCCAATCAAAGGATGCCAAGAGTCAGAGCAGAGGATTGCCACGTGAAGGGAAAACAAGACTTTACCTGCTAGGAGAGAAGGGAAAGCGATAACAGCTGAGGGCCCTGGGGAACCTGCTTGTTTCTGATTTCTTGTTCTCAGGAGCCTGGACACATTTGATTATGAACTTTCCATGTATGTGTCACTTTGGATTGCAAAGAGCATGAGGTACCGAAGATGCCCCCATCACCCCTGAGCCAGGCAGGGAATCTAAACAAGGTTTTGGCATGGAAAAGTAAATTAGCTTTTGTTTAAATCTCCTTCACTTTGGCTCAGTTGTTTTCCAGCAACTCCAAAAGATGTTCAGTGCTTTAATCTGCTGCTTACTGAAGCTGCTCAACTTGCCTTCTGTGCACCTGATGTAGCACTGGGTCAGGTTAAAGAGGCTAAGCTGGAAGAGGGCAGAGATGGCAGATGAAGAAGCCAATTGGAGGCACAGGGAGAGATGTACATTCACAAGCCATGGAAAGCCAGATGTGCAATGTGAGGCTATAGTACAGCTAGGAGCTAGCACAGGGGCTGGATACTGTGGAAGCAGCACAGGTTTTGTTTTGCAAATCCCCCTCTGGATTTGGCTGATGGGAAGCAGTTGTTTTGGAGGAAGGTCTGAGTATTATGAATGCATCACTTGTGTCTCCAAAATCAGCACGGAACTGGATTGATCTAAAGTAGGAATTCAAGCTCTGTATGAAATACACCCTGCCTCCATTGCAGATTCAAAACACTCTTTGGGCACGGAATTCATTTTCTAAGAATTTACAAGTAAATCCATTAATTGGTTTACTAGTTTAATTAATTAAAGCAAATTCCTTAAGAAATTTAGCATCCAGTGCCAGACCATTTGGTTGTGTTTTATGATCTCAGAAATGGAGCAACATAAATGTTTTACATTTCCCCTCTGCTTTGAGCTCACTGGTGGTGTGGGTGAAGGCTACATTTGAATAACTTCTTTTTTTTTTGTGAGATTAATGGTAATTTCTCTCTACTCTTCTTTATAACTGAAATTTCCTCCTTCAGCAGAGGCAGAAGAATAATGTTCAGCAAAAGTTCTGTGAACAAATAAATGCTTCTGAGAAGACTTATTTCCCATTGAGTTCAATGGGACTGTGGTTTCTCTCGGATGTCGGACGGTCAAGGGAGGCATTGTCCTCCCCTCTGTGGCCTCCATCTCCCCAGGAACGTATAAAAAACCCCAAAAACCAAACCCCCAAAAGCTTCCAAACCTTAGACATCTCACCCAGGTTTCTTATGTTCTCTTCTGTAACAGAAACCAGGCAAGAGGCAGCCACTTGGCAAAAGAGGCAATTCTTCCTCTGCCGGGAGATGTTTCCAGGCTAACTTTGACGATGGATGCACTTGCAGCTCAGTTCCTTCAATCTCAAACTGCTTTTTAAAAAAATATAGAAACTTTTTTTTTTCCCTTTCCTGATAGTGTTTTAAAATTGCTATCATTGTTACTTTTCTTATTTTTCATTTGTATTGCTTTTTTTTCTTCACCCGTCTGTTCATAATGCAGCATAGACTGGGATATAGAGATAGATTTGTTACTTGGAGTTCAACAGCAGGACTATCTTTACAGAGTGTGCTTTACAAATAAAGTGATTATATGGAATAATAGCAATATGTTCCCATTAATTCACAGGATTTCTTTTCTCATGCCAGTCTGCACCCTCCCTGGTGCACCCAGCCTGCAGCAGGCAGTGAGGGAAGCACTGGGGTGGGGTGGGAGAGAGCAGGAGATCACAACAAGGGACAGGGATGCTCAGGGTATGCAGGAGTAAGGGGAGGGTCTCTGGAGGGGATGCTCTGCTGAGTAAATGCTGCAGGCTCTGGTTGTTTTACACCAGTTTGGATCAATGCAGAGCCTACCTGGAACTCCATCTTTAAAAACTGGATTTACAAAAGATGCAAAGGTGAAATTTGTCACAGTTCATCACTAGGACTCCCTCCACTCCTTTTTAATCAAAAAAGAAGTCTCAACCCTTAAAGAAAAACTCCTGAACACAACCCTGCTCATAAGAAGGTGACAACACATGCCAACTATTCACATGACCCACTCCATGTAACACAGTCATCATTCAGTGCAAACATCTGGTGATGTATCTCCAGGAATTATAAGCTTACATGAAGCCAAAAGGCAGCCCAAGCCCATCTAGAAAGAAAATATGAAGTTGAGCAACCTGAACATGTGTTACTGATCTGTTGGGACAGTCCATGAGTGGGAATGGGAATGTGGCAAGACAGACCAGAGCATATTCAAACCCAGCCCTAACTGCTCTGCACCCAACACTACTGACACGTTACTCAGAGCTACATCACTACAGTGTGTTGCTTGTAAAGAGAAGCGTGAAAGAAAAAGCATCAAGATTCAGAGTCAACCGAAATACATGGGATCAAAGGAAAAGCTGAGCCTCTGAGTACCCCCATCCACCCTGCAGTCATGCATAGAGCAGTCAGTGCCAGAGGAGACTTTGGGGACCACCATCATGCTTCACTCCCCCACTGTGCTGAGCGAGCCAGCCGAGTGCAGCGCTTCGCTAGAGACACAAATATTCCCCCTGAGCCACAGCTTCCCTGAGCGCAGAGCAGCCCAAGATGCTAAAGCTAAGCACTAGGAGAATACCAGCTCACAGGTACTCGTTACGCAGACCTATATTGGTTTCTTCTAATTCATGGGGAAAAAAAATCATCTGCTTGGCTCACTAAACTGCTGAGATTCAGGTCTAGGTTATGTTTTATTCAGATCTCAAATACTTGCAAAAGGAAAGACTCCAGCTTTCACTGAGCTCCATTGCCAGTTCAGTCTGATTTAAGGGCTATTGGGACCCTTTCTAGCAAAGCAATGGAAATCAATCACTGCCCCCAGCTATGCACACTCCCTTCTGCTGCTGGGAGGATGTCACTCCTGCCATAGCTTCCAAGGGTGACACCTCCTTTTTTCTCCTCGCAGGCTATGCTACACCCCCCAGAGCAATCAGATCAGCAGGCAGATTTCACTCTATTGTAAAGCACAAGGAGACAGGTCTATTTACCACATGGTGACAGAACCTTGCAGTAGCTGCTCCTGGATCTGCTCGCAGAAAGAAGACGTTAGTACAATTGTTTTTCCACGAGAATCAAGATCAGCTGCCGCCTGCCAGAAGGAAACACCATAAATCTTCCTCTTAACCCTAGAAACTGGTAAATTATTCAAGGCTTTATAGTTTAGATATACATATAGAAAAGCATTGCAAATAACCACCAGTGTGGTGGAAAAGTGAGTTCTCCTCTCCAACAGGGAGCATCTCAGCAAGGAGCAGACAATGTCAAAGAGGCTGAGGAGCAATAGGTATTCCCAAATGTCCCTGCTGGGGGATGGACCTGCAGGTGGCCAGACTGGGCTGGTAATGTTGCAATGTATGGACCACAAATGAGGCTCTCTCTGCTGTTGCCACTTCAACATAACACATACAGCCTTCTGACTGCACCAATTCTGCTGAGATGGCTCTTTGTCCCCATGCTGCTGTTGCACAGAAACCCTCCTTGCAAGCCAAGGCCCAGCATTTCATTTTGCTTGGTCCACCAGCTGAGAGGTAGCTAAGTCAAAAGTGTGACAGTGTCTCTGCCCTTTTCCTCTTCTCTCTGACATATTTTGGTAGCTAAAAACAATGGATGCCCCTACTCTGGCTCCAAAAGTGCCATCAGCTATAAACTGGCATGCAGTGTGACCTCAAGGATGCTTCTTGAAAAATACTGGTTGAGCATAAGACTCAATGTCCTGGAGACCTTCAGACCGTGGAATAAGATCGAAAAGAGAGGGGTTGCATGCCTCAAGGAAAAGTGTCATAGAAAGCATGGGGTAGAAACGCAGAAAAACAAGGAAGAGGGCTTCAGTATTCAATAGAACTTGAGATTTCAGCATAAAGTGGGAATAGTCTACCTCTGATTTCCACACTGAGAAAGCACAACTGCTTCTAGGGATGCAATTCATGCAGGCCATGTACTCCTGCATCTTCAAACCCCACCCTTAAGTGCCAGAGGTGGAGCTCCTGGGTGGATTCTGGCAAGCTGAAAACAGTGATGATGGAGTTGTGTGCCAGATGCAGCAGGGAAGAGCTGGGAATCCCAGTTCAAACACCACTGCAGAGTGAGGAAGGATCAAGTCTAAGACTTCAGCAGGGCTGCCAGAGTGGCTTTCCACCCCTTGGCACAGCCACAAGCCTTTGCTTTGCAGAAGCTGCTTGGCCATGCTCTATGGTAGATGATACTTTTCAAGGCTAAGATGTATTAGGGGTCAAAATGAGCAAGTGAATCATTGCCCAATGACATTTACCCAGTGAATGTATTGTGGAGGCACCATCTCATCTGCTATGCTCCTCCATAAATCACTGTCTGTGCCACATCCCTATGCACAACTGCTCGGAATACACATAGCAAACAGCCCTTTGTGTGCTGAGGGAAGGGGCACCATGGCTCCACATCTGAGACTCCACACAGAGCTTCTTGTTCAGGCCCATGCTGTGGCCACATTCTCCTCTCTCTGCCCCAGTTCTTGCTGCCATTTCCCTTGCCTTTGTGGTGTTCTCCAGCCCAACCTGAAGCCTGCTGTACTGCCTGCTCCAATGCGGGTTACGCACATCTCCCCACCAGACTGATCCCTTTGGCAACTTGCCTTCATCATTTGAATCCCTCAGATCTTCTCCTCCCCCTTCCCAATGCCTTTCCCCATCAACAGAAGTCCTTGGGGTCAGCTGCACTATCCGATCATCTCCCAAAAACTTCACATCACTATTGCCTCTGCCATCAAGCACCTTGGGCACACTAGTGGTCCCTCTGATGCCTTCCCTGCAGTGCCCATCACCTACCTCAGCACCCACTACTACTCGGAAACCCTGTCACAGCCCAACAAACCTATCTGAAAATATCTTTTAAGAAGATGCTGGTTTCTGACCTTTAAATGAGTAAATCCTTTGGTTTCTGCCTCTTGCTTCAGATGCTGAGATTTTTCTAAATGTCAAAGGCCATCCTGTTCACATGCACATGTTAAGGGGGGAGCACCAATGCCAAAAGGACAGGCACCCTCTCCCCAGCTCTGCAAAGCTGATAAAATCACCTCTAGAGCTCACTCCAGACTGGCACACACAACCCTGGGGCAGCCCACCAAGCACAGAGCCAGCCAAAGATCTGGAGAACCCAGCAAAGACCCAGGGATAGCATATGTGCATGTGTGTGTGTGTATGTGCATGTGGAACCTGCCTGCTGAAGTTAGAACAACCCAAACACGAGGCTTTGAGATGTAATTGCTCTAACTTGGCTCTCTTGGGTGATGATATCATTATCAATATCCCCCACTTGAGTTACACCTCACCAATCAATCTCTCCGAAGCATCAGGCACTGCTCAAATACCAGGTCCCCAGGTAGCCACTAAATCACTTTAATTAGAGGCTGTTCATTTAAAATTAGAGAAATATTAAAAAAAAACCCACCAAAAACCCCGCTGAATTGTACCACACGATATACTTATAGCTGGAAATATTTATGAGGTTATTTAGCAAACTGTTTACTGCTTTCCTTCTTTTTTCATGGTAACAGGCAGGTTTCAGCTGGCCTGACAGGACAGGTAGCTCTTGCAGGATGTGCAACTCTTCATCAATCAAGTCACCTACGTTTCACAAATGACCATTCCTTGTCTGCAGCAAAGTTTTCCCCCTTTCAATATTCTCTTTGTAACCCAAAAGAGGAAGAGTACTTCTTTATAATAATTGCTACTTGCCAAGACCTCTGACCTTCGTGTCACCAGCTTGCTAAATAAAGTGAATTTATGAGGCAGGGAGGGATGGATGCCTGTAAAGAGCCTTCCAGGAAATGTAATGAAAAAGCTGCTTTTAGCTGCTGAGCAAAGAAAAGCAAGCACCTGGCAATGCCAAAAAGAAAATTGAAAGCTGGAGTGGGATAACTGAGAAACAGCCCTGCGTGCACTGAGATTTATAGGAAACATTTCCTTTCCCTTTCTTATTATTCAACACTGAGATGAACCACAACCCCACAATGTCTTTCACTCAAGAGGTCAGCTCCTCTACTTCCATCTTAATCAGAAATATGACCCAGGCACTATGCACATGAGGGACAGAAGTGATGAGGTCCTGGATGCTGCACCAGCTCCGCAGCAAAGAACCAGAGAGCGAGGAGTATTGCATAGCAGTGAGTTGCTCCCTACAGCTGCATGTTTTGATCTATACAAGTCCTCCTGCACCTCTAAAATATGAACCATGGAAAAAAAGAGCAGGGATGTGTGCTGAAGTGTCAGCACCCCTCTTCAACAGGGAAAACTGGCTGGTGTTAATCCTGGGGGACAGTGCTCTGTGAAATGGAAGGCGAGTCAGCATCTTCTCTCAAAAGGTTTCTCCTACAGGTTAATGCCCTTTAGATTGTCAAATGTGATGCCATAAAAATAAGATCAAAGACTTTAAAATAAAGGGAGCATATTTTTTGATTCATACTATTACTATTTTATATCTGAATATTCCTATAGAGCTTTTCATCCTGGAAGACAGGTCTTTGAACTGCTATGATTTCACCTATCACTGAGGAGCAACCCCCAGGGTAAAATGTGACAGCTATTATCAGGGTGCATTAATGTTACTCAACAGTTCAGGACAGACAGAGACAAATATACCCAATTTAAATCATAGGTTTGAAGAACTACTGCTCAGTGTGGATTAATACCCATGCATTTTCCAGAAGTGCTTTGAGAGTTTTAAAGGACAGGTACTGAAACTAAAATTCCCTCTCATCTGTAGGATGCATTCAGCCTCCCACCATTATGCTGTAAATTGAACATCAGCATTGTCAAAGAGGGAAGATGGTAACATAAATGATTCACCTGCAACATCTACTTTTGCATCCACAGCTTCTGACAGGGATCTCCAAACCAGCTACCAAGGAGATTCACCCTGTGGAGACTTTTAAGGTGATACTGGTTCAGCTGAACACAAGACTGGTGACAGTAAATCCCAGCAGAGTGTTCACATCACAGAGAAAGGAAAATTGCATGGGATGTTCACTCTGAACTAATACTGGCAGTAGGCTGCAAGTCAGAGCCTGAGATCATAAATTTTAACTTTTTAACAGGCCTCAGAATTGCTAAATAGTGTTCACCAGCCAAATATGTTTATAAACATCATCCATGAAGGAGTGCAGATGAGAGCAAAGTGCAGGGCTCACAGCATTTTTCCAACCCCATCCTATACATACCTAAACTATGAAATTAAGGCCTTAAAGACAATACCTCAACAAAAGGCTCAGAATCTTTACAAAGCAGTATCTTTCCTTGACATACAGGGAAGCTATGCTGATCCCCAGGCACAGGTATACCTGATCCACAATGAAGCCTTTCAGAAAAAAACCAGCCAAATGCACGTTATCCCAACTGCTGTCACAACCACGTGCTGCAGAGCTGGATTGCTCCAGCACCCAGGCTGCAGCTTTCCAACCATCTGTGAGGTGACCATATTGGCCTGGTCAAGCTGCAGAGTGAGTAGCTAACAAGCATTAACAACATCTAGCCCATGTGTTCTGTCTAGTAAAATGCCTACCCATCTGTCTGTAACATTAGTGACTCCATAGAAGCCATATGCAGGAGAGACATAAATTAGGAAGAGAAAAATCTCCTGTTACTTTCTCTGAAATGACTCTGCAGTTGTACTCTGCAATACCAGGGACTGGCTGTTATTTAAGTTCTATTTTCCCAGTCAAATCACAGCCTCATAGCTCTCCAGCCCTGCCATCCAGAGGCAGCTTCTGGTCTGCATCTAGCCCCAATGACAGTGGTGCCTTGGCACAAAGGGAAAAGTAGGTGCAAGTCAACTCAGGTTGTAAACCTGTTTCCCAGGAGAGCAAGAAGCAGGCAGACAATTTGAGGGAGATACTAGGGACTGGCAAATGATCCCAGTGTACAAGAATTCCTCATTCAGACAGAGGATTCACCTCATTAACCACCCAAGATGCTTATCACACTCCTCTCAATCTCCCTTGCTGGAAGAAACAGAGAAGCAGAGAACCAAGAACATGGACTTTCTGGAACACGAGAAGAAAGCACCTATAGGAGAAATGCAAGAAAAAAAAAAATCTGTGTAGGCTTTAACTAAGATGAGCTGGTTCCCAAAACAGGGAGATACTCCACTTGTGAACTGCACTTGTGAGCATGAGTTCTATAGGAGAACAGCAGCAGCTAAGTTTGCAGAACCCTGCATGGATGATGGTTAGAACCACAGTGGTTTTTGATGGCAACTTCTTCCAAGCTGATGCGTTGCCTGGGAGATAGGCATCAGCTTCCCAGAGCAAACCAGCACTCACCAAGAGGCACAACTTGCTGGAGCCTTCACCGCTCGCTGAGTCACACCATCATTCCTCTGCTTAGCTGCTTCTGCATCATGCTCCTGCTAGAGGCCTCTGCTTTTCCCTCTCTGGATTAGAGCAAATAAGCAGGAAACCCCAAGACTCACTCCTACTGAGGTGCCTGCACATGACACAGGGTGCAAACAGGTCATACAGGCTTCAGGACTTACCAGTTGCCAACTGGAAAAGAATCTCTTGTTTGGGAGCTGGGCATCTAGCTTTGCAGAAGATGGAGGGTGAGTGTGTGAGGCTGGGAATAGTTAAATGAGCAGATTTCACATGCCACATCTCACTGGAGCGACTGCTACTCTGTGATACAGCAGACACCAGGGTGTGATTAATACATTTATCCTCCTCATCTTTTTGGTATCCTTCTGGAAGTCTTGTCATAAGCAGGGCAGATGGAAGGCTAAAGAACTGAACAAGAAGAAGATCCTGTGACCAATAATGGCTCAAGAGACCACAAGTGATAAACTTAATGACAGGCAGACAATTAGACCATAGATGTGTGGCTGAAGGATGGGACAGTACGCGGAGCATGCCTCTTCCTGGCTCATTGAGTTTGCAAGGCTTGTGGGGGAAGGAGTAACAGATGGACCTGGCGGCAGCTTACAGCTGAAATTCTCACCATGTTTATTCATTACCTTCTTCTAGCTCCTGTTTGTCACAGTCTGGCACTCCAGGCTAAAATGCAGGTTTAAGCCTTACATCAAGGAAATCAGTGACACACATCAGTCACCTCTGCACAGAGGCAGTGCTCTGCATTACAGTCAGTGCTACAGACACCCAAAGCCACCACTCAACCAGGAGCAAGAAGAACTGGCCAATAATTACCTCTTCCTATGGGACTGCATGACTTGCTTATCTTTATGATCTACCAAAGTGGAATTTAAGTGCTGGCTTTGGAAATAACATTAGTTGCTGTCACAACATCAATAACCAAACTTCAAGATCCTAGCGTGAGTTGAGGAAGGTGCTTTTAGTGCTCTTGCTGTTTTGCTGGCTCACAGTTTCTTCGTTTTTCTTCATTTGAAATCGCTGTCATCAGCATGACTGTCAACAGGACCAAAGTGAGCATGAGCTGTCACTACCCAGAAAAGTCAAAGGAAAGTTGATTTTGAACAAGAAAAGCATTTTTCTTGTGTCTTCAAGAATGAGTTTTAACTCTCAAAAGCTCACAACCCCCTCAGACTGCATCTACAGCCACAAGTCAAGATTGGTACTGAGGAAGAAGATGTTATGACGTAAAAAATTTCACCATTTCCTTCTCAACTTCAAGATTTTTGACTGGATGGAGCTGGTGGTTACTGGTAGCTGTATTTTGGGGTTACTTAACAAGACTCATAGTCCACAGGCAGGAAAACCTGAAGACCAAGACAGTAAGGATTCCAGTCAAGTGGCCTGTGCAGGTTGAGTATATTCTGCTTTCACAGAATGGGCAATGGTAAACCCAGCATGAAACAGAGCCACAGGACTCCTCTCTCCTCGAGCAGATCTGATCTCTCCGTAAGAAGGAGGCCCACAGATGAAGAGACAGAGGTTGCAGCTAAGGAGTGAATAAATAGGAAGATTACAGTATTCACTGAAAAAGGAAAAAGAAATTCCACTGTGTCCCTCAGGGGGACAGTTAGACCTTTGGGCTATGATGCATTTGCTGAAAGCTTCTGCTCTTGCTGCCTGTGCTGTCAGTTGGCACTAACCTCCTGAAGAACATGGCAAGACAGCACTGCTGGTTCTCGTGTCTGGATGAACATGCTCCCCTCCCCACAGGGAAAAGGAGAGGTTTCCTACTTAGTGAATGCACCATGTTCAAGCAACCTTGGAGGAATGTGCCTCGGGCCCTGGCCCTCCCCAGCTGACACACATCTGACTGGTTGTCTCTTCCTGCTGGTGTTCTCCCACTGATGTGCTGCCATCCGCCAGTCATCTCCTTTTGCTGGAGGTGCAGGAGAGGGGGAAGATTTATGCAGACACCATGTATGCAATTATGAAAACAGAAGACAAGACACCCAGATATCACACAAATTGATGCATTTTTTGCTGGCAGGCTTTTTGCATGATCCAATAACAGCTGTCATGCTCCAGCCTCTCTCATCTGAGCTCCGCTACCACTTCAGCATCCTTCCACATCCTTTAAGAGTGCTTTCTTCCCTTCCCTTGTGCAGCTTGCTCCAGATGCCAGAGCAAAGCAGGCACTAGCATGAGATGCAAAGGGGAGACAGCACGGTTGGTTTTCATAGCAGCATTAAAATGTAATGTTCACTTCTTTAGGCAAGATGGGGCTAATTAGCAATGACCTTGAGGCAACCAAGCTGCTCAACCAGCAATCCCTCCCACTCTCCAGCTCTTTAAAATTTGCCCTTTTTCCTGTGCCAAGTCTTACGGCAATCTTCCTTAAAGCCTAACAACAGACATACACATATGCTGTCCATGGCCTTCTGGAGAAAGGCAGCAGTGGGGAACTGCACAGCAAAGGCCAACTCAAAGAGCTTGGGCTTCACATCTTCTCCAACCATGTCTCCCAGTCTGCAGTGAGTTAGGGAAAGGACATGCCTACAAGTTTTCCTGGCAGACCAGCTCCTGCAGTGAACTCTGCAGCCTGGGAGCCTGTTACTCCCCACATCCTCTTGGTTTTCATCACTCCATGCTTATGTTTGCTTTTGTAAATGGATTTAACCTTTCTAAAATTAGCAGCAGAAGAGAACCTCTACTGGCAGAAAATCAGCTTTAGAAAGATGGAGGACTATAACATTTCGCAAACATTTGAAAACTGCAGACTAAAGATACGTGTTAGTCTCTCTGGTGCATGCTGGTTTTCCTCATTATTCTGAATGTTAATACATTAATAGATCCTCTCCTGATGAATGGCTGTACTAGGCTCTCTTTCTAGGAACACATATGGTTCCTTTTTGCCACAATATTGGAACAGAGAGCCAAAATATTTAAACAGTGACAGTAAGAAAAGATTTTACCCCCCCTCCCCCACCCCAATGTAAATAAGTAAGGCTGGAGCCAGCCCTTAAGTCTAAATGCTTCTTATCTTTCCACAAGTTCTTAATCAAATCTGAACATACTGTCTGAGGCTTATTTGAAATAAAGGGGCTGTCTGTGGTTACACACTGCAGCAAGAAACCCACCATTGAACATTCACTAACCCTGCAGGATGCTCTGTGTCCACCTGAAAGGAGCACACACTAGTTGGGCATCTAATGAAATGGGGCTTTTAAAGCCAGGTGTGTGTGTGCACAGGCTGTTTCTACCTACAGATCCAGGATCTGGCATGCAAGGAGCAGGAACACAGTTTTCTTCCCCTACAGCCACTAGGTTAAAGTACTGCCCTGAATTAAGGTGGTTTTCAGGGCACTCCAAATGCTTCTTTCCCAGCTGTCTGTACTCAGCAGCATTCATCCCCACTGCTGAAGGACATGGGAATTACCCAGCACAAAGCCCAGAAGCTATGCTGAAAAATTCAGGTAGAGGATATTGGGCTTGTCTTGAATTGTAGGTCAATTGCCAATACAGAATAGCCTAAAAGATCTGTTCCTCTCTCATTTTTCCCATGCTATGCCATTACCTTTCCTCTCTGCCATAGGTCCTGCACTAATGCTACCTGTCTCATGCCATCACTGCGAAGATCAACAGCAGTTTCCACTTTGTGCTGCTGCCACACAGCTGAGCAGCTCTGTTACTGGCTAACAATGACACAACCTGACTGCAAACCACTCCCTGAAATTCAAATAAACCTTTTTACATTTCAAGGAGTGAGACCTGGGGCTCCAAGTTTGTTCTCCATCCAGAAAACATTTATCACCACAGAACTGAAACATAGTGTGAAAATAAAAGCTCTTGAAACTTGCTTTCACACATTCCCCAGCATGCCCAGAGGTGTTCCTGCCATGATACACCTAAGAATGCTCCTGAGAATTGTTTTCACAAGGAAAAATACAAACAAAACAGTGCAAGAGTCAAGAAGTATTTCTTCAAATGCCTCCAATTTAGGCTATTTGTGTTCTAAATATGCTGTAGAAACAGCATTAATACATATTCAGATGCTACACAAGGCCACAGGAAAAGACCTCAGCAAACAGTGAATGCCATAATACAGAACATGTCCTAGTGACAGGTTTATTTTAGATCACTGACCTCTGTCCTGTTCAAGCAGCCTGTATTTTACAATTTAACTTACATTTCTTTGTGTATATATATAAATGTACACGAGATATTTGCTCTCTTTCCTCTGTAAAACCCAACAAGAAAACAGAAGCTGTAGCTGAGAAAACAAGCAGATGAGTTTCCTTGGAGGTTTCATAGACAGATGTTTAAACCAAGTAATTTAAAACCAGAAAGAATCCTCCAAACAAAGTGCTTCTAAGTGTTGCATTTCACTTGCTTGTTTTCAACTCAATTTGGAAAAATAAAAAAAGCCTCAGAGGGAACCAAACCACTTCAGCTTCCTCATTCCTGATGTCCTCTGGAGAATGTCATCAACCTCTTTCCCTACCTGTTACACACCAAACTTTCCAGACCAAGTAAGTCTACAGAATGAGGAGAATTAAGAACAGTAGCTAGTCATTGTTCCTCACACCTCTGAAAGGCTGGGAAGCACAAGCATTACCTGAGTTTGAGAGACAAGAAGAAATGGGCTTCCTACATCTGCAAGGCAATGCAGAACCATGCAAAGGATTCAGTGCTTGAGCCCCATTTACCCCCTTTGCTGCAGAAACCAGAACTACCTCAAACCACAGGGCTGGAAGGAAACATGAGATGTGGGATTAATAACATCTTGCAATTGTCCTGGTCCAAGCTGGAACAGAACGAATTCCTGTGCAATCCCTACATCTGGTTTCCATCTGCCACTGAGTCCAGTCTAGGACTTCCCCAGTGCCTGCCCAGAGCATCCGTGGGGATGGTGACATCATTGCCATCAGGGGGTTGGGTTTGATATTGGTTTTGTATATATTTGTATATATTCCATTTTATTGTTACTATTTTCATTAAAGCTGTTCTAGTTTTCTCTTCCAATCCATAAGTGTCTCTCCTGAAGAGAAGGGCAAGGAGCTAATTGAGAGTGTCTGTCACTTATCTAGTGCTAGCCCAGCCCTGATCCTTGACAACACTCAATCACTCATAAACTCCCCACACCACTGCAGAAGGAGGATGCCCAGCAGCAAGTCTGCAGTGATGCAGAGGCACCTGCAGCTGTCCCACGCTGGCTGTGGGCACAGTGCCCAGCGAGGGCTCAGCCTGCCTCGGGAAGGACCCTTCAGCCCTGCTCCAGCCTAACAACCAGCTATTCATCCCAATGACTGCTCCATTCAGGACAGCCTGACACATCATTGCCACAACAGGACCCTGCAAAGGACTTTACTTAACCAGGAAAACAGATTTGTGTTGTTTCTAAAGGCAAATGAATCGAGCTTTGGCTGCAGAGGACCAAGCTGTGTTTCTCTCAGTGCCAATAAAAGTGCTGAGGTTGTGGAGGAGACTTAAGAGACTGTGTTTGCCTTCAGCCTCCCATAGATTGTATCTAAACAGAAAAAAAGGGCTCACACAGCACAACAGCTCAGGCTGCAACTGTAAAGAAGCTTAACACTTTTGAGGCTCTTTCAAGCTCTCAATGAATTACTTTGACTTTAGTTAAAGACTTCCCACAGTTTACTGGTCTGCAGTGAGAACAGGGCCTCTTGGGGAGGGGATGGTATATTTTAATAACATTTCTTAACATAACATTCTTTAACATAACATTTCTTAGGCTGGTCAAAGAAGATGCTATTCTTTATTATTTTGTCACTTTTCAGCACACATTATTATTATTTTGTCACTTTTTAAGCTGAGCTCTGCCTAAAGATGCAAATATGAGTGTTTCTGTGCTGGAGGTTCCTGCCTGTGTGCTTCAAACAGACAAAAGGTCTCCAGGGAAGCAATGTCAAGTGGCCAGGGTCACAGAGCAGGCCAGCAGAAAAGCCAGGAGCCACGTACAGCTCCTGCAAGTCCTCCAGAAACACTCAGGCTGTAGGGTCTCTCCACACCCACACAGCCAGGAAACCTCTGCCACCAAGGTGTAAAGGCAGAGGTAGACATAATGAGATGGATTTATTCTTAGGTTGCTATGCAGGGATGCACAATTCTTTACTTTTTATGCCCAGTTATTTAATCTTAATGCTCCACTGACATTATTTTTTTTGTATGGGATTTTATATATGTGTCTGTGGATGAATTTGCAATATATAAATAGCATAGATCAGAGGTGACCTTTACATTTGTGCATTTGGAGATTCATACAGCACGAGGGCTAGCTAGAAGGCTGAAATCATTAAGATATGTTCTCATCTAAAGTTTCTTATGAATTATTTGTAAGCTATTTTCTCACTTATTTTGTTATAATACTCCCACATACTCACCAACCAGTAAAAATAGCTTAACAGTGAATACATGTTTCGGAAGTCTGTTTGCCTATTTTTCTTTTGTGCAGCAGCTGCTGTTGCCATGCTGTCGTTGCTATGTTTTCCTTTTTTCTTTCTTTTTTCTTAAGAAGGGGGGGAAAAAAATCTATTCCCTAAACATGCTAGGCTTGGTTCTCAGTTCATGGAAAAAAATACCTGAGGTAAAGCCCAGAAGAATGTGAGATAATCCAGCTGGGAGAGCACAGCTTATGTGTAGAAGAAAGTCCTCTTGGCACTAATACACACACTCTTCTCTGAAAGAGTTAATGAAACACAAATACTATTTGAGATAGACTATCAAAAAGCTTCAGGTAAAGATCAATATAAAAGAGTATTAATGTATCTCAGAAACTGGGCAGTCAAAGGTAAAACTCCACACTGAACTACAGGTTGATAAGGAGGAAGGAGAAAAAGAAACAATTTAAAAAGAATAGATGTGGCCAAATCTCATCTGGAAGATAAGATGATCAAATTGCTCAATAAGCTTGTCAAAACAGTCCTTAAAGCTTGACAGTTAAAATTTGGCTTTGTGGGATGGCCCTGAGAAATGCACATCCTCTTTCCAAAGGCCAGAGGTCCAAGGTACAAAAATCTGATTTCAGGTTGGGGATCTCTGCTTCTGGTCCCTGTATGCAGAGCAGGGAGAGTTTTGCTGAACTGGGGTTGGAGCTCAGCAATTAAGCTCTAGAATGATGTTGCTTTGGGCTGTCTATTCCTTCTTCACCTCTCAGCTCCAGAGGAACTTGGATAATCCTTCCATCCTCAGTCCCCTGCCACCTCCACAGAGGTCCATGGAGGAGAGTGGCAACATGATGACAAGAATCGATAGTTTCAGGCCAGCAACTGATAACTTGGCAGACAGAAAAAACCTACAAGATGGCAAAATGACTTAGGTGAGTTAGGAGTGTGGAGAACTGTGAAGGACCAGGAGAACCTGTGAAATTTGGGTCACTGGGCAATGCCACGGCAGAAGAAATTCAATACAGACAAGTAGGGTAGTTCTGCCAATTTAAAGCACTCTTAAAATGCTGATGGGTTTGGAAATGATGTAACTCCTCAAATAAAAAGCCAAGTGCCACTGTGGCCAGCTTAAAGACAACTTCTCAGTGTACAATGTCACTCCAAACAGCAAGTAAGATGTCAAAGTAAGATGTGGTTAAAAAAAAGAAGGCTAGAAGTACCATGACATGTTTTTATACAAGTTGAGAGCATGTCTTCTCCTGGGCAGTGAGTCAGCCTTGGTGAATTCAGTATAACACAAGGGCAAAAGATAAATTAGGTTTCCCTTGTTTGAGGCATATGCTCTGTAACCTGCCTCTTTCCTCTGAAGAAGATCTCCATCACTGACTGCATCCCTGGGTCACTGGCAGAGACATTAAAGGCTGGAACAATTTACTGCAGAATTAGGGAGGGGAACAGTAAAATGGAGATGGGTAACATGGTGAATGCTGAGCAGGATGCTGTGCTAGATAACAGACTTACAGTATTTCAGGCACTCTTCAGCTATCACCTTCCCTACCTGAGGCAGGCAAAAGTTACAATGCCCAGCTGGATTCAAGATGCTCCCATTCTCTTTCTGGAGTTTATCTGCATTAGCTGCCACTTTTCTGCACGGGAAACCATTTTTCCATAGGTCAAAACCCCCTCAAGCATGGGGCATGGGTACTACTCCTGACTATAAGCTTAAAGCACAGCACCACTGAGACCAGTTGTGCCATTCACTGTACCTAATTCCTGCCTTTACCCATATCCCATCAGACTTTGTGGTCTGCAAAAGATCATCTTCCTCATGCCATGAGGATCATCACTTCCATCCATGCCAAAAATATCATAGAGAGTGCCTAGCTCCATGATTAAAACCAGGAGCCTCCTCACCTTGTGTCTCAGCATGAACCACCTAAGCAGCATCATTTCTCTGCATCTCAATATCCTCACCCTCCACTAGAACTAATAACAACTCCTCCACCACGCAGGCATGCTGTGAGAATCAATTGGTATTTGTAAAGGCCTTTGAGAAATCTAAGGCACAGTCTGTATGTGAAAATTATTGATATGATTCATTATCAGGCATTCATACTCTATTTATACAACTCCCAGTCTATTACTAAATATTATGTCCATTTGAATATTGAAATCACTGCTGCTAATAATTTCTGCTAATGTTACACTGGTCTTTCAGAGGTGGCTTTTTCGACTTGAATGGGAGAATTGTGGAGGCAGTGAAACAGGGAACAAATGCCAGAAGAGGAATTAAAAAGAGGACAACAGCTCTGTGCAGGCTTCTTAGAAAACAATAAAAAAATCCATTTAACAACTAACTTTGTGCTAACACTTATCTGATTCCTCTTTCTTCTCAACTGCATTTGTGTGAAAATCTCATCTCCATTAGCAAAGTATTAGCTCTTGTCTGTGAGATGAAAATGAGCAAAGCTGAGTGCATTGTGTCTCTCCAGATGGACCACTTGCTCCTCACATGCTGGCCCAAGAGACACCTGAGACCCCTCTCCCTGACCAGTCTCCTTTCTGGGAATGCTCCATTTGAACCACCATCCTCCAACCTCTCAATCACCAACTCCAACTTTCTCCATGGAAGATCCCTGCCTTTTACTTTGCTGTGATACTGAAAGCAGCATCTGGGACTCCTCAAAAACCTCAGTTTCTGAGAAGAGAGAGCATATGTCTATACATTATCTATTTATTCACACACTGAGGCATGTTCCCACTCCTGAGACACACACGGTATGTTCCAACCTTCTCACTCCAGCATGTTTTGCAAATCAGCTCTCCACCCCCTCCACTCCCTCATTTCACTTTATCAGGATCTTCTTGAAGGGAAATGCTTCTTACTGGAAACTGGAAACATTAACATCAGGTCAACAGACCATTCCTGAAGAAGCAGCTGTGGGAGAAGGAGTGATGGGGCACAGCTATTTTCGTGGCTCAGCTTCTTTTGCTTCCAGTTGGAATATTTATTTCCTTGCTGTGATCTTTCTCCTCACTCTTTGTGCTGACAAAACGCTGCCAATATCTGTGGTGCGGGAACTCAAGGACAATCAATATTTCACTTGAATCAAATGCAGTGATTTTTTTGTTTTGTTTTGTTTTGTTTTCAGAGCTCAACATTTTGCAATTAAATCTCCCAAGACATGGGAAAAGTTGAGGTGTGGGTTCTTTTGTGAAAAGCAGGAGGGAGCTGCACAGAAGTAAAAAACCAGAGCAAACCAGCAGTGGAACCAATAGAAATATGCTGTATCGTTTCTTCTTTTTAATACATTTTTTACGAGAAGTGAGATCTTTGATTACATTTTTGATTAGGAGAGACAGGCATTGCCCTGCCCAATGCACAGTTAGAGGGAAAGGAGCCTTTCATGTTCACAGATATCAGACATCAAAACAGCCATTCCCAACTCTTAAAAGGATCAGACAAAACTGCAGCTCAGACTGTGCCAGGGACTTTGGTGCAGGGAGGTTCCCAGTGGAAAGCAGTCTTGGAGCTGTAAAAAATCATGTGAATGTTGACACTCCTGTTGAGTGTGGGGAGAAATACATGGAATTTCTCCCAGGGAAATCCAGGGCCACTCTAACGGCATTTCAGGATGAGAAAACTGAGAGTCATGACAGCCAGGCTGCAAGGGGAACTGCCAAAAAGGAGCTCCTAGCCCTAAGAAAGGAGTAGCTGCTCCATCAGATGGTCCATGTAGGACAGTTCAGTGAAAACAGCCAGCAGAGCACTAATGATAGCAGGAGTTTTCCTTACACTACAAAGAGGTCAGTGCTTCATCTATCTCTCCTTCCTGAAGGCTCATGGATTTACTGGACCTCCCAAACATGGTAATGCCCAGTCGCAGGACAAGTACATTGACAATCAGCTCCACTGTGCAACGCAACTGGTCTGTGTCTTTAGAGCTTCAGAGTCCCACATGGCTTCCCTGCTTTGGAGGTCACCTTGATTCACTGATAACCTGTAACAGTTGAATCGTGCGAACAAGAGATTAGAGTTCTGATCTTGCACAACTCCAACTGAATACTAACAATGGCAGCACCGTGTCCCAGCTTATCCCTCACCATCACTGCAACAACCCTTCATTTGGCTGTGGGATCTGCAAAATCTCAATGGCTGGTACGAGACAGGATAGCAAATCAACTCATCAATTCATTCAGGGTTTAGTGCAACCTGGTTTCAAGCACCTTCTCCTGCCACAGCTTGCCAGCATCCATTACAGAAGCAAAAACCCAAATCCTTGACAATTATTCAAGGTCCAAAGCAGAGGCTGCCTAGGTTGATGGCAAATATGATGCCCATTTTACTAGAATTTGGCTCAGCTGTGTAGACAGATGTCCTGAAGGCATCAGCTGCACCTCAAGCTACCATGGATGCTAGTTCAGGCACCTGAACCTCCTCCATGTGTCCTCAGTGCTAAGTACTGACCCTCAAGCATAAAATGGACCTGCTGATTGCAGAAGCATTCCCAGCTCTTCACACACAGTCTGGCCACTAGCCTGTTCCTAATGGTTCTTTAGAGAGGAGCGTCCTTCAAAGGGTTGGAGCACCACCTCACCTCTGCCATCACCCTGCATTTCCCTCTAAATCAGGTATCATACAGAGATAACGTTGGGATTGTGCAGCCAGCGATGCTAGGACACCATCTAGCCCAGCCTGTCTCTGTTTGTGGCCTCCATCCTTGGCTGGCCCAAAGACCTGGCAGCAGTGATTCAAATAGCATTAAGTTGACTCCATACTCAGGCTGGTAACAACCAGGTTGCAATGGACAATTGTTCCTTCTCCCAAGACTGCCAGTGCTGCTGCAGATTTTTATCCTTTTTCCCTCCTAATACAGAAATAATGTCAGGCCAAGGGAGTCTGGGAGATGCCCACAACTCACTTTCAACATTCTGTTGACACCTAGCCCTCCATCTATGTTAAAGATGAGCACAGCCATCACTCAAACAGCCGAGTGCCTGGGTAAGATGAGTGCTTGGATGAAAAACAGCTGGCTCCAGCTCAGTCTGGACACTGCAGAGATGCCACTGGCAGGAAGAGGATCTGCGAGAAAATTCAACCTCATCTTCCACTGAAGTGCCATTTCTGTCTGAGAGATGAATAGCCCTTATTTCCTTCTCCACACACTGCTGCTACTGATAGAAATCAGAAGTGGCTGCAAACACCTCTTCCCCAGTTCAGACCAGTCAGGAGGTTGCAGCCTTTTCACTCCAACACAGGCTAAGCTGGTGGGATCTCAGCCTCTCTCACAGAGGGTGTAATTCACATGCACATGTCTTAGCTGGATCAGCTCACAGCAGCTTGTCTACTTAGCACAGAGGCAGGTGAGAACACGCTGCACTTCAGTGCTGTGCCATATTGGCTTGCCATTAAATAGCTGATACATTGCCATTGATTTCAGTTAGATTTTTGTTCCTAGCAAACTCTCTAGAAATACTTAGCCCAAAGCCTGAAGTGCTTCTGAACACAGGCTCTCCTTGTTTTCTTTTGTTTATTGATGTGTTCAATATCTCTTGGTGCAGAAGACAGACTGGAAGAATGTAGCGATCCGATTTTCCCCACCAATGTCACTGATGGGATCAGAGCTGCTATAGGAGCACTGCTGTTGTATTGCTTCTGAGGCTTTTTCCTCCATGAGACATATAGACTTCTGTGTTTGAGGCTTTGATTTCCCTAGCTGCACTGATTTGGTGACACCAATTGTTATTTTTTAATCTCTAACAACCAACAGTGAGCTTCTGAAGCTGTAAGCACAGCTCCATGCAGAGATTAGCTGCATGGTGGAGGAAAAGCAAGATTGCCCCAACAGTTTGGCACAAGTAACAGTGAAGTAGGTAATTTTTTGAGGAACACTTCCTGTAAAGCAGCCTTTAGGAAAACACTAGTAACCTCCCAGGGATATTTGGTCCTCTGGATGACAAAGAAGAAACTGCACATTAGTTCTTTCCACAACCTGTAGAAAATTTCAAGTATGTGATCTCAGTGTTAGAAGACGAACTCAAGAATACAGAAACAGCTATAGTAGGCAACATGTGCTATGGAGAATCTATGCAAACATCTCCTCCTAAGTATAGCTCCCTTCTGCAGACTCTTGCCCTAGGTCCTGCTTACCCACATGCCATTAAAACAGACTAAACCCAAGACCCCAAGCTCCTTGCACAGCACACCAGTTGAAGCAGGCTGGTCTGTATTCTCATGCTACAGAGAGGGGCAGAGTGAAGTAAAACAAGAAGAAAACGCACTGTCTAGAGGAAACTTGTGTTGGTGAACACAAGGAAGAGAGAGGAACAACATGTGGCACCAGGGAGTTAACTGGGCATGTTCAGCTCAAGCAAGCATGATCCCAACCAATTTCTATGTAACCACCTTGATTGAAATATCACTTAATTTAAAACATCCAGAAAACAAAACACTGTCTTCAAGGTCATGTAGGGCCAGCTTGTTAAGGGCAGGACAATTTTATTTCCCATTGACTTGCCACCCATACTAATGGTCCCTCCACAAGAGCATTGTCAAGGTGAAAAGAGCAGCACACAACTGCAGGCTCCGAACAGCCTGTGACACGCGACAAAACCATCTGCAGCTTTGCTCTCATGGCTGGTACAGTCATAACCGCACAGCTCCCAGTCCCAAATGGCCACCTGCCTGCACATCCTTCTGTCAAGTTGGAAATAAGAACAGAAACCTTGGAGAAACACTTCAAAAGATGAGCCTCTGCTTCCCCTGCTCTTAACAAAACAGTGCAGGGTGCCAGGGGAAGAGGCTTCCCTCGACAGAGCAGTGGCACTCTAAATACAGTTATTTGCAAGCCACATTGGACATAAATTTCCAAGAAGTCCCCCTTTGCCCTGGCTTCCTGTAATGCTGCTGGCACTCACTGTAACACTAGCAAGGCTGAGGACAGAACAACTCAACCTGCTGGTGTCAAGGGACACTCAGGATTTTAGAGCAGGTTTAGCTGTCAACAGGGCAGCACATGGCTGTGTGGCCACGTTCTACTGCTCTCTTTTTTCTATTCATCAGTGACTCACCACTTCCACAAAGGTCAAGGAGTAGGAAAGTGTGGTATGAAGAACTATGCAGAGTCAATCAGGAGACAGCTTCTGCACCAGCCTCATGACTGCACCTGGTGAGCAGGCAAAGCCCAGAGGCACTGCTCAACTTGATTAAAATAAAGCCATATCCCTCCACGTGCTGTGCTGCCTTGTACACATGCTGTTCTTCAGCTTTTTAGCTTGTAAAAGAGAGGAATACTTGCTGTACTTCGCAACAGTCCTGGAAGGCTCAATTCATGTTTGTGAAGTGCTTTCAGATCTTAAATTGGAAGGCATGAGAAAGCACAAGTTCTTATTATAATTGCATTATTAAGTGCTGTTAAAAAAAATAATTCAGCTTATGTTCCGCAGAATTCAGGTCCTTCTTCAGACTAGCTTTATGTCCCTTGACACATGTATTTGACAATAACCCAAATAGCCTTGATCTTTTATTCCCAGCAGGGTTTTCTTTATACCTTAATGAGGTCTCCTCTTAATCTTTTTTTTCAAAGAATAAACACCTCATCTCAGTATAACCAAATTCTCTGAGCTGCTACACGTGAGCCTGGCTTCCATCTGCCAGGCTGGGTCTGCTTCTGTCACACCAGTCCAGTAAGAGGTCCAGACTGGTCAGCAGGAATACAGATGAGATCTCACATATCCTCACAAGATGTCACAGTACCCTTGCAGATTTGCCTATGATACCTCTACTTTTGCCAGTCAGGATATTCCTATAGTATTTTACTGCTCCTGAGAGCTGTGCTAGGTTATTTAGTCCCAAATACAGCAATATTTGTATCCCTCTTGTTCATAATGCCTGACCTTCAACCTTATTTTTGTTTCATAGCAGAAGATGCTCCCAGGATATGCTCCTGCCTATACTTCTGTCTTTAGACTCCAGTATTTCACTTACCATTACCAAATCACCCAGAGATCTACAGCCTTGTTGATATTGACTTTCTTCTCTCCTCAATCCTTCTCTTACGTTTCCTTTTTATTCCCCCTATCATCTGCAAATTGCATCGTTTTTATCTTTCACCGTGCTGGAAATCTTATCATGAAAGAGAGACTTTTCTTTTTTCTTTTTTTAATTAGTACTTGGTAATATTACCAAGCTGTGAGTTTATGGCTTTGTAGATCTTATATTTTTGACACTAATTACTCACAAAGGCTTTTAAAGCAGCATTTCAACATAGCAACTGCCATGACTGTAATTAAGTAAGAAGCAGCACTTTTGTTGTTGTTGTTTGGGGTTTTTTTTTTGTTAACATTTCAGATAGTCTCTAGCATCCCTGCCCTGTATCACAGCTCAGCCCCTGCTATCACTCGGATGAACAAGAGCATATTCCTCCTGACACACACCCAGCTCTCTCCACTCTCACCCAAGCAACTCTGCTGCTGTATTAATAGTGCTGTCAGCACGGAGGATCCGCAGGGACTCACCACTTGCCTACTGCCAATCTGAAGGGCTCAGCTAATTTTAGACTCCACGTTTCTGCTTCTTGCAGGAGAATGCTTTTCCCCTCTTCAAAGCTCAAAGATTCACGTTGTACTGACCACAGGACTGCACTCCATTTATTTCCTCCCCAGTGGCTCCTTAGTGGGACCCAGAAGGAACGTGGAAGGATGTACTGGTTTCCATATTGATGCTGGACATGTTGCCTGGAAGGCAAGTGCTCTGATGATATGTTTGTAAACAAGCTGTTATAGGGATGATCAATTAAGGGCATCTCAGTGGGGAGAGTTTGATTCCACAGGCCTAATTCATTTTCAAATTACTCCAGGATGCTGCCTTTTACTATTACATTATTTGTTCTGAAACTCCAAATTAAGATTTTATTGCACCATTAATTTTTATGCAGAAATTACCATTAAAATCAATGTTTTCTGCTTCAAACTTGACAGTGTGAGATGACTTATTGTCCAACCTGTTTCCTATTGCTTTACTGCTTCAGGATGGGTGGATGTGTCTGTCCTGGTGTGCCACTAACTCGGAGCAGTGTTTTCATTGCACCTTACCAACACTTGAGCACATCCATCCTAGGCAGCTGGGACACCTGCAGCAGCACAACCTATGTCTCCAGCATCACAGGCTGCTATTTCCAACATCTCCTGGAGGATGCAGATCCTTCTTCTGCTAATGAGCCACAGCGATGGAGCCAGGTCTCCAGCACAGGTAACAGCACTGCCCTCCATTTTGGGATAGCTCAAGGGAACAAGCTGGTCATGGGCATCCCCAGATGTCCCATCTCCTCCTGTGATGCTGTGACAGCCAGTCAAGCAAGGTCTGCACCTGGGGTTACAACACTGGCCAGGCTGCTAAGATGAATATCTCATTACTCCTTTCTGTGCCTTATCTGCCTGTCCCTATCTGTTGCCCCTTGCCCTACAAACAGGCAGTCACGGTGATTTGCTGTGTGGGTTGTCCAAGCCATCTTCTAATCTGTGACAGAGATTCCCATGCACAACAGTTACACTGACATTGTGAGATAGTGGTGGTAGTAATGAATATTGTTCAGCAATAGTGTGGCCAGCAGGACTAGGGCTGCTATCATCTCCCTGTACTCAGCGCTGGTGAGCCTGTGCCTCGAATCTTGGGTTCAGTTCTGGGCCCATCACTACAAGAAGGGCATTGAGGTGCTGGAGCATATCCAAAGAAGAGCAGTGAAGCTGGTGAAGAGCACAAGTCTTGTGAGGAGCAGTTGAGGGAACTGGGGCTGTTTAGGCTGGAGAAAAGGAGGTTCAGGGAAGACCTTCTCACTCTCTACAACTGCCTGAAAAGAGGCTGGAGTGAGGTGGGAGTTGGACTGGATGATCTGAAAGGTCTTTTCCAACCTAAATGATTCTATGATTCAGGTGCAAGCGATGCCATTTTACACTACATTAGGAGCACTTCACACTGGTGCTGGTGGAGCAAACAGCAGTACTGCAACCAAGAATCTCTCACACCTTGCCTTCCCAGGACAACGCAGTAGGATACACCTGTGACATCCTCCACTGTCATGGGCACTTCTCCTATATGCTGTTTGCTGACCTTGGCAGGTGTATACAAGCATGGTGTTTGCTTCCTTTATAACTATTAAGATGAGTCACCTGGGTTTTTTGTTTTAAGACAATTCTGTTTTCTAATTGTGGAGGTGCCTGCAACACGTAAAGGGCAAGGGAGAATATTTCTTGAAAGAAATAAAAGAATATTTGTCCATCCTGTGGCAGGGAGAGGGAACCAAGAGGGAAAAAAGTTTGATCCACTAAATATAAGGCACATTAAGCAAAACTGCATGTGATACGTAGTGAGTATCTGTGACAAGAGCAAACTGATCCTGCTGTTGGAATATTCATGCAAATAGGAGCAATTTCACTATGATTAAAAAGGCAATTAACTGAAAAAAATGCCAGCAATTTCAGAAGCAGCCTGTGTGTCAGTGAGGCCTCCACACAGTGCTGAACTGACATTTTGCTCACTTTCATATTCCATCAACGAGATACTCACTACTACAGCTTGAGAGTACTAATTACCCCAACTGGAGGCAGATGCTCTTAGAAAGACTCCAACAAAGTCTACACAAGGCATTTGATAGGCAATGCACATTGAGGAGGTTGCACCAGCAGCCTGCCTCTCCCACCCCCGCTCGCTCTGCTGCTACCATGAAAGACACAGGCAGAAAGAGCATCCACACAAAGAACGGGTCCAAACTGAACACTTCCAGCCTGCAACACAAAGCATCCAGGGAATGAAGTGCAGTGTCAGAGCCTTGCCTCCTCTGTTATCTACTGATGGGATTAAGAGCATTTTCCTCTCTCTGTGGCCAGATCCAGAATAGGTAAATACTGAAGAAAAATGGTGTACTATCTGTGTGATAATATGCATGGAGTGAAAGTGATAGCAAATGATCCCTCACAAACCAGTGGGACGTTTAAAGCAACATCTGCTGTTGGCATCTTCTGGAGATGCCCAAATAACTTGCCCCCAATCCAGAGGAAAGCTGAGACCAGCACTGTCACCCAAGCTCTGGCCAAAAGCACATCTCCAGAGACCTTCGTGCGACTACCACATAACCTAAGCATCAGGTGAACTAAGAGCAAAGCAGGCTGGCTGTCACCTTTCCAAACCAAGCCATTCATTTCCACGACTGCAGACTGCACACGCTAAGAGGCATCAGCAAATTCTTCCCTGGCGACTGCTGCTCCATCAGCACCCCAATGCCCGGATGGATGGATGGAGCCGCTGCAATATGCATGAGGTGGCTTCAGACTTGATCCCTCTGCAAGCTGAGTGTCCTCTGCTTGTCTTTGATGATTAACTGAGCAAAAGGCTAACCCTCTGCTCAAGACTTTCTGTGGCTGAGGTATTTTGCAGCTAGTCACAAACTCAAATATATTTCCTGTCCAGCAGATACTGTCTACTCTTGAGAGCAATTTTTATTGGATTTGTAATCCCCTTTTCAGTTCTTCCTCTCCTCTTTTAATATTGCCTTTTAAGCCCTTTAGCAGGAGTTCACTTTCTGAAGGCCAGCAAGGAACAGTGGACAGAGCCTTTGGGCTTAAAAATGAATATGCACAGAATGTTAATGCAAGAGAAACATGCAACACTCTGACCCATTTCAATTAAGGTGTCACCTCTACACCTTTAGCTGTCCTGGAAACATGGATAAGCCATAAAACAAACAAACAAGACCCCCAAAAAATCACTGCTTTGAGCTGAAGCTGAGACATTTAACCATTTCTTTCCCCAGCATGACATGCACTGTGACTACCTTTACTAACATAACATCTGTAGACCAGATTCAGTGCAAAGTGCTGAACAAGGGCAAGTAAGAAGTCAAACTGGAAGCTGTTAAGAAAAAGAAGAAAGGTAGTTATGTAGGAGTTGGATCCACCATAGACAACAGCAGCTCCTGGTACTTGGAAAAGTGCTGGAACTAATGGCTGAAACGTGTCACTTTAGAGGACAGGATACACCTGTCTGGAGAGACATGAAGGGCAAATCCAAGGAAATCTGGCATGTGCCTACACCATTCCCTTTCAGATTGTATGTTCAACTTGCAGAGAAAGACAGGTAGGCAAGGAAAACACTCGTTTAGATCTGCCACACTGTAGAGGCTGAGAAGTCATATACATTCAGGAGGACAAGAGCAAACTCCCCATTTTTCTCCAAAGGAGATGAGGCTCTTCCACTCAGCAAGCAGCAAGGAGGATTGCAAAGGCCTTTGACAGGTTCTCCAGTCATGTGGGACTTCATTAAGACTATGAGAAGCAGGAGGGAGGGCAGAGTGCAGCATATTGGCTGAGACAAAAGTCTAAGAAGCAGATCTGGTGTGGTGCTTTTGGGAATCATCCTTGTGGACCCCTATTATATCATGTGCTCTTTGCCTTCAACTGAACAATACAAGATTCAAGGTCTTCTAGAGATAACAACAACAAAAAAAGTCTTTTTAGATTACTGTAGGAGGCAGAACTACAGGATTATATCTCCTTTGTAGCTCTAGACAGTGCTTGGATGAACCACAAACTTCTCTCCTCTAATCAGAGTTTTGTGGACCTCTAGAGCTCATGGTGAAACATGTCTCAAGTCCTGCATCTTGTGTCTGTGCTGCAAAGCCCCCTGCAAATTGAGAGGAAACTGAGGCTCACCGACGTGCTTCAGACCTAGTGTGATTAACAGCAACAAAGAAGGAACAACTATTTTCCTGGCCTGCTGGTCTCTGGAGAAAAGTAACCAAATGAAGGGACACGTGGAAACCATTTTGTCAAAAAAGAAAGGGAGGAAACCCTTTTCCTCTTAATTAGCACCACTGGAGATCAGGCTGGTGAAGTCTTTGTGGCTGCATTGTTGACTGTGGCTTTGTGGCCCAGCAAGATAACTTAGCATGGACAATATGAACTCTATCACCCCAAACCCACAATTTCTCTGCACCTTTCTTTTCCTGACCATTTCAGTATTATCTCCTTTACAGGTGAAGAACAGCTCCTAAGGTTTATTGTTCCTTCTGTCCTCTTAACTCCTCATATTGGCACTGGCCTCTGTCCAGAATGATGAGCAGGATGCTATAGCCTCCCTGCATCATTTTACTTTATGTCTGGAAACATCTGCAGGTGCAGTAAGAAAGCCAACTCCTTTTATGTCCCTAAATGAGTAGCCTTAATCACCACCATAAGAAATCAAACCCCGGCTGGGCAGCACAACTCAATGACACAATTTTCTGAGCAGGGCTGGCACTACCTGTGTGCAGGATCTGCCCTCAGGAGAAATCTCTCACTTTGGAGCAGGTCCTCCAGGCTTGTCTTCTCCACGGAGGCATTTTCACAAGTGTAATTACAGGGAAGCAGTGAGATGCTTCCCTGCTGTGCCAAATGCATTTCCCTGGCTTTCCGTGGTGCCGAGAGACTGAGCTCCAGGCGCTCGTGCAGGTTTGTGACTATGTTAGCTGGGAGCAAACGGCTGCAAGCTGGGCTTTGGCATGTAGGGGCTGCCTCCAGTGGGGCTGAGGGAGTTATAACGGGAATTGTATGAGGAATTCATAAAAAATGGGAAAAGCACTGGGTGCCATGATTGCTCCAGAATCCTATCTCTTTTTCTTTCCTCTCTTCACCTTCAGCCTCTGTGCCAGCCCTTGATGCCTTGCTCTTTTCTTTCCTACACCCTTCTCTGTCATTTCTCCATCACCACAATTGAAGCTCAGATCCGCACATCAAGGTCATTTTGCTCCAGAGTTACCCATCTGTGTTCCACAGCCAGCTAGCTCCCACCAGAACAAATGGGCTCAGCAGAGGCTTGCTGCCACCCTTCCCCAGCTGAAGAGAACTGGTCTGTGTTGAGCCACCTCATGTCCAACCCAGCTCCCATTCCAGCACTGTCACGGGCCTTTCTCACCTCCTCCTCTGACCTGAGCTTGCTTCTGGCTTTCCCTCACCCTTTCTAAAGTTATTTCTTGCTTCTACATTCATTTTCCAAACAAGATCCCTTCCTGAACAACCTTCAAAGTCCAAAATGCCAGAAAAAGTTAATGGAAATACAATGCATCGAGACCAACAGTAGGAAGCATTCTGTTCCCTAGAAAAGAGTACAGTTGATATGATTTGTGTCTGTGCAAAAGGTATTAACTTCATTCTCCACCCCACCAGCCTCCTGTGCCTGCATGGAGCCTCTGCTTGTTCTCAGCACTCAGGGTTTGAGGAGCATTTTGTTCACCTTGCAGTTAGATTTTATGGCATGCTTTCCAGTGACCATTCTGGATTCCAAAGGAGTGCTCAAAATATATGCAGCAGTCTGGAATTTTCTCCTTTAGATTTATGATCTGCTCCTCTGGTATGTAGCTTTAAGTCATTTTATTTCAAGCAGGAGTATTTTAAAAGAGTAATCTCTATGTGCATGTCAGGGAAAAGAATTAATTATTGCTCTAATTAAAAGGACACTGTTGAAAATAATCTCTCTCTTTTCCTGCTGATTTTGCCCTTTTTCTGTGAGCAAGCTTTACATTTTTGCATGTATATGTTTCTCAAGGAGTTTGAAATTAACAGGGCTTATTTTATTTATGCAACAGTATCAACCAGAAGTTGTGCATCAGCAAAATGCACATTAGGAGGATGGCAAAGGCAAACATCAATGATTTTGTGTGGGTCTCAGATAAGTAATAATAATAAGTATTATTATTATTATTACATAAAATCCTGCATTATTTTAAATAAACCAAAAAAGGCACTCCCTCCCTCTCCCTCAGGCTGTACTTCAGGTTTAAGGCTGTGAAACGTGTCAATTAAATTTTGTGACTACAATATGCTTTAAAAACACATATCCCTGGATAAATGGACCCCTCCTGAGCAGCACGGCCCTGCTGCCAGGATGTGGCTGGATGGATCCAACCATAGTTCAGTTCCTAGCCTGAGGCCAAGCGGAGGCTACACCACTGGCTCAGGGTGCATCTCTAGGGCCAGCTTTCCCTCTCATGTCACCAGCAAGGTGGATTGCACCCTGCTGCCATCCCCCAGTCAGCTAGGTCCCCAGGCAGGAATGCTCAGATATAAGGGAGCCCTGGCTCTGCTGGGGATGGAGACAGCTGGAGACGTGCTCTGCTAGCTGCCGTCAAAGTTGAGCAGAACTATCAAAGATAATGTCAGTGCAGCCTACATACAACAGTTCTTGTTTTGCCTTGAGGGGGAGAAGGTTTCTTTAACCATAGTTTTATAGTAGTGATAGACANCTTCATTCGCGAAGCCTAGCCACGACGACAATGAGACAGGGAGGGGTGAGAACTGCACAGGCCAGCACAGCACTAGTTCCAGGGATCTTAAATTAAGTAGGAGAAAATCAGATTAATTCTGGGGAAAATGTCATTATACAAAAATATCTGACCGTTAAAAGGCTAATGAAGTCAGTCACTTGAAACTAACCAAAAAACTCGGAAGCACAATGCAGAGAACAAGCCAGAGCTCACAGTGGGATGAGTGGAGTGATCCACAGATCCCCAGGATTACATCAACAGTTTGCAAAGCCTTGATGCACAGGAAGACTAACCAAGGTTTACATTTTTAAATCATGCAAAATCCAAAGTCTCCCACTTAATCTAAAACACAATCCTGACCTTCCAGTTGAATGCTGCAACTATTCTTCCAGCAAAATTCAAAGGAGAAAGAGAGGAAAAAAGGGAATAGTGGACCGCTGCATAATTCAGCGTGTTTTGACAGTCACCTTCAGGGCATATCACACTCGACTGCTCATCATTCTCCAAGATGGATATGAAAGGGGCTGGAGAAAGGGACACTAGATGATATAATGGAGAGGCAATTAAAGACCATGGAAAAGCAAAAGGCAAAACAGCTGCATCTTTCTCTAATTTATAGGACATGGAGCAGGCAGTATGATTGATTCATATGTTTCTGATGCTATTAGGAGAGCTCCAGCTCTCCTCTGCGGTACCAAATGATGTACAGCCTGAGAAGCACAAGCTACACGGTCTCTGTTGACAGAGCACTTGGTGACACTTCTCTCTCTTCCCAGGGGGATGCTTGTCGAAAATCCATCAGTGTTTAGCACCTTCTCCAATTATTAATGCTTTGATGAGACCTTAAGGCACCCACTCAAAGTGTGGACTCAAGTCTTGCACAGAGATCACACTAACAGGGGAATGGCTGCACTAAATGCTGGAGCGACTTCAGCACTGTGAGCTCCACATGCAGATTCAAACTTAAATAAAACTCTTATAGTTCAGAGATGGTAAAATACTGTCTGTTGGTAATTTGCAGTAGATCTTCCTCAGGTAATACCTTAGAAGAATAGAGCTTTCTCTGATTTTCTCTCCCTAAATATTCTTCAGGCAACTCTTCCTTACCTTATCCACTATCACCCCCTAGATGCTGACAGTTCACAGACAAGAATGTCAAATATATCTGCCTTTCCAGTGTATTAGTAACTGTTTCCTTACTGGCTTATCTTCTATAAAAATGTTTAAAATACCATAAACACACTGTTACATTTAATAAGGAGGCAGAAAAGGTGGGAAAATCCAAGGATTGATGTAAAATAACTTCCACTTGAATATCTTTAAAGTGTTCTCTGGAAAAATACAAATGAAGAAGAAAAGAAACCATGCTGGAGAGATCTGGGTAGCTTCCCATAAATTCAGAAGAAAATTAAGTCCCCAAAGCTCTGAAAGTTGCTATTGCTTTCCTTGAAATGAGCAATTGGGTAATCAGCATTAATATTAAATAGCTTGTTCTGGGGAAAAAAAAAAAAGAGACAATTCAAGAGATTCTGCCTTCCAGCATCATGAGACAGTCAGAAAACCTTGGACTAAAAAATGGAACATTTTGCTTGTTCCTGAATCCACATATCTAGCTATGTGCCAGCTTTACCTGTCCCCTTGCCCTGTAACATCTCAGCTCTGTTTGGGGAGGATTTACTAGGTAAGGAACCAAAGGGCTTGGTGACCCATGGCAGCACTGCCTCCTGCTTGTAAAGTCAGTCTACCTTGAGCTGGGCTCCCTCCTGTCCTGAGTGTGAAACATGGCACCAAATTAAAAGAAATAGGAAAATGAGAGCCGTAGGAGGCTCAATAGTCCAAAGCTGAGCTTATAAATGCTTTTAAGATTGGACACTTTTTATTCCACACACATATATATACTCACACATAAGTATATACATAAAACCTCTACGCTTGTCACACTAAGTTTCCTTAACTAGCTTAAGTCCAGAGACCTTTAAAAGCAACTGCAAGTATAGTTTCTGTAGATAAATGTATCATTAAACTACAGTGCATTAAATTTAGGACTTTCCAGGCTAGATGCAAGTTCTGGGACCACTAGAAAGTAATGTATCTTCCTTTCCCAACAGGATGAATGTTTTTTCCTGACTGCGTGACACTAAAAGAAAGATTTTAAATCAGTCTGAAACAGCAAGCTTGTGTATTCTAAGACTTGAGCAGTCAAAATTATTTTAGGGGGAGGGAGGCTGGATAGATGAAGCAAAATATGTTAAGCATAGCAACTTTTCTTTTTACTGTGGCATCTGTGTGCCATAGCTGGAGCAGTCACAATATTAGCATGAGTCCCTGGGGAGGATTATTGGGAGAGTCACTCAACAAGACACACCACTCTCATTCCTACATCCCCATGGATATTTAGGTGTGTTCCAGCTATCTCTGGCAAAATCAGGTATTCCTACGTATTCTCCTTCAGATCAGCATGACTGTAGCGTGTGAGTAAACACAACCATGCATATACAGTTCCCACTGTACCATGCAGAGTGGATACTACTAGCAACCACAGAGATGGCTTCACTCCCTGCCTTTCCAGTGGGTACCTACTGGCACCAGTGGAGTTAATTCTTCTTGGTATCTACACATATCTGGGTTAGTAGGAATGAATCCTCCTCCCCTTTGCTGTCCTGTCCCCATGTTCTCAGTTTCACATTCACAGGCACATGCTCCTGCTCCTGAGGAGCCACAGCTGCAAACGCAGCAGTACCTGCCTGGAATTGAAAAGCTGGACATTACTGCCTTGTCCAGCTCTGCTGACTTATCATTTTGCTATCACCTAGGCTTCATTAGCATGCAGTTTCTCACCAGGTCTTGGCTTTCTTACCACCTTCCCCCACTTCCCTGCCCTGTGCCTCTCTCCCTTTCTTATTAAACACAGGCTAGATGCTATCTCTCAGTCCTGCTTGTTTGTCCCCCACGTTCCCTCAATTGATTATTCCCCAGGAAGCTCCCCCAGCACTGTGTTTGACCTTCCCCAGGATGAAACAAAGCACCGATGTCAGGTGATTCTCAGCAGCAACAGCAATGTGAAATAGCCACTTCAGCTCACTCCCATTTCACAGACAGAGGGAAAGAAAGATGGAAAACTTGGTCAGAAAAGCTGCAAAGAAAAGAGATCAAACTACAGCATCCTAACTGAACAGCTCTTCCCTTGCTCAGAGCTGACTGCATGCCCTTGCATCACTGAAGACTTGCCATGCCCCAACCCACTTCCTTCCCTGTTTTATGGAAATGGTGGAGCTTTTTAACTTGCACACTGGCTGGCAGATAGAAATCCTGGGAGCTTAATGATATCTTGCAAATTCATCATCACTTGAGCTGCCAAGGGCCTTGTAACAACCATCCCACATACTCTTGCAAGGATAACGCTGGCACTACATGCTAATGGTCTCGGGAATCTTTTGGTTTCACTTGTATTTATGTAGGTTTCCTGTTTCTAATACATTCAGAGCACAGGGAAGACAAGAAAAAAGCTTAAGAATCACTTGGTTTTCTGCAAATCAGCTGAGTTGGAGGGTAACATCCCAGACAGTGAGAAACATATCATCAAAGCAGGGACCAGAAGCATGGCAGGATGGTACAGAGCTGACACCAGCCCAGCTCCCTCACACTGCTGAGGCTGTGGAAAGAGCTCAAGCATAAAAGGAAGAACTTTAAATAAAGATGAAGTGGATGCTGTGACATTGTTGCATGGACGATCAATTCAATCTCCACCTCAGAGGTTACCAGAAGCAAGACCTTTTCAGTGGCCTTTCCCAACCCCTCCATTTCTCACCAGCAGATCTAATACTCAAATCTGGACTATTAACCCTTAAGGTTTCCCCACTTCTCCAGTTTGTTACGTCCACATGCTCCTTTAACCCAAGGCTGACCTCTCTGTTTCTTGCTTCACAAACCCTCTTCGTCACACTCATGCTGAGGGCAGTCCTTGGTCCCCTCTTCTGTAACACTGCCCCTTTCAGTGAACTTCTCCCAACACTCAGCCATAATTTCTATGCCAGTAATTTCCAGGTTTGCTTCCCATCTCTTCTGTTTTTAATGTTGGCTCTTTACCTAGACATCTCAAAGGCATCTCTCAACCATTCCCTTAAATCTGCACTCTGCTTTGTGCTTTTGGGGCACTTAGAACTCGGAAGTGCTCAGCAAATCCCAGTACCTTCATCTTTTTGCCTCCTAATCCTCCTGTGCTCCTCTTCTCCATCAGTACTAATAATTTCACTCTTTTTCTCCTGAATAATGAATATCCTTAAGGATTAGCCCTAACAGTTGATGTATTACTCCTCTGAGATTCAGCTTCCTATGCACAGAATGGACTCAGCTGGAGACACAGACTACTTGGATTTCTCTCTCCTTGGAGCTGAGGAATGGGATCAGGCAACCTCATATTTTAGCTCTTTTCCCTGTTATTCTGCTCTACAAGCCTCCAAAATGCCATATGGATGGATGCTACCATATGCATTTACTGGCTCTGTAAGCTCTCACACAGGGAAAATGCACAGCTGGTGCTTTCTTAGGGTAGGAGAAACATCAGTACACAGGCAACTTGCATCAGAGGAGAGCACAAATTAATATTAGAGGCTTTCCTGCTAAGCAGCTTTAACCATCATGGGACACATTTCCTCCTTTCCTAATGCATAGCCCCCTCTGTCTGTCACCTGCTGGGCAAGATCATCTCATGCTCAAGAGCATAAAATCACTGGATGGATACAGAGTCTATGAAACCATCAGTATAAAGTTATTCTAGACACCAGAGAGTTGTTTCACTGGCCTGATGTCACAAGGATAGCACCCAAAATCAACTCAACGAGACCATATTTTCAATCCCTCAAGCCACTAGTCACTTGGTTACAGCCAGGTGTACTCCCTCTCTTTGGAGAAGAGCACATCTGGTAGTGAGCAAAGGGTGAAGGACCCTGCAGCCTCCAGAAGGTGATTTTATCAAAGGCAGTAACTGAACAGAGTTACAGCTATTGCTGTCTCTTAGGCTTGTAGAATTCAGAAAGGTATCCAGGTGACATTATATGATTTAAAAGTTAATTAAACTGAGTGACATAGGATAACAGCCCCAGGTGTTTATTTCGAGCTAGGCTGTTTCTACAGCATTTAGAAGGAAAGGATGGGGCAGGGGGGAAATCTAATAAAAAAACCTTGTGAGTGTTACATTAGGAAGTAATCACACCATTAAATCATTCTGGTTCTGGAGCACTTCTAATACTTTCAAATCTTGGCAGTTTTCTGCAGCTCAGGCTCATTTCCATTGTTGGGCTGTCCTCTTCCCAAGAGCTGGCAGGTTTTTCCTTTTAAGAACCCCAAAAGAGAGCTGCACAACCGAGCAGCATGTGCAGCAGCCCAGGCGCTTTGTGCATCAGCAGTGCCAACAGCTACACCTTTGCCTGAAGGCATGTTAGATCCCTTCAGAGCACTAATGGACTGGTTGGACCAGCACCATCCCTAGTGCACTGCTGCTGGGCTGGAAGGGAAATAGCCCCAAAGTGGGACACAGTGTTGTGTACACAGTGAAGGCTCACAAACCTTAGGAAAACACTGACAAACCTCAGGAAAATCAACAGTGGATGAAATGTAGAGGAGATGTGAGTAGGGAGGAGCAGAAGCATCCAGAGGGAAAGACCTTTTATAAAAAGGAAAGTTTGGGAGAGGTTATTTTTTCAATTTTATGGCAAATGCAATGAGAAGAAATTGCCTAGGTGAGACTGAAATACAAATGTTTCTGTTGCTTCTTGGTAAGTCTCCTAGAATGAGACTGTCTCCTTCATAGGCACAGGTCTGCATTGTCAGAGAATCCTGTTTTGCAGGACATTTGTCCAACCACATGCCTGGCAATCCTCTGACACCAACAGCTGATTCTCTGCCTTGTCAGAGGTTCATCATCTTTTCTTCTGTAGGTTCAAAACTATTCTAAAACTTTTGATCTTCAGATCTCAAGATCTGTGAATCCCTAGCCAAGCACCACCTCTATGCAGCATAAATTCAAGTGACAATATTTGAGTAAAAGCAGAGAGATGGATGTTATAAGAGCCAGTGGTGGCAGGATGGGGCAAAAAGAAAGAAAGGAGGTTTCAGTCTCATCAGTGCTCACCAAAGCCCCCAAGATATCTCAGAAGATATCATGTCTAGAAGAGCTCCTCTATATTCAAAGGAAAAGTCCATTTTCCATATTTCATCAGGTTAATAAATGACTCCCTCTTCTCCCTACAGCCTCTCCTATTACCAATTCTCATGCAGCATGCTGGAGCCTCCTTTCACTATTAATACCACTCACTGTGAAATGTAATTACCAGCTCTATCACAAAGCGTCAGGCACATTTATCCACTGTACACACTCACTGACTCCAGATCGCATCAGTCACTGGCTGCCTTGTTCTGACAATGCTGGCCAAAGGAAAAAGGGTGTGCACAGGCTCCCAGCTAACTTGGGCCACGCATGAAACTCTTCTAGTGGTCCAAAATGGGTTCAATAAACATATACAAAAACAAGAAGCAAAGAGAGGTACTTAATTTAATACAGACTCATAATTTAAAACCAAAGGAAAGAAGGGTGGTGATTGGCTGGAGAAGATAGATGAGTAAATGCTCTAGAAAGCAATTGAAAATGATGGAGTGAAATGAATGGCTCCCTCCTCCAGGCTGACACAAGCAAAATCCCTCCTTTGCTTTATGCTTTAACTCATCATTATGTTTTGATTAAAGTCAATACAGAAAAGCTCACTCACTGTCCCTTGCTTGTGGCTCTCTTCTTCTGCCTCCCTTCTACATCTCTTTGCAGCCATTTCTAGCAGGTACATTGGATACTCAGAATTCACATTGTTCAATCCTTTGCCATTTGGTGAAGCTGCAACACTCACGAAGGGCAGAGACTCAGCCAAACATATCAGCTTTAGCTTTATTTAAAAATCCTATTAGCTGGAAGAGAAAATAATATGCATTCTTACTGATATCCAACTGACTCTTGTATTAAGTGTTTCCAATTCCATGGGGCTAGAAGCAGCTTTTTCTGTCCTGTCTGAATATCAAGTACATGCTTTGAAGGTGGTACCTTCATTACACTCAACAGTCTTACAGCTGTTTAAAAGCAGGGAGCCTGTGCTTATAATGGGGAACAGATAAAAGGTGAATTTTATTTACAGCTGAGTGTTACCACAGGACTATGAACACTGAAATAAACCCAGGGAAGAATCAGAATACTTGAAAAGGAAAGAAGTGGAACTGAAACAGGATTAGTTATGTTAAGTGCTTATCTGTCACTGTGTCTCCAACTTTTAGACTCCAGTGTCTAAAGCCAGCTAATGATCTGCACACCAATGCCCAGCATTTTCCTAGGCAGAGCCAGAGGAAAGATGTCTTCTGAAAAACAAGAGGGGGTTCAGAATTTTCTTCCTGAGAAAAAAATGAAAATAGAAAAGGAAAGCTTGAAAAAACTTCCAGGTACTAAAAAACCAGAGGATTAAACTGCTGCAGATGAGAAAGGAAACGAGGTAGGCGTCTTCCAATTAAAATAAATCACAACTGTGTGACCTGCTGTGGTATGTTTGTCCTAGGTACACATCACAGCAACACTTCGAGTAAATATCTGTGCTCCTAAGAGTATCACAGAGCTTCTCAGAGCCTGGATGGATCAGATGTGCCTCTTTCCACCTGACTGTGCTCCTCAATATCAACCAAATGCAACTGGTGAGGGGAGAAAAGAAGGTAACAGCTGAACTTCAAACCTTTCCCACGTTCTCATGATTTTGGTGTCACTTTCAGTAATGATTAATTTGGGGATCATCTTCTTCTAATCTCACACAACAACAATATTTCCTGCTTTGATTCAAGCCTTTTTAAGCACGATGGTGGCAGATGGCAGGCTATTACACAGCCTGGCCACATGGCAATGGAAGCAGGAAGGATTATTAACCAAAATAGTAACTCTTCAAAATCACAAAGGTAAGGGCCCATGGCAGAGCAATGGTTTTATTTTTACACCTCAAATTGGTTATTTGAATGCATTATGAATGCTGTAAATATACCCAATTGATATAATGAAAATACATTATTAATTTGCACTCATTATTAATGAACTTATAAATTCACTAGTGATGGAGCCATGACGGTGTGAGGAAAAGGTCATGAATAATAACTGGAGATGAATAATATATGCACAGTTAGCTCACAGGATACTATGCTCATATGACTGTAGTGCCTCATGTTTATTTAACTCAGCAGTGCATTGACTTTTTATTCTTTGCTAGACAATAGCAGAAAGAACTACAGGGACTATAATCTCTATTAATTCAACATAACAGATCACAACAGACAGCTGATCCTTCTGCAGGGATGCTCCTGCATTCTAACTGATGCTAAAAAGCCAGGATCTCCCTCGCTTCTCCATCATGCTCTTCCTCCATGACATCTTATTGCTTTGCCTCATTCATTTTCATTGCTGCTAGATGGAGAACATCAGATCTAGAAAGAGCCACAGCAGACCCAGAGAGAAACTCACAACCAGCCCATGTGGCATATGAGGGTGACTAACCTTAGATGAATGGAGACATACTGAAATCTCTGGCAATATCTCAGTGTCACTAATGGGGAGGCAAGCCGTGTGCTGTGTGCACATACAGACCATTTTGTTTTGGTTCCATCTGTAAGGACTAATTTGTTAATTATTAAATAGATAATTTATCATCGCTGCCTGCTTGATCAGTGTTTATTACCCACGGTCTGAGGCAAAGAGACTGCTGTGTGAATAAAGATGGGATTAATTAATCACCAAAAGTTCAGGCAACTGCAAACTTGCAGTGGCTGCTTCCAGTCCCTGTCTATTACTGAACAAAAAGGAGGCTGGGGGAGGGGAAAAGCATCAGGAATTCAAGTCTTTGAATATCAGATTTCTGCCTTTCCTCACAACCCAACCACTCCTGGATGATGGAAAGCAAACTCTATCTCCTACGACATTCACGTTTTTTTCCAACCAATTTCTTCTTAGACTGGATGCAGCTACCTCATGAATCACAAATTGTGAACAAGTGGATCTTCAGGTCAGCATGATTGTGTCATCTCCAGCACCATGGAGGAGAATGGTCCCCTGGCTACTACCACTCAGGAGACCTATAAACCACAGTCCAAGCAAAGCACCCACCTTGGGCTTGGCTTGGGGACCACAACTCTGCCTTTCTTGTATCAGCCATTGATCCACTGGTGCCCATGCTCCTCTCCAGGTGCTACCATACTATAAGATCCTTATTTTTGTGAAGCTTCTTCATCAGCTTCTCCCTCCTCATTGCTTTAAAATTAGATATTTGCACTTGTTATTCCTCAAATGGAGTTTCAACACTTGCAGAATATCCAATGTCCAATCAATAGATGGTAAAGCAAGAAGTTTTCGGGAATGAGCTTTGCAACCCTCATCCTGTATGGTAAAAGGTGAAAGACAAACCTGTGATCCACCTTCTGTCGTTACTGAAAGGTGTTCACAAAGGCACAAACAATGACATTCCCAGATGAATCTCAAGAGAGAGAGAAAAAAAAACCTTCCTAAATATGCCATCCTATGCAACAGGCCACAGGCAACCTGCCTGAAGATACAGGAAAGATCCTAAGCTGCAGGAATGCTGAGCTGCAAAAAACCAGAGAAAATCATTCACATGCTATCAATAGATGCTAAGAGCACCCAGGGAAGTGATAACTTCCAAAGAGCCAGGTATCCAACTCACCAGCTATTCAGTCTTCTAAAGGGAGGCATCAAGGGAAATCAAAGCAAAGAGATGGTAAGTTATTTGCTCAAAGACACTTTTAAGGTTAATGGACAGGCCACAAACGGCAATCATTCAGCCTCCAGTCATGCAGGCTGAAAAAAAAGATGCATCATGTTTGGTTGTGCTAGGAATAGACCTTCCCCGTAAAACTTATTCAGCCAGATCTTTAGGGAACTTCAGGTGACATTTTGGTTACTCACAGCTCTGCTGTGCCTCCATGTAGCTGCATCTTTGCTCCCTCAACTGCTCATGATCAATTTAACAAGTATTTTGTACAAACAGAAGTTTTCTTGCTAAATAAATTAATTATGACAGGGTAAACAAAAACTTCTAAAAAATGCATGTTTTGATATGATTGCTTCGTTAATTGGTTGGTTTAACATTTGAAATTTAGTTTTCAACTTGATTTCCTCACCCGAGGGTCAGGCTGCCAGAGACACAAAGCAGAGTTGAAGCCTCTGGCAACCCCCATCAGGCCTCCCAATGGAGCCTGATTGGTGCTTCTGCATTCCTCCAGACCCTTTCCCTCTTTTATTATTCTTATTTAAGACAGGAAGATCAACTCCAGGCCAACAGCAGACATACGTTTCCTAGCTCTCCATTAGTAATTTTAAAATGAGATGGTGCTCTGGAGCCCTGAGTATCAATCCCAGCTCTGACAACTCCTTTCCTTAATTGCCTGAATGAAATCTCCATGCCACCCCAAGTGTCCTTACCCATAAAATGAGTGATGATAACAAGAAGTCAGTAAGGTATGCCAGTCAGTGGATTAATTACATTTGGGAATTGCTTAGAAGATGAATGATAACAAGCTGGGACAAACAAGCCATTGCATTTTCAGTCCTGTGACTACACACATGGTATGACGAGTCTGATGAGATACCAACATCTCCAGCCACCTCTGATGTAAGGTGGGTTTGCAGGTCAAGCCCTACTGAAGCACAGGAAAGTCATTCTCTTTTCAGTAGAATTACCAAGTTGATAATAAAAGCTGCCATAGATTTCTCTTTGCTACTTCAAAAGACCCCTCTGCACTCTTCTACTACTTCCCAGTACCAGCAATTGCACCATCAGGTGCTCTGCTCATCAGCAGTATCCCTCATTTCTCATAGGTTCACAAATTGCAGAGCTCAAAAGAACCATAAGAATCAGCCAATCTCAACTGATGAAAAGCACAAGCTGGTGAATTAAGGAAAGCAGCTCTTGCATCAGGCTCATAATTGCTAGCTGACTTAGAACATTTCTTGTACAAGAATATCCCATCTTCATTTAGACACTTCAAAGTGATGGTGAATCCCCCACATACTGAGATAAATAGTTCCAGTGGCTAACTACCCCTGTTGCAACAAAAGCATTTCCTTATTTCTAATCCTTCCTGGTTTCTACTTCCAGTATTTAATCTTGTTACGCTTTTGTCCGACAGATTAAAGAGCTCTTCCCTAGCCAAAATCTCCTTCCCATACAGGAACTCAGACTATGATCAAGCTAGTTATTAACCTACTCTTTAAGTTAATTAGAAGGAAATTCTCCAGTCTCTCACTGGTTTTAGATCTTGAGGTGAAGCAGGAGAAACAGAGACAGCCCAGCAAGAATTCCCCCTCTTATCAGAGCAAAAGAGGATAAAATAATGATGTGATAAAATAGAGGCACACGTGCCATGTGCTTTATGCTGTCCATCATATCTTTACATTACTCTTCCTGCCTCCTCTTGCCCTGGTATAAGTTGATGTAGGAGGTGATTCTGGAAGTTGGTTTCAAGCTGAATTTGCACATCCCAAAGATCACTGACCCTACCTCAATGGAAACAGAAAAGGAGGGAGGCAAAGACTGACATGCTAGGAGATTCTGCTGGAAGACCCAGGAAGAGGCATACTACTTTTTGTTAAGAGGCTGCTTTCTAAAGTCATCACCTGTCTTCTCTGAAGGCCCTTGGCCAGGTGTTCTCTCCTCCCAAGGCTGCTTTGCTCTCTCCTGCCTGCATGGTAAATTACCTACACAGTCATCTCTTCCCTTAATGCTGATAGGAGCTCTTGGATCTCTTCTCCTACTTCTTTCACACATGTGCCTTCTCTTCACTCTCCTCTTTGCCAAATTGCCTTATAGACTGTTTTCTCCCCTCCTTTCTCTTCACATCTTCTTTGTAGGAGGACTTACTTACAGGGCTGGTGCTTTCCTCTGCATGCCATAAGATACCTCTTCTCAAATCCTGCTCTGAACTAAGAGCTAGTTTTCTGCTCTGTCAATGAAGTTGTTCAGTTCTCAGCACTGTGAGGTTACATGAACACACCTCCTATGTGAAACACTCCAATCCAGATCCAGCACAATCTCTTCTCCTTTCCAGCTCTTTGCAACATTCATGTTGAACTGCTCAGCCTTGCCATGCTGGTTTAGATGTGAATGGATCCAAGCATCGCTGTAATCACAAACATGAAGCAACACAACTCCAGGGCAAAACTGCTTTGCTACCAGGTGGGATCTCCATGAAGTATCATCTTCTGTGAGTCACTTGCTGGGAAAGGAAGGTGAAAACAGCTGTGCTGTCACCTTGAGACTGATTCCTCCATACCCACACTGCTTCACAGTCATAGCAATGTTTCTTCTCAAGAAGTATCTCATTCTGACTTGTGTTAACCACTGTTGGATTTCCATCATCATTGATCATCTCCTCTCTCTGGAGTGCTGCTGCAGATGCATTTTGATTTGCTTTAATTTGAGTGGTAATGGTGGTTTCATTGTGCTTGTGTTGGTGTGTGAACAGTGGTGTGCCAGTTGGGAGCGAGCATGATACCATGGCAGAGATCTGGTGGGAGGAACAGTGAGCATCACAGTAGATATCTGGGGGAGAAGCTGTGAGAGAAATCCACTAACTGGCAAAAGTCAAAGTGGAACCATGAACCAAGAGCTACTAGGTCACTAAACGGCATCACAACCCTGATGAATGAGTTCTAGGTGGAGAGAATGAGCATCCACCTCGCCACACCAAAGGAGAAAACAGCTAGGAGACAGCAATCAGGCTGAAGGGGCTGGGAAGAGCTCACACTTTTTCCCTGTTATCCTGATCTGATCTCTGGGAGTGAGGCAAACATGGGAGAAAAGGCTGAGGTCACCTTGGTGTAAAAGAAGCAAAGGAAAACAACTTGCCAGCAGACATGAGAGGATGAATTTAGAAAACAAAAATACTGCTATTTGTTTCTTTTCTCTGCTGCCTTTTGGTACCTTCTCCCCCAGCAAATAGCCCAATGTTTTGCACCCTGGTCTCAGCAGTGCTGAGAAATGGTGGGGTTCCAACACAACTTGGCTCATCTTTGGGGCAGAGTCCAAAGGCTGCTCTCTTGCTATCTCCCCACTAATTACCCACAGAGCTTTCTCTCCCTGCTGCCAGCAACAACCCTAACACTCAGCACACACACTGCTTCCTCCTGGTCTACTCAGAGTGGTTTAATTTGAAGTCAATTTAGTGCTGATGGAAGGAACTAATGGCAAGCAGCAAGAATGAAATGAGCTATCCCCAGGAGAAGCATGGTGAGAGGAGAGCTGGGTTCAGCCATGCTATGAGACATGCCCCAGTGTCTCGTGGACAGGGTAGGCTCAAGTTCTTTTCAGATAACCAAGACTGTCATGGTGGATTGTGGGTCACTGACAGTGGGACACAAGGCTGGGATGGTTTCTCTTTTGTTTATGTACCTGCTTTTTAATAGGCATTAAAGGGCAAAAGCCCTTCCCGAGAGAAAAACTACAGCTCAGTGCCAATGATTTTCTGTCACTTCTGGCCAGGATTCAGACCTGGCCTGGGGACCTCTGGGTGAAAAAGTCAGGTCTCTATTGACTTGTATTCTGGAAGTGCCAACACTGGCAAAAGACAATTTTCCCCATCAGTTTGGGTTATGATTTATTGGCACAGGGGTTGAAATTCAATAAAATGAGCTTCTCCACCATCACCTCCCAGCAACTATCTTGATGCTCTGATAATTTCTCAAAGACAACCTGGGAAAAAAACCAAAGCCCAGACCCTGTGAGACCAGAGGCTGTCAGATACATACATGTGCAACCACATTTTGTAACTGCCCGTCATGCCACAAAACTGCCACTCACAAAGGAGGCTAAAGAGAGAGAATCATAGGATCATAGATACAATCATAGAATGATAGGGGTTGGAAGGGACCTAGGAAGGTACAACCCCCCTGCCACAGCAGGATCACCTAGATGAGGTCACACAGGAATGCATCCAGGCAGCTCTTGAATGTCTTCAGAGAAGGAGACTCCACAACCTCCCAGGGCAGCCTGTTTCAGTGTTCTATCACCCTCACTGTAAAAAAGTTTTTCCTTGTGCTTACACTAACCCTCCTATGCTCCAACTTGCTCCCATAAGAGACCATCCCAGGTGCAGAATGGATCTGAAGTCCACGCTGGTGGCACAGCCAAGCCTCTTCAACCTGAGTCCAGCGAGTCAGAGGAAATGCAGGAGGCAGTTCAAAGTGCATGTCCCACAGAGGCCTTTAGGCAATAGTAGCACTGGGAGAAGAAAGAAATCAGCTCCTAAGAGTTGGTTTGGACCAGTTGTGAGAGAACTCTGGACATAAATTTAGTTATATTAATGAGTCACAGTGGTCACATAACCTTCCATTCCATCATTTCTTCCTTTCTAACAGCCCCTCTCGGAGATCTAATCTCAGTAAAATGCTGGAGGAGCCTCTCAAATGGCTGTGTTTTACTGCTGTCAGTCTATCACCAGTTCCTCATGCCAAAAGGCCACAGGGGAATAATCTTTTACTTCAGAGATCAAAGTCCTGCATTAATGACTGGGAGCTGCCACTTACCACGAGTGCAGACTGCCCCAGAAACCTTCTGCCTATCTCCAGCCAAAAGCCACCTTTGTTTATAGCAGCAGCATTAATCTGCTCGACGGCTTCCCAGTACGGCTGTTATTTATTATTTATTTAGTGCCCAAAACACAACAGGTATTTGTGGAGACATGACAGAGGCAGAGTCTCTTCTCTGAAAAGTCTTCAGGCTGTTAATAATAAAAAGGAGGATGCATGGGGCTGAATGGACAAGCAGGATGGGCTTGCTCTTCATGCTCACAAAGCTTTTATACAGCTTCCTATAGGCATGTAACACATGCAATGAGATAGTTTCTTTCTTTGGATGTAAAACGGGAGACTGAAGAGAAAAAAAGAGGTGCAGAGATGGTAAGGATAAGCCTCTTCCAAGCTCTCCTGGAGGCACCTGGCAATGTTAGCAACATCCGATTTTCCTCTGGATCTAAGGTTCCCCATTCAAAGCCAGAACATGCCCATTCTGCCTGCTGCACTTGACATTGGACTGGTTGACATTAAAATTTGCTAGTTCTCCCCGAAAGGCTGCAAAGCTGTGTTATGTCTCCTCCTTCCCATGTCCCAAAGATAAAGGAGTGGGGAAAACCAGCTAGAGAACTATTGAACTGGCACAGCCTTTCCCAGAGAGCAATCCTTGCTTCTGTACTTCATGAAAATAAGGACTTGGTTTGAAGCTTTCAAGGTGTTTTTAATTTATGTGCTGAAAAGTGCTTCAGCAGAAACTGAAGAGTATTTTACATGGACTGGTGGTCTTCAACCTGTAGCTCAATAGACAATTTGCAAAGAGTTAAGGTAAGGTAAGGTAAGAAAAGCAAGGTAGTTGTAACTGTAGGTCTGTATCTACCAGAGAGAGTTCCTATCTCCACCAGCAAACATTTAGATATCTATGAACTGAAAAGAGCTTCTACAGGTTACAGCATAAGATGTCCAGGCTCAGAGAAAAGCCACAGATGGAAGGGAGGAGGTGACTTTGGGCAGCCCTGCGATAAGACACAGCAGTACCACTTCCAGGCTGCCTGCACATGGTCTGCACTCCAGCAGTGCTCAGGAAGTGTGGGGGGCTTTCGCTTGATTCACATTGAATGGCAAGGAGGCTGTTATTTTTTCTCTCTTCTACAAGGAAGGGTACAAAAATCAACATTTATGATTGTCTCTTAGGCAACTCTATCATCTATACCAGTCATCTGAACACTTCCAACTTTTATACAGATAGTTCAGGTAAATACAATCTCTGTATGTGTTAAACAGAAGAAGATTTGAATTTAGAAAGCCAGATTGAGTTTTACTGGCTGAAAGAAGCACACATCTGGAAGCTGCAAGATTAAATAACTCCAAAAACTGGGCTTCTATAACAGAGATGGACAAAATTTGTATTTTGGGTTACATTACAGCATGACAGCCACATGCAATCTGCTCTGTGTTTGCCTGTGGTCTAGAGCTGTCTGTTAAACATGCCGAAGGCTCTAGTGACTGCTGGCTGAGAGCAGACCTAGCAGAATGGGCTGAGAGAAGCCACTCAGCCTTTAATTTAGGAGCAAGAGGAAACATCATTACCATGTGGACTGGAACATTAGCAAAGGCTAGGAACAAGAAGTAGGTAAACCTGAAGGTTTTTTACTTTCCTAACAATGCCTATAATTAGCATTGCTTTTTTTGACAAGGAAATCCCTTTGCAATGTTAACATGGTCTCTCTATGTCACTTTCCAGCAAGATTCCCATCAGAGCTGCACCTTCCAGACAAGAAGCTGGGGAACATGATGCACTGGACACCAGAAGAACCTGCTCAATGCAGCCATGCTGCAGATGGAGTTATGCTCTGCTCTGAGTATGTGTGCCAGTGGACTGTCTCTCCACAGAGCACAAATCCAGCAAGAAGAGCCTGCTGTACATGAATGGGAGCATGAGCTCATGCAGAGAAGGTGTTATTTCTGGTGGGATGAGGCAATGTGCATGGAAAGCCATCTGCTGGGAAGGAGCAATGTGCCTCGTGAGGATGCTCCCTGCTGTTCACCACTGTTCTCATCTCTCTGCTGGACTGGTTTCAGACAACTGCCTCACATTGGCCACCACTCCACAGCAGCATCAAAAGCACATCATTTCTGGTTCTCTCTAACATCCTTTATGTGTTCTCCACCCATGAGTGACTCTCATTCCTTCACTGAGATGGCCAAATGTCTACCCATCACCCTGTGCACAGCTGCCTCCCACCCTGCCCTCTGCACAGCCACCATGAGTAGCACATTCGACTCAGGGGATAAGCCTGTAAAGAGACTTGTGACCACGTTGTCACTCTAACCTCTGTGCCTCTCAGCTTATAGATAGAAAGAGGCAGAGGAGGAAGAATAATGAAACAGTAAAGAAAGGCATTGCTTGCAGAAATTGTGTTGCTTCTGCTCCAAACATTAAAGACAACAGCCCACAGCACATCCCTGGGGACTTATTGTAAACCCATACACAGAGGCATGGACATTTCCTGGGTAAAAGCTTCCCTGCCTGGGTTCATTTCAACTCTAACAAGATTCCTACTCGAGAGAGACACTGAGACAACAGAAGGCAACTGCAGAGCTTAATGGATTTGGGAAGGGCTAGGGGATTGCTAGTCCCTGTGAGCTCAGCAGTCCTTCCAAGCAAACACCATCCTCTGCTCCCAGAGGACAGCTAGGCTCTGCACTGGAAGGTCCCCTCCAGCATGAGTGAAGGGAGGCTGAGGCTGGGCACACACATCTCAATCCTATGGAAGAAAGAGGACAAGTCCTGCTGGTAGCACTTAATGCAGGGCACCATAATGCCAGACAAAACTGAGTATTTTGCAATCTTGCTCCAAGGGAGTAGTGTGACCTTTCCTCTGTGCCTGGAGATATTTAGCACTGCACAGTTTGGATAAAGAGGGTTTATAGAAAGGGAAAACAACAACAGCAAAACTCCCAATGGCCTTCACTGACAAAAGCACACACATAAGGCAGAGAAGCAGCAGAAGAATTTCATGCCTTGATGCAAAGACTGCATTTAAATAACATAGAGCACCACATTTCCCTCCTGGCTCCACTACATTGCTCATTGAACAAAATCCATATGGTTAACCTGGCAGGCAGAATGTGTCTCTGTGATTTTCACCGAGCTAATAGGAGCCACTGACATTACCTGTATCTTGGAGGACAGCATTCCCACCCATCCCAATATTTGTCTAATAAAAGGTCAGCCCATTATATGGCATCTATTTGCCAAATTAAGAGCCTCTCTCCAGCAGCTAAATGCTGGCTTTAAATTTGGAATTACTGTAATTAAAGTTACATTGTGCTCGGATTGGTGCCAATCACTGCAGAGCTCCAGGCATGACCTGCCATTCCCAGCGCCACGCTCCTGGGCGTCCCACTCCATTAGCTCCAGGGAATTAGCTGTCATTAAGGAAGAGATGCACACTCCTTGGTGTTGTCAAACCGCAATCAAGCGGGTCACAGGTGAAGAATAAATACTTTCTGAACAAGCCCAATTACACCATTTACATTTCATTACAGAACCTGTTTAATCCACTGATGGGCTCCCAAGTTCTTCTGCCTAATAAACAGCATTTCAGAGGAATTAATAGGCTCTGCAAAACATGCTAATTACACTCTTTTGCATTGCATTTGCAATATTGATTTTAAAGTTGCCACTTTCCCCCTCTGCTCTTCTTTTCCCAGCCCCAAAGCCTTAACTTTCAGCAAAGTACACTGAAGCCAACCTAATTACTGGTGAGTTTAGAAGCTAATGCATCTCTCTTGTCAAAGCTCAGGCCAACATACAGGGAGGGATTTTCACGTCCATAACTTGTGCAAGTTCCTCCAGACGACCACTGGAAACAGCTGCTGAATAGCAATTACAGGCAGAGAGCAGGCATCAGCAGAGACTTTGCCATAGCAACGAGCCTAGCTGGACCCGCTCCCCAAAGACACCGCCTCCTCCCAAAGACCACAGCAGCGGAACGGCTACGATGACAACACAACCACTGCAATCTCATTTTGATTTGAAACCGAAGCTATTTGATGCTCTCCTGGGCACTGAACTGTTTAAAAAACAAAAGGAAAGTTTATTTCAAATTGTGGGCCTCAGCTAAACCATTCGGAAGAGAGGAGCAGATCAGACACACTCATGAAACACACCTCCTGCCTTTTTATTCACCCTGGCTGTTCTGCCCAGCTCCTGCCACCAGCTTTCTTGTTTTTTACCTCCTCTACATGCTCATTCTGCCCTCCTCTTCACTTCTCTGAAAACCATTTTCTTTATTCAGTGGGTTTCCTTTCCAACCTCTGACTTTCTGCACTGGCTTGGTGCCTGACACTTACCATTGTGGTTTTAGCCAAAGCTCATTGACAGCTAAAAACATGTGGAGGAGGAGATGAAGAGAGGGGCTGCAGTGCGTGCCATGTTCTTCCACAGCACCTACAGATTGTTTCAACAGAGCCAGAAAGAAAGGACAACAACCTACAGAGTTTATCTCCTTTGCTAACAACAAAGCAAGGAAGAAAAGCCAAAGGAAGCCACTCCTGGGCTATGAAAAGATGGTGAGATAATGAGCTGAAGTGACAAGGGGGAAAGGAGACGTGGTCATGTCCAAGGGGACCCTCAATACAAATGGCAGACAGTAGAAGGCAGCTAGCAGAAAACAAGAGGTTGCCCCAGACAGCTGTTTGGTGAAATGGGATGTGGCCTCAGGAAATGGGTGATAGCTATTCCTGCATTTACTCATGCCCCTCAGAAATTTTCTCCAGTAGCAATACAGGTTTCTAAGGGAATGGATATGGAAGCAGATACTGCAGACATGGACATAAGGATCAGCCAAGGCTTAATGAAGATGACACATATTTCTCAGGTGTATTGTCTCTTCACTAGGAATGTGGACAGATGAAAGAGACCATGTCCCTAACAGCACCAGTACAACCCACGGCCAAGGATTTAATCTCCTGTATATCTAATTTACACAAATGCTCATCCAGGAGGAAGTTACTGCACCAGTCAAAACCATTTCTGTTAGCCCAATCATCCATGTAATCCTCTTTCTGAAGTAAAGAGCAGGTGCTCCTCAGTGCCCCAGGTAACCTCCAGGTTCAGTGGCCTTCCACCGTCTGGCCAAAAAAAATGGCCCATGAGCTGCCTGCTATGCTCTTTGCACAACACAAAAGATTCCACTCCTGCATGCCCACACCTCTCTCCTCACCTTTAACAAGAACATCTGGCATGCAGGAGGCAGCTGTGGAAACAAAACATGCAATAGGCATCCAAGACATGTAGGAAGGTTGGCTAGCATCTTGTACTATTTCATAACAGAATTACCATGGGGATGAGATTTCTTTTGCCTCTCAGAGATTCTGGAGGGATTTACAAACTTAAAATGCTACAAATAATACCAAGGGATCTCTTTCCCCCCACAAGCACCAAACGGGATTAGTTATTATATAGAAAACACTGAGATATCACACTACTAATCATGCAGCCCCTTTTTAACACCACCTACCAACACTAGCACAGGCTGCAAAGGAGGTATGAATACCTTTACCACATTTTGTTAAACTTGTGGAAGTTGGGAACTTTCAATAGGTACAATGTAATTACATTAATATTTGTCAAGAACTACCCTTACTCTCATAATAATGCCACAAGAAATCAAAACCCACAAGCAGTTCCACGTCTCTTCTGCAGGGCAGACCCTTAGGCAATGCAGCATCTCCTGACAGCTGTGCCTTGCCCATGGCTGCCTCAGAAAAGGGTGTTTTTCAATGCAAAACCTTCTGACAAACCTTCACCACAGGTTTTCCAAAGCATGGCTAACCCAGCCTAACCCAGCATAATTTGCAACAGCAGAAAAGCTCACAATACAAGGAGAGTTTGCAACAGAATAGCTAAGACCATCTCTAATTTAAAGTGATAGAAAAGCAAATGGAAAAAAAGATACAATAAACTATTTGAAGCTTAGCTCTTCTTAATCATCTAGAGAAAGCAACAGCTCACTCTTGCCATCTCACTGCACAGGTAAGATTAAAGACAGGCAGGAGATTTTTACCCCATAGTTACAATGATTAATGTTTCTAAACAGACATACAGTTTGAAAGCACTATTACAGGAGAAAGAAAAGTTGTTGCTTCATATTCTCAGCCCACTATTTTCCCTGGGCATTGAGCCAGCGACTGAAGAATGAGGGAAGTTGCTATTTAAAGAGGTATCTTGAATTGCAAAGTTTGGTAATGAACATGACTTGTTACAGTCCTCTCTGCTAAAACCAGGGGCAAATGAAAAAGGCATGGATGAGTGCTCTGCAGAGCACTCTGTCCTCAATCAGACTCAGAGGAGGAAGGATGATGATATGCTTGTGACAACTGTCACTCCATTCCAATTTCCCTGGTGGCATGAGAACAAACTTCACTCCTGCATTGCCAGCAAAGAACCAGGAGGTGCTCTGCACAAGTTACCTTTTCCTTCTGTTGCTGTCAAGAAAAAGGCAAGAAGATTATTCCACTGAATTCATCTGTTGCTGTCCAGGAAGATGCAAGAAGATCATTCCACTGAATTCAAAGAGCAAGACACATCAGCTTTCACTTTTTATACATGCTATGAGGCTTTATGAAGCTACCAGTCTCATAATTGTGACATAACACATGTCCCACAGGGGATCATGCTGGGAAAAGAAAAGGTGTGAGCTTCCATGAAGCCAATGTTCCTTCATCATTAGTTGCTGCAATATGTCTGAGAACAACTCCTTCCAGCTCTGGGGTGCCACGTGTTTGCTGGCTCCTTGATAGGAGGCACAAGAAATAGTTGGAAGAAGTTCCTGCAAAACTAACTTGAGGTCTCCCTGGGCATGGTGGGTTGCTCTCAGTTCCTTTTGTACCTCATCATGCCCCAGTTTAATTTAAATAGTTCCCTGTGGGAAATAAAAGGAAAACAAAGTCCATCGGTTTTGTTTCTCCCTTAGTCTCAGAGCACTGATGTTGAGAGCTCTTGCTATAAAACCTCTCAGAAAGAAGCCTAGTGTGACCTCCTGCACTGAGGGCTTCCTGCTATTATAAACTGTGCAAACCAGCATGCTGTGTCCTGCCCATAAGGCAGACAGACAACAGACTGTGCCTAATTAGAAAAGACATGCTTCCCACACTCTCCACAGTGCTGCCTCAGCCTCCAACGAAGGACAAACAAATAACGGTCAGGGCTAATAAGCCCAGAATCACAGAGGAGGGAAAAACCAGACACTGGATCTGCTCAGATCTCATTTAGGTGATCACAAAGAACGTGTGGTAACAACTGTGAAGACAAACAAAACCAGCTATAGTTGAGCCAGTTCCTCTTCAGCAGACTCAGACATGTTCTACCTCAACAGACTGTGCCAACCCCTTGGCATTTTTCTGCATTTCCAAGCTAGTAAGAGGCATCAACTGCCACAGGTGATTAGCTGGAACATTTGAGCAGCACAAGAGGACCTTCACTTCAATGTGCCAGAGAACTGCAAGAGGACATAAGGAGATAATCAGTATGGGGAGCTGGAGAGAACAACTCAGCAAAGGTGAAGATGATGAGGCTGGCATGCATCACCAGGAATGGCCATATCAGAGATGTGTTTATGATGTTCTTGGGATAAAAGGTGTTAAAGAGGTAACAACCAGAAGTTTTCTGTGCATTACCTGCATAGATCACAGCCAGTCATTACAGAAATCCTGAATTTAGAGCCTTCCAATTTTGGATCCCTTCTCTCCATAGGAAGGGAATCTACCCACTCCAGGTACTCTTTGAAATGTTGTGCTGCTGGCAACCCACACCATACAATTTGACTAGGAAAGTTCCTCAGCCTGTTGCTGAGAAAAATATAAGAATCTACATTATGTAAAGAGGATTAATCCCAAGTGATATTTTCCAACAGAAAAATGAAGAACAAGTTGGACTTACCCAAATTTCCCCAGTTCAGTCCCTCTACTCCTTCTTCAACCACTGAATGACCATTCAGGCATCTGTTCAGAATTAATTTCATTAATCTATTTCACCTTTCTGCTCACAGAGCTAAGGCAGGGCCTGGTCCCTGGACATCTGCAGGGCATTGGAACAGTTCACTCCTGCCACAAGCCTGTCCCTGTCAAGTGACAAGGAAGCTTCCATGGGGATGAAGCAGTGTCATCTCCCACCTCTCAGTAGTACAAGGTGTCAAGTGTCATTCCTTGGGTACAACCACACACTTGACAGAAACACTGGTGTTTCCAGTGCTCTCTTTTACTCAGTGAGGAGAAAAGGGAGGCTGGACTTGAAACCAGGAGGCTGCTCAGAGCTTCTGCCACAAGAATAGTGACAGTAGGAGCCACTATATGGGATAAGACATGAAGCAACTTTGTCTTAGCTTTGCTGATTGGACATGACTAATCAGGCTGAACTTGAGACCCATCTGCTGACCACTCTGATCTCAAGCTATATAACCAAGAAACTTTGCCTATAAGCTGGCAGGACTAGGGGCACAGACAGTGGGGAGGGAGCATCATCTACACACTTAGTCCCTTCAACACTGCTCCAAAGAAAATCACTTCAGCTCTGTCCTGCAGAGATCAGTCTCTGGAAACAGCAAGGCAATGTCATGTGTTGCTGCTACCTCAGATTACTCATCAGCCCAGAATATACTTATTTTGAATCAGAAGTGTACTTACTTATTCTAAAAGAAACATCTGCACACTGGAGAGATTTTGAAAGACTCAGCCCTCACAAGGTGCTGCTCAGCTCTTAGGGACCACTGGACATTGTCTGCTCATGGCTGCAGTGTTTGAAAGGAGCAGCAGCCTCACGGCAAGGCTGCAGAGCCCTGGCTCTACAATGAGAGAGCTCCAGGTGATGCAGCTGGCTTTGCTCTGCCTCAGCTTCTCCTGCGTTTGAGAAAGGAGGCTAAGAGGAGCTGGTCCCAGAACTATCTGGGTGATGTGTCACTGCCTGAAAGGAGGTAGCTCTGGGGAGGTATGGGAACATTACCTCAAGAAAAAAAATTGCTATTAATATGCACTTCATTTCACCCCAAAGGCAGGTTCAGCACCACATCATGGACTCAAAACACTGCAGCTTTTGTCCTCTCCAACTGCATTAGAGCACCAGCCAGAAGCCTAGAAGCTCAGAAGGTAGAGATCCACCATGGAGAAGGTGCAAGATGCACCGAGGTAGCAGATTACAGCAAAAGCCCTGACCTAGACTCTGGGTAACTGCAGCTTAGTCCCCATGACATCTTTGCATCCTTGCCCTGTGCTGAGACAGCTGGTTAGGGTGCCTCTCCATGCCAGATATGTTGATTGCTTTCTGCAAACAGCTTATCTGCAGAGAACTGGACTAAACCCAAACTCATTTCATGTGGGTCACTGACCAAGAAGACAGGACACAATGACTTCTCATCTTCATCTGCACAGGCTGGATCCAAACCACTGATCTACAGCACCATTGAAACTCCCCAGTTTCACCCCATCTCCTCAGTTAAAGGACATCTCCTTCCCATCAACACAACCCTAGTGACTGTTAGAACCAGCAGAGCTATTTCTCTGCAATGCCTGAAGGAAAATTCCCCTTTCATAGGCTCAGTTATAGAGGAAAATCTCAGCATCTGCCCATGTGAGTCAGCTATTCCCCTGAATCCCAACCACCTTATCTGCAGGAGCTGGTTGGGAAAGGCAAAATCAGAAAGACAAAAAGGGCTATGCCCGAAATAAAAACACCAGAGGAGAGAAGAGAGGAGAAGAGAGAGAAAAGGAAGAGAAAAGGAAGAGAAAAAGAGAAGCACATTTAGCTTTGTAAGGCAATAACAAGCACAGCAATATACAGCTTCAAGGTTACACAGTCAGGTCAGAAAACCCTCCAGAGAGAAAGAACTAGGCCACAAACCCCTGCTGTTATCTGCTCGAATCTGCTTGCATTGTCCAAAATTTGTGGGTGAAGCCCCTCTGATGGCTGAGCCAGCTGGTTGCTCTCTTTCACACAGGTGTTTGCACATCCATGGGCTGTTGGAAGCAGCTCTGAACTCTCCAAGAGAAACATGAGACGTGACCAGGACACAGAGTGCTGCAGGCGATGCCTCTACCTTCCTGGAGTCAACAGACCGCACCAGGTCTGTGTGAGAGGCACCCATTGATCTGACAGCCAGCATCAGGCTGGGGCCTGGAGAGGATCCCTGTGCTCATCTGTGCAGAATCTGGAAATCTGGAGAACAGCAATCCACTTTTCTGTTCTCTCCTGGATTCACTGATGCCCATGGTACAAGTGCTTGCTGCTGGCCTATTTATTTCTGCCTCTAAAACATGTGTGCTACAACTCCAGCATGGTGAGGAACAGCTTTGGCAAGACAGTTTGATGGAGCAAAACTCTTTGAGGTTACTTGTCCCTACCCTCCTCAAGGGAAATCATTTCAATATTATGAGCAACAGCATTACTGAAGAGAACATGCAAAAACCTGGAAAATGCACCATTTTATCAACAGAAGCAAGGTCATCCAAACTCAGAAATGACTACATTCAATATTAATATCTCCCTTTCTCCAAGCAGGGTTTGAACCTCTCAGTAACCATTCATTCCCCAGAGAAATGTTTTCCAGTAACTTTGATGTGAATTAATTAGGTTTGCAGAGCTAGTAAGTGCCATCTGCCTGCCACAACACTGCTGGAACAGGAGAGGATGGGCCACCTCATCTGCCTGCTACACCAGTGCCCACTTCTGCCTCCTTCCCAAGCCCCAGTCTTACCAGGGAACAATTCACCAGGGCACATCAGCAGAGATAAAGGTGCCTCCTTTGTGACACTCACAATTATCTCATTCAAGACCTAGTTCATTCTCCTTTCTAGGAACTCTGTTTCTGCTGTTCCAGCCCTAAGCTTTTGTGTACAATGTTTTAATGAGGTCTAGTCCACTGACGTAAAGGGCACATTGACAACACTGCTTCGTTTATTTCTACTTGGAGCATCCAAGGCCTGCTTTTCAAAGAATTTGAGAAGATCTATTAGAAGTCCAGCCTCAATTGGTAAACAATGTTGAAGGCGTTTTAAGGACAGGATGTACAATACTGGAAAATGAAAGTACTTTGAAAAAAATTCCTCCTTGCTTATTTGCCACATAATGACCGAAAAGCTAATGCCAAGCACAGCCAATCTGTCCTGGGGTGTTCAGAGAGACAGTCCTTATGCCAAGGCATCCCTTTTCCCCTTCTCATCTGCTTAAACATGTCCCATCCCTCAGTTCTCACCCTCACCTGGCCTTTGGGCATGCTTTTGAAATATTTGCAGCGTAAAACTTCTCTACGGAAGGGGAGAGAGGCTCATGCTCTCTTGTATTTGATACTATTTCTTGTGGTACCCAATGTCTTTCCCTACTGTTTTTACAGGTACTTCTAGGAAAGATCAGATGCTAAGATTCTGCAAGCAGAAAGATAAAAAAGAAGAAAGGTAAGACAAGCTAAACTTGGAGAGTTAAGCCTAACTTTGGGAGATCCAGGCTCAGTTTCTTGCTGTGCCAGACTCACTACATGACTCTTCTGTCCATCTTACAAGAGTTTAACAGCCTTCAGTGGCAAGGGTACAGCCACACACAGCCACTAACAGACCCAAGAAAAACTTCACAAAGTTTTTCACCAGCAAAGTTGTTAGTAGCAGCCTTTGGCTGCCCCAGTTGTCTTCTGGAGCATCACCTAATCACACCTCACACTCTGCTCCATCCCTTCCTCCTGTGAACTTGCATATAATAACTGAAAAATGTGACAAGCCTAACTTTAATCATGTTCTAACCCAGGTTTGGTATCATTAATCTTGCAGCCACTGATGGGTAATTTAATTAGGGTGCATTTGTAATGAATTACAATCATCATTTAGCACTATTGTTCCTAACATGAGCAGAGGGGAGTAAGAAAACTGGCATAGTTGATCTTCTTAATTACACTCACACACTACAAAAGCCAACCCCAGCCCCAGCCTTTCACTGCTGGTTTTATAAAGGAACAGGAGCACCAAGGACTCCCCACACCAAGCCTGATGAACATCTCTGAGCATGCTCCCCATCAGCAATCCACCACTACAGCTCTGCAGAACAGGACCTTTGATGGAAGAGGTGCCAAACTGCAAGCAAACAACTCAGAGCTGAAGCAGAGAGAGAAATACAAAGCCTGGAAAGAAACTGTGCCTCTTAGTTCTCCTTCTCACCACCTGTAAGCATTTGATACAGATATTAAGGTACAGCCAGACACTCTAGATGAGTAAATAGGCATATTGTAAGTGCAGAAGTATCCCAACTGAAGGACTGTATTTATTAAAACAGGCTCACTTGATGATATTTGTATAGTCACACCAAAGCTATAGGCACATGAAAGGCTGCAGTCACTAATGACATTCTTATGCAAGGAGAATAACTTGCCCTAGAGCTTTAAATCCATCTCTACAAGATGGAATCAGAAATTTCCAGCCAAAACTGTTTGTCTCTGGTCAGCTCTCTGTGCAGGTTGCACAGCACTGAGTGCATGTTTTTGTTTCAGACATGATTCCAGTCTGCAAAATAGGAGCAATCTGTTGATGTGGCTGAAAGCCAAGCCATCTCCTTGGTATCTCTGTGCAGAATACACAGAGTCCACCATGGATAGGGTGTTGTGAATCCCACTTCTGGTGGCCAAGCCAACCTGCTTTTGAACTCAACTGCCCCAAAGAGCTGCTCAACTTCTGTTAGTCTCAGTAAGGTACTTGAAATGCAACAGCACTTCTGCATAGGAGCAAAGGAAACAAAGTCCTATGTACCTCCTCTCAGAGGGTGGTCAAGACCCCACTTGTGGCTGTTCTGAACATTGGCTCCACTCTAAAGAACATTTGGGTTTCCAGACCTCAGTGTAAGCAGGAGGAATGGCAATGTCCCCAGCTCAGACACTCCAGTTCTGGCACATTCCTATGGGGAGGCAGAAGCAAGGCAGATCTTTAAGAGGAGAAGAGAAGAAAGGGTCAGTGTCCTAAAGGAAACATGACCATGTCTCTCCCCTTCTCAAACATTTACAGAGGTTTCATAGCAGCTCCATCTGCATTGACTGCAAGTGCTCCAAAATGCTTTTTTTTCCAATTAATTTTGCCAGATACTATAAAAGCATGTTCCCACACATATAGAATTTGCCTTCAAATGAAAGGATTTCTTGGCAAGGCAAAACACTGTTTTTTGGTAAACCTCTTCTTTAAATAAAGGCTTGAAAAGGAGCTTATCAATTTGGACTGGCAAGCCATGCCCCTGTGCCAGTAAAATGGGCAGGGAAAAATTATTACATACATGTGCAAAGCCTCTGTGGCAGTGTAATATGGTAAGGGAAATAATTTGATGTGGCTTAGGGCAGAAGATTGCTGTGCCTCTGTGATTTGGTAGTGCTCTTTCCAAGAGTTAACAAAATTATTGGATAAAGCACTGGACAGTATTGAACAGAAAATAGGGAACAGTTAGGAATATACAATAATGCAGCTTTTTTAATTGGTGGCTTATATTTGTCTGAAATACTGTGCACTTTATTTAAGATAAGCCCAGGAGAGTACTGAAAAGCACTACAGAGAGGAAAGAAAGAGGCTTTCATAAAAAACCCCAGAAATTCTGAGAATACTGTATGAAAGGACAAAAACAAGAGGCTCATAAAAGAGGTCTATAAAATACCAAGATTGTAATAAAGGAAGGAAGAGCACTGCTATTCATTCTGAAAGAGGAGAACAGGAAAGAACTCAACTGAAAAAAAAATAAAATTTAAGGACTTTAATTTTCATGCAACATATGTGTTAATTAACCTGTGCAACCACTGCTGTAGGGGAGCAGAGGCACTGAATTTAATGAAAATTAGAACAGACAACAACATCCCATTTTCTAAATGGATCTCCACTATTTCTGCTTTCAAGAATGGGATGTGGTCAAAAGAAACCTCCTTTTAATCACATTAACAATGCACTATCTGCTCAGCCTTTCATTATGTTTTCCCAAGATGAGAATAACTTCTGCAGCAGCACTCACAGCTGGGAGCTCAGATGGAGAAATGCTGCTGAGTTACTCTTTCTGGGCAAGGTCTTGCCCTGCTCTGTCCCTGCTCTGCTTTAAGGGCAGGGCAAGATCAGGATGCTTGTCCTGTCCTTGCTGCCATGCACTATGTGCTGCTGTAAGAAGGGAGCACAGTGGGGAGATGTGTAAATGCATTCATCAGTTAACTGCATAACCCCTTTTCAGTCATATTGCACCTGAAGACTGGGACACTGCCAAGCCAGAGACACACTGTAACTTAGCACAAAGTTTGAGGCAGACTTGTTACCTGCTCCCATCCTCTGCCATGGTTATGAAACCTGAAAAATACTAGGGAAAAAAAATTCTATTTATTGTTGGGTTGCTCGCCAAATGCAGACTCAGCATTTTTGACAGGTACAATCAGCACTTCTTTGTCAGTCACTTTTCTCCACCTGCTTTCGTGCAGCCAGTGAAAAGGATAAAATACTTTTTTTTTTTCCTCCCCAAATGATTGTAAAGCCACTTCAAATTAGTGGAGGGATGCAGGTGCAGGTGCAGTGCTCAGCTGCTGCACTTGAAGATGACAGGGATACAAGCTGGCAGCATCACTCGGCTGCAGAACCTCTACTGCAGCAGCTCTCAGCCCCATGACTTTCCTCCACTCTCAACTTTGTGAAATCTTGACTTGTGAAAGCTGACATCACTCAATCCTCCTCTCTGTTGGAACTGATGTATTTCAGATGTGCACTGGTAAAAGCACAGAGTGCTCATGAGTGAGATGTGCTATCCCAAGTGTAATTTTCTCGTTGTAAATAAATTTTGGCCACCACCCAGTCTGGGTGGGATGGCTGGGAAGCAGCTGATAGTTGAAACCTCAACCATAGCATGAAAACAGTCTTTAATGAACTGTGTGTCTGAGGAGAAAAGAATTGGCTGCAAAATAACAAGTGATAACCACTGGAAAAATAAAGCGAAACATATGCAGGAGGAAACTCCATTAGAGCACCAGCCATGCAATTAAAGATGGATGTGGCCAACTTGTGTGCAGGCAGTTCACAGTGCTGCTGTGACCCACAGCCCCATTAGCCTGGAGCAAGGCTAAGCTGATTAGCTCTGCAGAAGGATGATGGCAGAACCCATCAGCTAAGTGTGTTAGCTGCCACACAAAGTTGGTGTACCTTGGAAGCTTTGCAAAGTGATTAGCCTGGGGTGGGAGGAGGCAGCAGAGCCTGTTACAGTAGATGAATAACCCAAAGCAGTCATTGTGTGAGTATGAGCTCCATGTACACACTGGCTGCATATGAAAGCTGGGGAGGGATCTGCCTTGGCTATGGTGCAGGGGAAAAACACCCATTCCAGATCACAGCTCATCTGCAGCCTGCCAAGCCCATGTCTTGGTCACAGCCTTCTTGTACAACAGGACTAAGCCCTCATGGTCTGCAAGTCCCTCCTAACCCCCTGCCTGCCATCACTGAGTGAGCTGATGAAAAGGTGGGGAAGCAGATGCTGTCCCTTTGTCAGCCTAAGACAAGTGCTGCCAACTCTTCCCATAATACCACTAGACCAAGTTGACTTTAAATGCAAACCAGAAGAGCAGGATAATTCAGCCCAATGAAAAATGAGTTTTCTTCCATCTCCCTTCAGTCTGCACAGTGATGCCCTGCAGTCATCAAGAACAACCAATTCTTCCTCATTTGGGAAGCAATTCCCAAAGAGCTACAGCTCTAAACATCTGTTCTCTGGGGTAAGACCCTGCTTCAGCCATCTAGTTAGGAATATGATCAACACTTTTGTACAGTAAGGAAACCATTTTGTCCCACCTTAAAATGGTTCAGAGAGCTCATTACAAGCTGCTTCAGTCCCCCCAAAAACTACACAAACCTACTTCCACTCCAACTGCCTGCCCACCAGGTCAGGTCTTTCTGCAAGTTCAACTATGGCTAAGTTTCCTACATGTCAGCTTCTGTTTACTTTCTTTTGTCTCCATAAAAACAAGACTGGGACAAGAATCTAAAATATTAAAATCCCAAGGAAAATAAATATTAAAAAAGCTTAAATCACAAAGTCACTGATTATTTGGACTACATGTAGCTATAACAGCGTGGCAAATGTCTGTAAGGATGTAGAAAGTTAATTCTCTAGGTACAACTGAAGAGGGAAAATACGTGCCTTCACTTGACACTTTCTAATTTTGAAGTGCCTACCTGCAAAAGTTCATTGTGAATGCATGGAGATGTCTTAGGCATTCATTAAGCCTGTTTGGTTAATCTGCTTCTACATAAAACTAAAACAGATTCATAAACTTCCCCAAACTGCCCCAGCATTGCCAGCAGTCTTCCCTTTCTGACAAGCTTTGCAAGACTTGATTTGATTAAAAACTCCTCTTAAATTTCCATATGCTGAAGTCAAGGTAGTAGATGGCAATTTGGGGTTTTGTTTCAAAATAAACCTCACAGTTGCAGAGAAAACATGATGCAAGTATAACCGACAGCTCAAAAAAACAGATGGCAAATAAAATTATCTCAAAGCATATTGTTATTTTTACATTGCATTTACAATTTCCCACACTCATATTTGGCAATACTGCTGTCCCTCATTTTATGTAGGTTAAAAGTGAGAAGCAGCTGTCTGCTCACTTCAAAGTCAAGTATTTACCCCCAGGTAGGATCTATTTATGTGCATTTAACAAACTATTTATAGTCATTTGAAAACAGAAGGTTTTTATGAAAAGTGCTGGCACAGGCTTCACTTTATCAGTGTTGATAACACCTTCTCTCTGCACCCACTGGACCTTCTAATTTCATAACTCCTTTGGTAAAGATGAGCTGGAATGTTGGGATCTGCGATATTAAAATTTCTTAGAGCAGCACCTCTACTTCCCCAGTTGCTTTTCTGCTGCTTGTAGCAATAAATCTTTCCGTCATGCAGTAAGGCACCAAGGCACTTATTACTTTTATTAGATAGGCTACTAGGGCTTTGGGAAGTATTAATAGTCCATCAGAAGAGACACTGACACCGATCTCCAGGTACTTGAGGCAGAACATCTCTGTGCAATGTGGATGGTGATGAGCAGAGGATGAAGGCATGAGATAGAGTGCCACCCACAGACATAATCTCCCTTCATCCCACGATTTTCTTCTCCCTACTGTCCTTTCTAAGAAACATGACAGTCACACAGTGAGATTTCCAAAACGAGATACATGCCCCAGTCCCTTAGCAAAGCAGCAGTAGGAGTAAGAAAAACAATTCGTTTCTAGAAGCTGTTATTCATCACTCTTTGCCCTACTGGCTGCTCCTACCACAGCAAATGGGACTATTCTCATTCCCAAGCTTGACTGCACAAAGATCTATTAGATAAAAAAAATACATCTAAATGAGAAATGCAGCAAAAAGAAATGAGTTTAGACAGCTCCTCCTCTCTGATCTTGACTATAATGATTATGTCCATGTCATGTGAATTCATGGTTGCACATCATCACCGTAGCTCGTTTTACCCACTAACTTCAAAATCCTCTTCCAGCTTTTCCTCTCTCTCCTCACCCACCTTTATAGGTGTCCAAAAATTCACTCATTCCTCTTTATGATCAAGGCTTTCCATGACATGGCCCTTCCTTAACACACAGGTACTCCTCAGCATCCACAGCCACACCTTGCCCTGCTATGGAATGCTTGAAGCTTTGAAGCTCTGAAGACCATTTCACCCTTGAGCCCTCCCATGCTTTCCCCTTGCTACCCATCCAGCCTGGAGGAGACCTTTGGGAGCAGTCCACACAAACATTAACACATCCTTTTATCAAATCTTTCCAGACACTTTCCTGCAGAGAGAGCCACAAAACATTGGCAGTTGATCAACGCAGGCAGGTGACAGGTCAGATCTGTTCCTCTTCCTCTCGCTGGCTGCCAGGTTCCTGCTGTGCCCTTCGACCTACCTGTACTGCCAATTAACGAACCAAATGAATCAACCACCCCAAGTGAGAACTCATGACACTGTGCCAATCACTGTCTAGTCCATTTGCTCATATGCTCTTCCTTCCTTCAATACTCCTTCAGGTTTTGCATTTAGACTGTGAGCTTTCTGGATAAAGCATCTACCTCCACTTCTTTTTCATACAAGAGCCAGTACTAATGTGGTTAATAATAGCAGCTAACCTTTGACTGCTGAAGTATTAGCAATGCCACCCATAAAGCTGTGTCATATTTAGTGAGTCGTCAGAGCAGCAGCATCATTAAAAAGCCCAAGCACATAACTCATGTACATAAAACACAGTGAGAGAGACAATCAATAGGTTGGTCAGTGATTTATTCCTAAACTGATGGAAGCAAAAGGCTTGGCAGTGAGAACAGCTGAAAGGAGGCAAGTAAGGCAGGTTAACACTCTCATACCATAATGGTCCTATGGTTTGCAATAGCAGGTTCTGGATAAAGCAATACATGTTGTTTTTGAAACCTAAATGACCCCCATGATCAGTGGATTTCCACTGGCATACGACTGTCCACTTTGTCATCCCATCGCTTGCACCACGGCTTCTCCTCTGTCATTCCTAATTCTTTCTTCAGCTTTTTACTGAGATCAGTGCTTTTATGAGTACCCTCACTCACTCTCCTAATGATTTCTGCCTGGATTTGCAAGCTCTTTCATTCCTTCTCTTCTTGTCTCACATCAGAGGAACGTCAAAACTTTCACTGCCTAGTGTTAGCTTTGTATCTGTACACGATGTTCTCGTGGTGCTCACTGGGACCTGCAGGCTTTGTAATTAGGACCAGGATTCAAGCAGCACCAAGCACACTTGCAAAGATTTTCCTCAAAACCAAAAAGAAAACTTCCCTGTTCCTTACCAGCACAGGCCCTCCCTCCTGCTGCAGCTCTGCAGGGTAAAGACAACAGCTAAAGAAAAAAAAAAAGCAATTGCTTCCCCTGCCCAGCACAGTGAAGTCACCTTGCTCCCTATGGGAAGCAACCCACCACTAAGGTGCAATTCCAGGCTGTAAGCTACAGAGCTCTTTCTGGGTGTTGCATTGACCAGTCTCTTTGCAGAGGGACAGGGACTGCAGCAGTTCCTCTCCCCACAGAGCTGAGACACCTGCACTATGTGTCGTTCGCAACACCGATTCCCTCCTGCACTGCCACATCAGCTGCTCCGTGTGTGGTGGCTTGACCCAGCAAGCCCCAAGCTTGTGCCCCACACCAGTTGCCTCCAGCCTGTTCAGCAGCTCCCACAGCAGGGAGATGGGACCTGTTGATTTCTGCAGGTTTCTATAAGTGTGAGCTGATGAGCTACTTCAGGAAGCTAATATTAATTCCTGGAATAACGTGTCAGGGCTGCCTGGCTGATTACCCTTCATTCCTGTCTGCTTACAAACAATGATTACAGTCTAATCTCAGCACTCTTGGAGGAGCTGCGGAGAGTACCCTTCATCTAGCGTAATTACGTTCCAGCTCCCTCGGAGCTGAGGCTCTTATTCACTCCTAGCATTATCTGCAGACTAATCTAGTTGGCTGGAATGGAGGGAAAAATTACTCCAAAGAGCTGTAGTAAGCTCTTGCTCCAAAGCCAAGTTAAAGAAACCAAACTGCTTTGTGATGGTCAGACAAAGGCACAGGAGGAAGGAGAGATGGATCCAGCCTGTGGCAAAAGGGAATGTTTGCTGGCGCTACTGACAGCCAGGGTTACTTTAACACAACTCAATAAATCCTGTTTTCTGCAGAGGTGCTCAGCCTGCTGTGTTTCCTTCAGCCTCCAGTGTGCTCCCACCCATGCCCAGCAAACATTTCCGGAAACTCTTTTAAAAGAAAGCCTTTTCCCAATGGGACCTGATCATATGGTCTCCCCAAATTGCTCCTCCACACTTCAGTGAGACCTCAGATGATACTACAAGGCAGTAAGTGTCAAAACATCACCAGCCTTTCAAATATGATGGGAAGGCTTTGCTGTTTCCAGAACTTTTGTTATAACTATCAGATAAATACAGTGTATGCCTGATTTAATCCTGCAAAGGCTTCCAGGCAACTTCATTTTGCCTAAAAACCACTTCTGGGCTACTGTGTACGTCAACACCCTCTAAATCCATTTTCTGATTATGTTATTTTCTCCAAGACCTTCAAATTATAATGTTGTAACTCTGTTACCCTTCAACATAACTACATTCTAGAAAGACATCAACATTTCCTGCTTTTCTTGTTAAAACCACACACAGTTTTATGCCACCTCCTTGTTCAGATGTGACTGTGATCATCTGCTTAGCTACATGAAAGACATGTCCCTCCACGGGTGAGAACAGGATCCTGTACTGCCTTCCCTTGCTGGAGACACTGGTGGTGGTGATGGGATGATGACAATATGGATTGGCAACACAGCAGGGGCAGTCCAGAAACCACAGCATGTACCACAGGCTGAAACTCCAACCACTGTGTCATATTCAATACTGTTACAGGTATCTGTTAAATTAAGCATGAAAAAAAAATCTCTTTGCACATGTTGCAATCACAGTTTGCCTTTGCTGGGGGACACACACCCCATAAGCAGCAATCCACCCCTGTGAATGAAGCAAGGGCATGCACTTCAGCCATGCCTGCAGCACAGGCAGTTCAACTGCTGTAATTTGGGAAGCGAGACATCACTCCCCAAAGCCTCATCTCCCAGAAGGCAACCTGATACCTGGGCTGCCAAAGGTCCTGTGTTTTAATTAAGTGTTAAATCTAGTTTGGTTTTTTTAAAAAAAAAAACCCAGCAAGATGTTTCTCCTTCCCACAGTGCAGTCACTCTTTGCTGTAATTCAGTAAGGAGAACAGTTAATTAAGTTTGAACAACAGTGTCTAATGACTTCTATTTAAAGCTGTTCATAAAAAAATATTACAGGTCCTTAGGAATTACCTAACTTTGGAAGCTGACATGGTACCTTAAGAGAATAAAACAGTCCTGCACACTCCCACGTCATAGGCATAGCTTCTACCCCAAGGCATATCTTCTACCCCAAGCAGAACAGTGGAGCAAGGCACCAGTGCTGCCCTACAAATGCTCATTTTAAATTTAAGTGGTGATGGGAACACCATAAAAATAACAAAATGTCCCTGGATGTAGAGATCAAAATGAGTAGTGGCAGCATCTATGTGAAACACAGTTTCATTTAAAATAACTTCTCAGATACTCATTTAAATTACTCTTTAGGAGTCATACAGCTGCTTCTAACTTATGTGGAGCAGTGGCCTCAAGGAAAGAGAGATGGAAAAGCAAAAAGGTCTTGAAGAGATGGGAAAACAGAGGAGACAATAAAATGAGACAGTCTAGAAAAGCAGACAGTAGTCCAAGAAAGAAGAATCACCCAAACTCTTAACAGGAGAAGGAAATCTCACTACAGAATCACAGAATCATTAAGATTGGAAGAGACCTCTAAGATCACCAAGTCCAACCATCTACCTGTCAGTCCAGCCATCTGCCTATCAAGTGGCTTGCAAAAGGAACTGAGGATAAGAGAAGGGGGAATGGAGGGTTAGCTATTCTGTTCAAAATCTGTACAGCTCAATGCTTAAATTCATCTCTAGTATTCAACAACATGCAGAGAAGTTATGCTGAGACATGTGATGGTATAGGAACCACTTCTAGCCCCTACACCACAAAAACTCCAACACACACAGGGATTTGGACACGTCACTGGTAGCTGATAAACACTGGAATTAACGAAGAAATTAATACGAAGGCTGTTTAAATATTAGCCCAATTTAGCACAAAAGAGGAGATCTAGTGCAGCATTAACCTCAGACTGACACTTTAAAAACACAACCTGGAAGATGTGTGCTCAATACACCCACTCACCAAAGTATCTCTAATGAGTTTCCTCCTACTTGGGATCTGGAGGGAACCCCTCGAGGTAACTTGCTTCCTAGTCTCGCCTTGTGCTTAATGTATAGACTTGGGAGTTGTTAGGTTTGCAGAAAGGAAGCCTTATTTTTCTTACTCTTGTTGGCAGAGATGTGACAAAAACAACTATCCATCACAAGGATCACAACTGATTTATTTTCTACGCAGCCCTAACAAGAAGACCTCTGCTCTGACACTACTCAAACTGAATCTTGCCAACATAATAAATAGAAACATGAAAATGAAGCCTAGTTTCATCCTCCGTTTTCAAGTCATCAAAAGGATCTGCTGCAGGGAGTTCAACCTTCCCCCCAGAGAGAAGATGGATTCCACTAGTCCCCTGTGATGAGTACACATATTTACCTGCTTGTTGTCAAAGCCATCCTAGGTCTCACTGCACAGTACAGCTCTCCTTATAACTTGGCAACTTCACCCATTTTACCAAATCATCTGCAAGCTCCCATATCACTTTTCTTATCCTTGGAGCATTATAAATCATCAGGGCAGGATAATATTTGAGGACCTAAAAGTACTGAAGTTGTTAAAAAATAAATCAGCCTTAAAATTGGATGTGTATACCAGTGGGCAAGAAAGAAGCAATAGTGTAGGCTGACTCCAGAAGGTTTTCAGGAGTGATCCAAAGGCTACAAGGCCTGTAAAGCTTATTTTTGTACCAAATAAAAATAAACAAGAAATAACAAACACCTAGATGAAAATACTACTTATAAATAAAGAAAACAATTCCTCTCCTATCTAGTAGAATTCCCTAAAATTCTTCAGGGGGGAAAAAAAAAAAAAGAAAAATAATCCTTGAGGATTAGGGTTTAATTATTCATCTTTTCAAAGCCTCTGTGACAAAGTACTGGCAAGAAGGCTATCAGAAAACTGTCTGAGCAACAGAGCAAGGGATAGAGTGCTATTAGAAATCTAGAAATTAACTAGTTGAGATTTCAAAAGGAGGTCTAACACATGATCAATATTCAACGTAGGAAAAGATTACACTGGCATTCCCCAAGGACCGTTTTTGTCTCACATATTCTTCAGCTATTTGCATAGGAGAGTGAGCTGGGATGTGGTGAGACTGCAGATGACATTATTGGGTTGGGGGGCATTGAGCTGACCTTGGCTAGTTTGCCTCTTAGGAGCATTAAAGCGCTTTGTCTTCACTGCAGGTTATCTTGGGAGAGGTTCACTTTAGTTACAGAAAAATATAAAAACACAGCTGTTGAGCAGTTAAGGAGAAACCTAAGAGAAAGCACAGAATAATGAAGGTATTTACTCTTTCCTTGTGAGATGTAAGGGAAATGATACCCCGAGGAACTGAATGGCAATTTTAAACAGATACAAACCCTTCTTTTCTCAAGCCCTGAACTGACCTCTGGAGCTCACAGTCACAGGCTGTCTCAGATCAGGAGTTCAGTAAAGTCCAAAACTGGATTAGATACATTCATAGCAAGCTAGTGGTGAAACACATTTACCAAAGCTTATGAAAAACATCTTTTATAAGGAAACCATGGTAGTTTCTTATGCAGGGTTACACCACAATGTGTTTTGAAAACTAAAATAAACCATCTTTCTCTGTTTGAACAAGCCTGAAAACCCTCCTAACTTCCAAGCAACAACAATTAACACTTCAATAGCAACTTGCACACCAAAAGTGGAACCTTGATGAACTAGCAGAGTCATCGCTGCTCCCATTTCACAGCTGGGAAATGAGACAGTGTGAAACAGTCAGGGGATTCCAGGATTTTTTGGCTGTTGGGCTTGCCAACAAGCTACTCTATCTACTGACTGAGGAGAAACAAGCACAGCAGCAGATCAAATCTCACTGGTGAAGAAGAGCAGCATCCTCAGCTGTTCTCAGTTCCTTACCCATCCCATCAACAGCCCAAATCCAGGCAGGGCTCCCCAGGGAGCTGCGCATTTCAGCAGCGTTTGCTGGAAGTATATATCCCTTTGAGATAGCTATGGGATAACTACAAACACTATGTACAGGGTAACTTCCCAAAACCAATTCTACCAGTTCCCTTGATGCCCTATGGACTGTAATTTCCAGGCAGCAGAGGGCTGGCAGGCTCAGGAGCAGCAGAAGAGCTGTCATGCAATCTAGCCAAGAGCTCCTCTTACGTTTTACACCAGGTTGTGCACATGGGTGGATCTTTGAGCTTGAGCCTGCCTACTTCCAGCTAGGAAACAACTCTTCAAAGCAGTATAGGGATAGCTGAGGAAAGCCTGACCTTCATGGCTTCCTCTTCTAGGTCAAGTCAACCCTGTAGCAAACCACCAGCTCTCTTCACAATGCAACCCCTTGCTTCCCCAGGTGACCATATTTGCTTTCCAAATGTTCTTCTGTCAGACACATCCTCCCACTGAGCTGCACAATCCAATGTCTGCAGACATTTGCTTTTACCATTTCAAAAGAAAAAAAAAAAAAACAGAAACAAATTTAACTTTAAAACCTGTAATGGCTTGAGGAGTCTCTAGAGTGAAACAGGAGGAGGGGAAGGGGGAAGCCAGGTTAATAAAAGCTGTTAATTAGAGTAAAATTTGCTGCTTAATGTGTCAAGAATTAGTGAGTTACAAGTTAATCAACTCTTCTGAGTTCCTTGGGAGAGCAATAAACCTGAAAATGGAAGGAGAAGGACAAGGTCATGGCCTTCAAAGAAGGTGTCTTTAAAACTGCTTAACCCTAGGGTCCAAGCTGGGAACATCCTCAAAGAACCTGGGACTTTCCCTGTTCTGAACATGCTATTGTATCACTAATCATCAACCTTCTCTTTCACAGTATGGTCAGGTTCAGAGATATTTCCTAGCTGGGACTTCTGTAACTTCATAAAAAGCACAGAAACAATTGTTAACTCTTTGAACCCTTGATTTTTTGTTTTTGCTATTCCCTTTCAAAGGATATTGCAAAAGCCTAAAGTAAAAGGCAAGAAAAGGAACAGGGAAGAGCCAGAGAGTATCCATCAAGCTCTGAGTTCAGGATCCTGCATGCCCTGTGCAAGAGCTATGAACTAACATCTCCCTACACCACTTAGTATAAGGAGCTGGCACAGCATGACTGCCTTAAAGAATAAATTAACAAAAACAGCAGAGCAAAGAAAGTGAATAAAGCCTGTCAAGAAAGGAAGGGTTTTGGAGATTGAGCATTTCCCACATTTTAATGCATCTAGGAGATAGAAGGCAAATGATGGGTGATTTTCTTTTGCCATTGAACTATGGAAAAATTTAATCTATTTTCACTCCAATTTACTCTTTGCAAGTCTAGCCTAGATGGAGTACATTCTTCTTCCCTGCAACATGCTAGCCATCATTGCTGTTTCTCTGTGATTGCTCAGGGAAGAAAAGCTGCATTTGCTATGGGATCTCTGCCATCACCCAAGAGCTTTCCCAATGGGGAGCAAAGGGAGCCAGAAGATAAATATTTACAGCAGAGGATTCCACCAGACTTTTGAACTTCTGCAAGAACAGTAGGCACTAAAAACACTTCATTTCTTTTGGACTGAGACATAGCAGTTATGAACCCCATCACCAAGCACATATCCAGCTCCAATGAATTTGTTAATCCATGACTATCATTCATCACTCAATGGCAGTTCAACTGGGACTTCTTTGTGGTACAGGTGAAGTTTTGCCAAACCAACAGGAGGGCTTGGGCTCTTTCATCTAGAGAACTTTTGCTTGTACTCCTGCCAGTGCTCTGCTCCCTGACAGCAAGCTCCTGCACAGAGGCTGAACTCTTGCTCTTGCTCATGATCAGAGACAAAGATGTGGCTGTTTACTGGGTCAGGTGGCAGTGGGTGTTGTAGTTGTGGCTGTGAGGCAAGCAGGGGACATGTGAACAGCACAGCATGAGGCTTGCTCCCAGCTTCACCAGCCATGGCAGAACTGGACATCTGCTCAGTGTGAGCACCAGAGTGGACCATGAGTCCTCTGTTCTTACCACCATGCTCTGCACTCCTCTTGTCTTCTCTGCATGGATGCTGCTGGAAGTTTTTAAAAGAAAAATCCTTTTCCCAAGAGATTTCTTCTCCTGCCTTGCAACCTCTACTTAGTTTAGGGGGCAAATGTGCTATCTGACTGTTGTGGAGACAACATGGACTCCTGAGGTTAAGACTTGGCACAGAAAGGAAGAGGAACAGATGTTCATAGATTTCATTGCAAAATATAATTACCCAGAGTTTTGAACACTACATACAACACATTCTTGTAAACCTAAAACAATGGGAAGTGCCCTCTGTGTCCTTGTGTGATCACTAGATCTTACCTATATTTTCCATACTGCAATATTTCAACACTGCAAGCAGAAATGTGGGGAACATGGAAGATTGGTTCACATATAGCAAAGTAATCTTTTTAGCACTAATTTTCTTGTTCCTCTACAACATCCAAGTCCTGAGGGAAAGCAGAGCCCAAAGCTAGCTCTGGATAAAAAGATTAGTTGCTTCTGCATTAAGATGCTTGTAATGATTCAGCAACTTAAAGCCATCCTTCCACCAACAAGAAGTCTTTCTGGTTCCTCTATAAGCTGATAGTTCAAAGTGACAAATAAAATAAAAGAATTTGACAGAAGTCATTACCACCTACAAAGCTGTTGTACATTTGTGAGTACAAATGGGTCAATTGTGCCCCAAATTTGCAGTTTTATTCAGCTGGGAGAATAATCCCATCCTTCTTTCTGAAAAGAGATCTACAATTTTGCCTTTTCTAACAAGCAATTCACCTGAAGCATTAGCAGTTAAACTAGTAAGAGCAAATGCAGTGTCATCCACAGCTCCTAGCTATGGCTGTCATTTCCCAAAAGGCAGATGAAATGTACTGAAGACAGCCAGGTCTCCTCATCAGGAGAGTGACCAGCTATCTCCTATCTGACATCCATAATATTTCAGACTCCTTTAAAACCAGGCACTTCCAATAAACTCCAGGAGCAATCAATCCTCCACTCTTGTTGAAAATTGTTGCTGCACAGAGGGAAATAAACTACAGCATATCGTGGCAAACAACTCGGGGTCAGAAATTTTTCTTTCCTAACAATTAGTAGAGAGCCTTTCTTGTACTTCCTTCAGCAGCTGCCGAGTGCAGAGGCAAGAGGAGAGGGTCACAACCTTCATTCTGGTCACAAATTGGCTGCTGGTTCTCCATTGCTGAAATGAGGAGAGAAGGTTATGGCCATGGAGTAATGAGCGAGATTACACTGCAATCAGGCAATGGAGATGTGAGCTGGAGAGACATGCTGAAGGCAGGGAAAACATTCCTTACATTAAACCCTATTGTTCACCTTGTCTCTGCCTCAGTGGATAATCCATGAGACCCTGAGCTCCTGTCAGGAGTCAGTGTGAATAATTCCAGAGTATTTTTCCTACCTGTCAGTAATATGGCAGCCTATGTGTGCAGGAGCTTTCCACTTCTTTGAGCCATATATACAGAAAGGCAACTTTTCTGTAATCCCCCGGAATATCCCAGGGACTAGATTACACTAGGTTATTAGATTAGATATCAAGAGGAAAATTTTTCACAATGAAGGTGGTGAGACATTGGTCCAGGTTGCCCAGAGAGGTGGTAGATGCCCCATCTCTGGAAATATTCCAGGTCAGGTTGTTTGGGGCTCGGAGCAACTTGATCTAGTTGAAGATGTTCCTGTTCACTGCAGGGGGGCTGGACTAGGTGACCTTTAAAGGTCCCTTCAAACCCAAATCATTCTATGATTCTATCCTTTCCTTTCCCCTCTTCCCAGTTAAAATCTGTCCTCTGAATTTTCAGGAGGAAGGGATGCAAGCTGCACTGCTGAGAAATCATGAGTGCAGGACACGACTCCTCAGTACTTTGTGCATCACTAGAACGAGGTTATTAACAGGACTATGGGGGGCTGAGGGCAAGGAGACTATCATCTGTCTGGAGGATGATGTGTGAAAGGAGGGAAGGCAAATGTAAATTTGCAGAGGAAATGTGCTCCATTTGTCAGGTTTCCTTCCTCTGAGACAGACTGCGAAGAGTCTCAAATCTGAAGACAACCTGGTGGTAGCAAAACTCCTTCTGAAGAAGGCTGCAGGACAAGAATTGTAGATGAAGATGGCAGGACTAATCTCAGTGGACATCTGACCCAGCTTCCACATTGACATGTGCAGTATAAAAATATAAATACAGCAACAGCTGGCAACTATAGCTTTCAGCACCAGAGACTGTATAAGAATGCAACGTGCTTTAAGATCTTCATTCAGAAGACTTTGTGTAAAACCTAACAGCATCCTATATGCAGTGTGCTGTGATGCTAAATATATCCATGCCCATGAGAGCAGCAGCAATTTGATTTGAGTTCTATCTTTTAAACCACTATGGATATCAACGATTGCTTCCTTCTTCTCATTAACACTGCTCTAAAGTGCCTGGCACAGATCTACAGCAAATAAATATAATTACAGAGGAAAATACATCACTGCATTAACATGTATGTCTGGCCTTCCCTTGCTTGCTTTCCCTTACTGCTGTTCTTTTTCTCTTTTTCTCATTCCTCTCTTGTATGGCAGTTTTGCTTCTATTTTACTTCACAATTCATCTTTGTCCTTCTTTTCTTTCAGACTTTCACCTATTCCTCGTTTCAAGTGTAAAGTTGATTGCTTTCCCTTCCCCCCCCCAAGATTGATTGATTTATTCTGCACTTACATAAATGATTTTATACCAAGCATATAAACTATATAACTCCCTGTAGAATACCTTAAGCACTGCTACCACCTGTGTAGGTAAGGAGGAAAAATAAAAAAGTGAAGTTAACAAGATGCTAAATTAAGTAAGAATCTCTTACATCATACTTTGAAGCTTGCCAAAATCCGACTCTTCAGATGTACTGCAACAGCAATTTTCTAAGACTCAGGTCTTTTGCAGGCAAAAAAAAATCTCTAGTGTCAGACAGCAAAAGAAATACAGACTTTCCCAGCTGCTATAGCAGGGACAGAAGCAGAGGTAAGCTTTCAGACAGCCAGACCCCAAGACATCAGCCCATCCCTACTGCATGGCACCCATAACAACATGATTCTTCTTGCCTGCTACAGCAAAGAAAGGGAGGGAAGATGAGGGCAGGTATTTACTTTTCATATCTCCTCTAAAACACCTGCAGGACTTCAGGCAAGTGATCTCTGTTAAAATTCATTGTAGTGCTCAATCCATCCTTGCTTAATTCATCTCATGAAACTCTTAAATGGTACCCAGGCTATAGGCTGGCTCTCTACAGAGATGGGAATTACATCCCTAATTACAAGATATGGTACAGCCCTAATAATAAGTACTGTGCTCAAGAAGTCCCCACCCAGAGGGATGAGCTCTGACCTCTTTTAACAAAGACTGCAAAATAGTTGATAAGAACATTAAAGCAAGTTACTGCTCCAGAAACAATGTGTTCACTTGCTCTAAGCAATGTGGTGCTGGCTGCAGAAATTAGTTTTTGAGTACATCTCACCAGCCTGAGTTGGTGATAGCTGTCTGTCCCTCAGTGCTATAACACAGATTTGAGGCAACAGCATACAGAGGTGTAGAAGGGGACCTAGAAAGGCAAATGGTTTAACCCCTACAGTATTCACTTGTTTTACCCCATAATCCCCTAATAACACCAGGGCAAGCTCAGCTCCACAGGTCCATTGCTGAGGAAATTAACCTGCACCTTCAGGATGAACCTTTAGAACCCCTGGAGATGAATGGCTGCTCTTCAAAACACACCCTATCCCAAAAAGAACTGGCTCTCACCATTAGTGCTTCTCACATTTCCTTTCAAACAGCATGTCTTGCCCCAAGAGCACTCTTCCTTCTCACACCAGCAAGGAACTGCAGCAATCTCTAACTGGGAACATGTTTTCTTCTCCAGCACAGATTCATAGCATTTAACAGCAAACCTTCAATTATCACAGCACATAAGCATAAAACTTGCTCAACTGGAAATGTTCAACTATTCCTAACCTTGCCTTCAGTCCTCTTCTTTTTTTTTTTTTTACCCTGTCCTGGTTTGACCAGAAGCCAAAGCCATCTAAAATAGTATACTCCTGGAACCTCTGTGCAGCCTGCCTAGCACAAAGTTAAGCCATAAGTCAAAATGATTAAAATTATATGGAAATATATACATCTCCTTCAACACTGGACTGGGAACATGTCTCCTAATGGGACACCACTACACATTACTCATAAGGCCAAGACATGTGGCATTTCCCAGAGAACTTGCATATTCTCCTTTTTATGCCAAAAGACTTATAAGTAGCAATCAGTCTTCTCCTTTTGGTGCTGTGCCTTCTACACACATAATTTGAGTCCTTAAAACGAACTCCCTGATCTGGATTCCACCTGCTTGGGAGAAGAAAAATAATAATAATAATAATAAAAAAAAAAAATCCTCTTGGAAATATATAGCAACAAGAAACTGGCAGGACAAACTCACACTCCCACTGTGCCAAATTGCAAGTTTAGTAATTCTGTTTTCTTCCTGCTGAGTGGAAGGTGTCATTAGCTGCTGTTTTTAGAGCCACAGAAAAGGTTCTTGGAGCAATCCCCAGCCTGTCTCTGAACCAGGTGGCTGATGACCACAGGAGCTCTCTGCAGCTGGGGACCTTCACCTTCATCTTCCTGCAGTCACCACTTCCATTTCAACAGAAAGGCAATAAACAGGGCAAGTGGCAAATATGAAGAGAAACCCTCAGGCTATGTCATCCTCCTCCAGGCTGAAATTCCTCCCTCCATCAGGGCCACTTTAAAGTCCCTGCACTGTATAAATCACTCTCGGGTGCTTTTAACTCAAGAACAGCTTTCCTTCAGGGACAGGATTTCTCCTCTAGGCTGGTCTCTGTGGAGCACCCATTGAACCAAATCCTCATTTCTGAAGATTAATATAACAATTCAAAGAATCATCCTTTTATTGGGAGCCTTACAGGGGAGTACAAAGGCCTTGGAAATGTCCTGCCACAATACATGTGTGCACCTGGGCTTGAGTCGTGTCTGCTGGCAAAAATCCTACACACCCCTTCAAGAACATCAGCCCATCTGAGCAGGAGGAGACCTCCTGCTCATGCAAACATGCCCATCCACTGTGGATGTCTGCACTGGCTTTGCTGGCAGAGCTGTGGCAGGGAGGAGGAACCAGCAAAGCACAGCTGTGTTTGCTCAACAGCATTTCAAATAAATAAAGATACAAACCCAGAACCACAGGTGGTCTGCATGATGTGTCCAATGAGCCATGGAGGGAGAAGGTGAAGAATTGGCCCTGTCATGTGCTGACCAAGGATGGGAATGCCCTGCTGTTTCAAGATTTGTCTGGGATGGTTGAAATGAAGACCACCTGGGCTGCCTGAGAATTGGGAAACTCTGTGCAAACATTCATTATTTATAAGATAGCTGTCCAGAGGCAAATTGCCTGGAATCCATTAAAGGGAGAAATCCCAGCTCCCTCTGGCAGTCGCCTGGCACAGGCCTTTTCCACTGACACAAAGGGAGGGGAAAAAAATCACTTTCATTTCTAATTAATCTTCTGGTATATAATACTTTTAATTAGAAGAAAAAAAATAATCCGCATGCTGTTTGAGAGAGGAAGGAAGGAGCCAAAAGCAAGGCAGAAAGCTCTGGCATCTTGGCTGCAGTTCAGACCTCATCCTCTTTAAATCTGCTGGAGCAGGTCAACCTGCAGCCTACTGCTCTGCTCTCCTCAGTGTGACCCAAGCCTCTGCAATACTTCCAGGGGCTGCTCTGGAGATGAGGAGTGGGTCTGTGTCTACAGACTTGGGTATTTACCCTGGAAAAGAAAATCCAGGTGAGGATAAGGGGTGGAAGGGAACTATTTGGAAGATGCGTTGGACAGAAATGAAGTGGACTCTTGGACAAAGCATGGACAAAACAAGCAGAACGGCCCAGGGACAAGGAGATTCAACTCATAATCATCTCTTCAAAATAATACCCATCCCCCAGAAAAAGTTCATTCCCCAATCCCAAATTTCCTAGCCCTTCTTTCTCCTTCTAATGTCTCTCTTCCCTGCATTCATTATTAATGCCACTGGGGGTACAGATTTGCACTTTGGTTTCTGAAAAATTAATTGAATGATTAAAATTTCAGTCCCTGAGTGATGACAGCAGCTCAGGCAAGCTGGAGACACCCCTCTGCAGTTTGAAAGCCTTTGGTATGCTGCTCCCTTACCCCCTGCATGAGAATCCTCCCTGTAGACCTAGCTCAAGGGGGAAAATCTGGCAGCAAAATATGTTAAGTTGATCAAGCTCTGCTTTTGTGGAGAAGCCATTTCAGTTTAATATCCTATCAGTGCTCAATTCAGGGCAGAGAGCAAAGCCCAGGTCCTTCCAAGGCTCAAGTACTCATGACTTTCTACATGATTCCCTGGGTAAGGGAAAATCTGCAAAATAATGAGGTCATTAATCAGCACTGTACATCTATCACCCATTGTCAAGCTGACTGCTGGTTGAGAGACTTTTGGTGTGGCTAATGAAATTTTCTATGAGACTGTGCTTAAAATGAAAGAATAGCAGAGAAATGCCCTCAGATAAAGACACTTTCTCAACTCATCTCTTTTCTCATCTGCACCCACACCTATCAGCAGGAAGAGCAAGAGCCAAGGTAACTGTGAACTGGTGAGCAAAGGGTGCCAGATCACACAGCACTCACCCTGGGGGGCAATTTCACCCCATTCCAGAAAACTACAGTTTCAGGAAGGTTCTTTCCTTGGCTACAGGGGAGCTACCCTTCCCATCAGCATCAAAGGAAAAAGCAGGCAGAAAGCCTGTGCAATTCTCCACCCTCAATTCCTGGCATTGTTATTTTTAGTTATTTTAAAACAAATGTGAGAGGGAATTCAGAGCTCTGAGCAGTACACAGAGCAGAGATGCTCAGAACCCTTCTCTAGATCTAGGTAAGAGAAGGAGAAGGAAGGGCTGGAATTAAACTGACAGATATCAATTTCATTCCTAAGGTGCTAAAAAAGGGAAAAAAATAGAACAAATTAAAAAAAAAAAGAAAAATAAGATTGCCTTTTCCATGGCACTTTACTGAGTAAAAACCCAACTAAACCCTGAAGCAGAATAAAGATGGCAAACTACTCCATCTTTGGGAAGCAGCATCCTTCCACTCACACATCAGCAACAGGCTGAGAACAGGGTGGGAATTCAAGGCAGCACTGGCAGAATATTCCCTACCAGCCAACACAGCACTGCTTGTGCTCCTATTGTGGGGATAAGAAGGGGACAAATGGGAATGGGAAGCATTGTGACAAACTGCTGGGCATGGCAAAATAGCAAAGCTCTGAAACTGAGAACTAATTCTCCCTGAAGCAACAGGATTAGTTAGTGCCCACCCTGCACTTCCTTGGGGTTGTGGCAACTACAGGAATGCTGAATGCTTGCTCAAAGCCAATTCCTGGATTCAGATCACTGTGCATTTGCTCTTGAAATATTTTATCAAAGTTTCTAAAAACTCTACTAAATTGTGAATTTTGGGGAAAAACCTCTTTGCTAGCTCCAGAAGAACACATGCTGTGTGTATCACTAGCACAGTGCTACTAGGAACAAAAACTAACACACAGAAAACCTACTTTTCACCTCATTTGCTGAAACTTTGCAGGGAGAACACACAGAACATTGGCTACTTGGAAAACCTGCTGCTTTTCTTCCTCAAGATGTGGCTTTGTGGAGGTTTCAGAATACATGGGCTTTTATGTGCTGTTCAATTCTTGAAGTTATTCTGAGCTGAGAGTCTTTAGCACTACGGTCCTGTCTCTATGGGACAGGCAGAACATCAGTACATGCAGTATCAGCTCCCTCACATGCTTTCATGTGCCAGCCTTCTCACTTCAGGACAGGTTCATTCATCCTGCTCTTAAAGAGTCCAGGTGGTTTTACTGAATTAAATCTGCTCTTCTGAAAGGCTCTGAGCAGGATACACCCCACCTCCCAGCAGCACTGATTCCAGCTCATGACACCAACACACCTGAGAGATGACGTGCTGGGGGGCACAGCCCTGACGCTCCCTGCACAGCAAAGAGGAAATGGAAATGCTGGAACAAGCACTTCGGCACAGCTTCTTGGCTGGGCTAAAGGTTTATTCCTGGGATGCTGCTTTCCTGCAGACTAAGGAAAATTAAATTTAGCACTTTGCAAATAAATAGGTTAAAGCTGAAAGGACACTATTTAGGAATTTAGTGCTTACAGCAGCCTCAGAGATTACAGATCCATCACCATCTATTACCTTGCTAGTTACTGCTTCCACTCTGTCTATCTTCCCTACTTACAGAGTGGTCCTTTCTACAGGTCTTTTTCTGTTCCAACTTGAAACTGTCATCACTCTAATGGAATTATATGAAGAAAAACAACTTCGGGCTGCAGTGACTCTGCCAAAAAGCCAAGGACATCTCCTGTGCTTTCCCAGGACAACACGGTGAGATTCTTTTCTGACAGAGGCATGCACAGATGGTTGACAACCTCCTGGGAAAAACAGCCACGGACAGCTGCTTATACACATGTCCAACATCTCTGGATCTCCATGCAACTGTCAGCTGGGCCCTTGCAACACCCAGAAATATAAGAGCTTTCACAGGGAATAGCAAACCAACAGCTGACTGGTAACCCTTGCTGCAGATCTGTTGTAGCTCCATTGCCCATGGTGTGAGAACGAGTCACCGAAGGCACTGACATGATTACAAACCCCTGCCCTGTGCTGCATGCACCTCTGCCACTGCTTCATACAAAAATCATCCGCAGCCAGGCCCCTCTCTAGAGTCAGATACATCCCAGAAATGCAAAGTGACAGCTAGCACATGAAACGCTCTCCAGAGTCCTCCATTAAGACAGACAAACCCTTCAGTTTAAGCTTGAAATTTGTGTCAGCTCCCCAGAACATGGTTGAGATAGATCCTCTGTTATCAGCTACCTGCTGTAGCTGAAACTGAATACAGATTAGGGACAAATTCAAATTTTCAAGCCTCAGTTTGATATACTCCCTCCAAGATACAGGCAGACAGGCTTATCTTTTTCTAGAAGTTAAAGATGCCATCAAAAGATAATCTTGGGAGTTACCAAAGCTGGAGGTCATCCTCAGCTCTCAAATTCCCTGCTTCCCCTGTGGAGGAGAATGCAGCAATATTATTTAGACATGAAACCTTAGAAGAGAGATTTGACATATAACACCTTTCTGCACTTCTTCCTCAAATGATCATAGAATCCTAGAATGGGCAGGTTGGAAAGGACCCTAAAGATCATCTAATTCCAACCTCCCCACACTGAGCAGGGATGCCAATCACTAGACCAGGTTACCCAGGGCTGCATCCAGCCTGGCCTTGAAATGATGTTCTCATGCAATTGGTAAAAACAAGAAAATACATTAAATCCAAAGTTCTAAAATCATAGTAAGTTACCTGTTTTTACAGCCAACATTCACATGGGTCAGAGAAAATGGGTTTTGTGTGTGGAGTTAGGATGATTCATGTTCTTATTTGTTTGAAGCAAGTGTGAGAACAGGTCAGCTTTTTCATTCCCAAGGATATGAATAAAGACAGTTGATACATTATTAAATCCTAACATTAATCTGTATTCATGTTAAGTATTAATTCCTTGAGTACACAGAACATAGAGCTGAGCTGCAAAACCTGTTGTTCTGAAGCACAGGCCAGGACCACCAGATTCACAGCAGGCAATCCCTGTGAACCTCTAGGAGGATTTTCAGTGTAGTGCTCAGCCTGTCATTGCTCCACAGATACAGCATTGTGGCAAGGATACCAGCATGAATAGATTTATCCTGCACTACTGACACGTTACGAACTGGAGAGCCTGTATCACACCTTGTGCTTAAGACTCCTCGATGCTGTGAAGTGCATCAAATCTGCAAGAAATGCCATGACTGAATGCTTGATGTGCTTCCAACCCTCTCCAGCAGCCTCCCAATAGAGGTGGGATGCCTTAGAGAAAAGCAGAAGGTACACTCCACAGCAGTCATTATTTTTGCTTTGCTACAAGTGGTTTCTCAAAAAGAAAACTTAGAGAGACCTCTGTTTAGGTAAAAGTCTCAGGGAACATCCCATGGCAGAAACTGGGATCCCAAGAAGAAGAGCTGCCTAACAAGCTTTGAAATATGGGCTCTTATCTTAAACTGGCAAGTCAGTTTGAGAGAAAGCATATTAACTGGTTTATGTTACTCTAACTTCATGGTTAAGAGCCATATAGTAATTTGAGCATTCAGATTTGAAGCACGGAAGTAATACAGGAATGACAGAGGAACATATGGCTGGGAGATTCTGGCTCCTGTCTCACCCCTGAGGATGGCTCTTTGTGACCATGACACCCCATTCTCTGCTCCTCACCATTCCACCACCTCATCCCTCCCCACTCACCCTCCAAGCCTTGTGGGAAAGGGCAAACCACCTCACCATCCAAATTAAATTTAGGCTGAAAGCTTTTAACTCTGAAATCCTAGATGAGGGCACCACACAAGCATTTACATTCACAACAAATAAAGGAGAAGACCTTTAGATGATCCAGTCTTCAGATGGAGATGATAGATGTCCCAAGGTCATACCACCATGGGAATCCTTTGCTGTTTCCATATTTGTGAGCAGTTTCTATACACACAAACACACACTCTTCCCTCCGTAGAGATTAGAAAATCTTTTGCCCCAGTCGAGCCTGGGTAGTAGCTCTAACTCCCAAAGCAAGAGATAAGTCCTAATTATATTTGTATTTAAACAGTGTACTGCTGACTCAAGAAAGAAGAGAGGCAGTGACTGCCATTCACTCTCACTGGTGGCTCTGTGCAGGCTGAGCTCAGCTGTGCTGCTATGACCTAGGGCACTCACATGCTGGTGGATGTGCTTTGCTGGATGATACCAGATGCACCTCACCTCAGAGTTGTTTCCTGGAAGTAAGTGCTTTTCCTAGACCTGTTCCTGGAACATACAGGGGAAAAGGTGAAGGAATGGTACAAAGCCATCTTGACATCCCTTGGCAATGCTCAACTGCAAGCCCTCTGCATCACCAACCACATGTCACAGCCAGCTAAAAAGAGGCAAAAGAGGCTTCATGGCTGTCCATGTGGGATCACAAGTGGAGGAAATGACCATATAGATTCCTAAAGTATCTGATACCATTTGTTACACAGGGATGGCAAAGAAGATGGTGTCGTGACAGTCTTGCTATGGTTGAACATTCTGGCCTTGGAGCAGACCAATACCACCAGAGAGGCCAAGAACTGACCAGAGAGATGGCCTGTCCCCTCCTCCTCATGCCCAAAGACAGATAACTTAGCCTGTAGAGCAGCCAGAGAAGATGGATGAAATGCAGGGCACCCAGAAACTCACTTTTTCCCTACAAAAGGATAAAACTCTCCAGTAATGTCCACTCCTTTACATGTGCTTTGAACACAATATGCAAGTGACCAGCAAGATTGTGGTTTGCTGACATGGCTCTGCCTGTTCTACAGTTTCAGAGGAGCCAGCGGAAGCAACAAGCATGCATCAAAAGCTGCTCTGCAAAACACCCACTTCATGTGTGCTGCAGAGCGGCCTTGGTATTCCCTCACTGCTCAGACACGAAGGCATCACCTTTTCCTTCAAGAGTCCTGATCACACTGGCTTTAAGTAGAACATCTTTTGAAACCAGCAGAGACTCAAATAAATAAATAAACAACATAAATTTAAAAGATTTCATGCCATTTGAAGGTGGTGAGTACCCACAGAAAAGGAGAGGAGTGGCTGTGCCACCCCACCTTCTTGGCACATGCATCCAAGGGACCATTTGCTGCATCCATTCACATATAACAAAAGCTGGCTCCACCAATCACACCTCCAACCCATTCACATGCAGCTTTCCCATTGTAGAACATTTTGAAAAGCTTCTCAAACCCCTGTGAAAGTCCATGAAAGGCAATATCCTGCACCCAGGTGAGAGGGAGAGAGACAACAAGAAGGTCCAGTGACCTAGAGCAAAGCCAGGAGGTGATTTAGCAGCAGAGGTGGGAACGAGAATCTGGAAGGGGTTTTGCTTATGTTCCATCTGTTTTATCGGTTATTTAACATCACCTTTGTCTCATGGTGAGTAAACACAGTCCTGCCAGCCCACACAGCCCTTGGTAAGCTGTTCAAATACAGCAGAGGGTGGCCACAGACATCCTTCTCTCTGAGACTTCCCATGGGGACATGAGGCAAGGCCAGTGACAAGAACAACTCTTCTTCAGCAAACAGCAATCACATGGGTGCTGGGAACATGCAGGGAGGGGGAAAGGAAGGAGGAGCTTTTCCTGTAGCAGGTAAGTCAGCCAGGATCTGCTCTGCCTCCTGCTAACTTACACTGACACAGCAGCGGCTTCTGTGTTGCCTAAGGCACAGGGTTGTGCAGGGCTGCCTGGCTCTGCCATGTGGCATGAGGATGGAGGCAGAGGTTGCCTGGTTTGGGGCACAGGCAGAGCTACAGCACAACCTGTTCCTTGAGATGTCCTATGTCATCTATCCCCTCCAGGGCCACACACGTTGCAATACAAGCCTGGATGCTCTGGTTTAATTAAATTCTCATCAGTGACCTGTGCTCCATGTTGGTGCATGTGACTCTCCCTAGAAAGCATGGGCTGTCTCTCCCATTTCATTAAGAGATATTTTAGTGAAGGGAAAGGGGATTTGGAGGAAGGTGAACTACAAACTTATTAAAAAAAGGCATATTACAGTAATTTGGTTACTATTATTGCAGAATCATACAGAATGGAAAAGACCTTTAACATTATTGAGTCCAACCATAAATCTAGTACTGTCAAGTCCACCAGAAGCCATGGAAACAGATGCTGGAGGTGCTTCAGCTGGAATGGCTGATGTCTGCTATGTCCTGATGCCTGGATGAGGCCATCAGCAGTAATGACAGTGATGATGGCTGAAGTCAGGTGAAGAATCTGTGGGAACAGCTTGAAAGCTTCCTGTTTTCAGTGTCCTACTCCTTTGTGGAGAGGAGGGAATGCAGATGAAGAGTCAGAGCTCATGGTACCACGAGCAGGGTGCTGCAGGAAGGGAAACCTGGAGATCCAGCACAGTCACTGCCATGCCCTTGCAGCATGAAGGAGCAAAGGGAAGAGAAACAACAAAAGCAAACTTGGTGGCCAACAGCTGCTGATTACAAAGCAAACAGGAATTGCAGAGGAACAACCTGAATCTCAGATAGCATCTGTGAGCCAACCTCCCATTTCCTGCCCAAAAACCAGGCTTGCTTCTTTGAAGTGGCAGGTTATATATCTGCCTCACAGTGTAGCACATCACTCACTCCAACAGAGAGTATGCACCCATCAGCAAGACAAATCTCTGACCTTTCAGAAAGCCTCACACATACCATCATCCTGCTAGTCAGGAAGGACTCAGTCACTGGAATAATTCTCCAACATCATCAGCATTAATTACCTGCATGGCTGGGTCTACCCTGGCAGACTCACAGGCATGGCAGAGAAGGGGAGCAAGTGGTGCCAACATGCTGGAAATGGGTATTGCACCAGACTGACAGGTAACAGGGGAGTGTTTTCCCCTGCCTGAAGCTGCTCTGCTTTCCCATCAGCACAATCTTTTTTATCCTCAGTCTAGTGCCACTGGCAGAAGCCCCTCACACAGATGGGAAAAAGAGGCAGAGAAAGAGCATTAACTTTGCCCAGTTGGAACGAGGCATCAGCCCAGCCTCCTGAAGTCTTGTAGCAGCATCTTTTTGCTCAGAAAGTCTGCAGTAAAGAGAAAACCTTCTGTTAGATCTCTCCACTATTCTCGAGGTGACTGGTTTCATTTGGAAGAAAAAAGAAAAAAGGAAAAAACCTCTACCCTGCCCTAGGGGATAGGCAATTGTTTAGGGAAGCACATGCAGTAAGAAAGAAACTGTGTTGGGAGGGGGAAAAAGCATAAAAAAAGAGCAGAATAAGATGACAATAGCAAGAATTAAAGTTAGGTCCTAACATGAACCAGGCTGCTACAATAGCTGAAAGAAAATGATGTGTAGGAAGTTTAAATACAGGATTTGATGCTGTAACACCACAGACTGCTCAACAGCTCCTGGTTTTGAGCTGCTGATTAGTACAACCCAAGATGGGTCCTTGCTGACCCTTTCAGGAATCCCAGGGCAATCATCTGGCAGGAAGACATCATGCTCCCAGAGCAATGACAGGTGCTCCCAGAGCTGAGCAGAAATCAAACCTCCACCAACCCCGTGGGCAAAATGAAAACAAAATATAAAAATAAAATAACTTGTAATTAACAAGAATGAGGAGTTAACAGAGGCCTACAATCTCTAATCAATCTCTTGCTGCCTGGGCTCGTCCACCAAAGAGGCCCATTGTTATTTCTGATTGTGTGTGCAAGAGTGCGAGACGGCTGCTGGAAGAATAGCACTCCATCAAAATTGTGATTTCTTTCTCCCCTCGAGACTCATCAAGGGTGAGGAGGAGGAGAGGGGAGAAGACAGAAATGTAAAAAGAAACAAACAGCTAGAATATGCTACTCAGAGATACTCTGCTGGGTTCAAGGAGGAAATAACTGAAACTGTAGGTATGCCAAGTATGTGGACTGATTCAGAGTTCCCAACAGCACTTTCAGCTTCAAGATTAAACAAGAGCACTCAGTCAAGTCCAAGTAATCCCTGTGTTAGCCATCCTGCTTATTCTGAGCTGTACATCCTTCACTGGTGCATCCTGGCCAAAAGATGCTAAGGATGGGCTGGAATCTCAGACTGGACACTCTCCACACATTCAACCACATGAGTGTTGTCTCCCCCTTTCAGTCAGTAAGTAGTTTGTCAGCATCACTTTGTGTTTGATAAACAGCCTCTCAAGTTCTTCCTTATTCAATCCATCCTCACCTCCCTCGTTGAGAAAANCTTTCAGTCAGTAAGTAGTTTGTCAGCATCACATCCTCACCTCCCTCCTTGAGAAATGAGAACTAAGCTATTACTTCTTGTGCACTTAGCTGCCCTATCGCACTGGGGATTGGACTAGATGGCCTTCAAAGATCCCTTCCAACCCCAAATATTCTATGATTTAATGACTTCACATACCTTGTCAATGTAAATATTGGGGCAACAGGCACAAACTGGAACACAGGAAGCTCCACTTAAATGTAAGGAAAAAACTTTCCTGTGAGGGTGCCAGAGCACTGGATCAGGCTGCCCAGAGAGCTTGTGAAGTCTCCTTCTCTAGAGAGATTCCAAACCTGCCTGGAGGCAACTTGCTCTGGGTGACCCTGCTTTAGCATGGGGGATTCACTAGATGATCCCCAGACCACCCTTCCAAGTCCCATCAGGCTAGGATTCTGTAAAACCAGCTGCTATTATTTGTCCACAAAGATACCTTACCATTTTAGAAAATGTGCCAAGCTCCTGCTCTCAGCAGTAGCTTGAAGCCAGTCTATCAAATAAAAGGATTTCCACTCTTTTCATTTTAAATTGACTGGCTTCAGATGCTTTGGCTGAGTCTGTCTTTAGGCACATAAAAAGAAAAAGCCCGTGATTTAATTTCTCTGCACTGTTTGTTCATTTGTACAAGTGTCTCCAAATCATCTCCTCTTCAAATTTGACCAGTCTTTCTGTTTACCAAAAGACTTTCTTTGTCTGAACCAATTGTCATTGCCTTTCTAAAGGCCTCCCTTTCCTCACTCTCACTAGATCTAGCCAGAGACAAGGGTAAACAGCATGATGTACACACGGCCAAGCAATGACATGCTGATCTGCCACTGCTTAATTCCAAGTTGCCTAAGGTGATTTTGAGGCTCCCTGGCAATGTTTGTTTGTTTTAATAGATATCTTTAATGGATTGTTACAAAGGAAGTCAATACAGTTCCTGGATATCTCGTAGGTGGGCTGGCCTAGACACACCAGTCAAGCAGGACACAGAAGGCAAAGTCTGTGTCACGGCCTGAAACATCTAATGTAGCAGCAACAGGAACAGAATACAAACTGTCAAGTGCTCCAATAACTATAATTGCATTACATCTAAACTAAACTCCTGGTGAGGAATCTGTAACACTGCTTTCCACAGCATTTAATTAAAAGAATAAAAAAGAGCAAACAAGAGAGAGCGAGCTGTGAAGTGGGAGATGTGCTTCGCTGCCCACACACTCACACACACAGGGTCTGAAAAATCACTGGAACATCCTTGATGAGCTCATCTGTTGCACTGCTAGAGATCACCAATAAATACTGAGATGGTTTCATTGGAATTCAGGCCTCATTTAGAGATGCAGGCATTTCTATTCACAGCATGACACTGTGATTAACCCTTTCATTGAAGCTGTAATTCCAATTAATGCAAACTGGCTGGACACATGCAGCATGTAGATAATAAACTCTATTACAGCAACAGCTTACCTTGGTCAGGAAAACCAAGCACAGCTTTCATCTTCATTTAGCTTTGAAGGGGTTATATTACAGTAGCTCCTACTGCATCCCTGCTACTGAAAGCCTCTCTGAAAATTAAATGCCACCAGCAGTGCATTTGAAATATACTCTAAAGTTTACAGGCAAACTACAGAAGCTTGTAAAGTGCCAGGGGACTTCTCTGGTTTAATTATATAGACCGTGTTCCATAAATTGCTTGAATGGAATACATACAAATAGCATTCCCTGCTTTGTGACTTCTTTGGGTTAATGAAATGCACACAAACACCCACAGTCTGCTATGGCTCAGAAATTCTACAGCATAAACACACAATCTCGCTGGAAGCCATAGTCAAGATTCAAGCCTTGGTACATCCAAGAGAACCAGCTGCCTGGACTCAGCAAGGAAATAATTTGTTGTTTATACTCTACTGCTAGTCTAAGCTGCAGACTGTGGGAACTCTCTGTGATTTTACTGGACAAGGAGAAAGAGTCTGAGATTTTGTTGTTCAAGCTCTGATTAGTGAATCTGCTTCTCCCAATCGAGGATCCTACCCCTGGGCTTTGGGAAATGTGAGATCTGCTCTACGTGGTGGCACTTCTCTCCATCCTCTGGACATATATGGCAAAAAAAAACAAACCTTGAGTGAGGAGGAAGCAAGAGCAGCATTTAGAAAGAGGAATTTGTACTTCATTATTCACTCTCGTGCATGTAAGTAACTTCTATTGCCATGATCTCAAGAAGATTCTACTGGAGACAAACTACTGAGATGCCAGTATGCCATTTTCTCATGTTTCTCCAAGCATGTCACCTCTCCTAAAATGCAGAAAGAACTGCTAGTAGTACTGCCTGGCCATGGCATCCAACAAACATCTCCAGGAACCTGCTGAAGTTCCATTCACTGAACACTACAGGTGTGAGCAGAGGCCTCTGGAGGTGTTACAGCTAACAATACTGCACCATCTCAATGTGTTCAGGATTCAAGGACAGTACTTTAAAACCAGCAGAGTTATTCTCCTCCCTGGACACTGAGTTTCCTTTTCTTGCTGCCATTTATCTCAGCTAGTCCAGAACTCTCATAAGGCCAAGTAATACAACTGGTTTGGGGATATTTTCCTAGTTTAACTAAGGATCCCAGATCCTTCACTTGCTTTATTTGTTGATTTGGGTTTTTTTCTGAGGCTCTAAAGTTGCAGAACAGAAAAATGTTTGTTCTATTTTGTAAAGAACCAATTCTGCAGCAATCCACACATGGCACACAGCTGTAAGTCTGCTGAAACAGAACTTCTCCAGTTCCAGCTTGTTCCCTCCTATACTGAACATCTCCCAATCCCTCATCCTTCTCCTAAAATAAGATTCATCCCTGGGGGAACAGAAGGAGGCAGTATGATTTTAAGTGCCAGTTGTGTTTGCCACTGAGAAGAAGGAAGTTCTCCCACTGACCTGTAAGTCTGGGCTGTTGACATCTGAAGATGGAATTTAACAGCTTAGTGACTGTACTGTCACATCTCAGCTCTCTAATGCATCAGCCCAACTGTGCTAGCTGGAAGGTAATGTGGAAGAAAAACAGCACCTATCAAGCCACAACCCAACCTCAGACCACCTGGCTAGACCAATAAAGGCATCAGACTGACAGAAGACAGACTGTTATTGCTACTCATCTGTGCTGTTCACATAAATGGCACTTCACACACACACACAAGGATGAGTTGCTGCTCAAAAGTGATTCCAATTTACATAAAGACAAGATGATGACACGCAGACAAGCTAGAGGAGAGCAAAGACAGTAAGGACATATATATCTCATAGTGAAATAAGGATGAAACCTTGATGGTTACATAAGGCTTTATTGCTGTGGCATATATAACTACTAAAAAAAGGTGAAGTGCAAGGCCAGATACCTTAGGTGTTATGCATATATAGTCTCTTTTCTTTACTCCTGACTTTGATATATAAGCAGAAGACCAGATGTCAAACCTTCTGTGGTAACTTTTAAAAGAAAAAATAAAGGATCTTTCCTTCCCTTCTAAGGAACATCCTGTCACATAGCAGGGGGGCAGTGATTTTCCAGTGTAATTACTGAGCAAGAGCAAATACCTTCTGGCATGCTGAAAACCATGAACCTACAGAAGCAGGTGCATCGAGGAGCACGCAGACCTACCTTAAAAAGCAGGCAGTCCCCTTGGTGCTCGGCATAGATGGAGGTGAGGCGGTACTGGCTCTCACTGGTGATGTCAATCTGGTAGCCTGTCAGGGTGAAGCACACCTTGCGAAACTCCTGGATCTTGCTCTGGAAAACTTCTTTCAGACGTTGGTTTTTTAGTTCTGCACTTTCCACTTGCTTCTTCAGCTCTGCATAGGGGAAGAAAAATGGGTACTTGGTTATACGTCGTGAGCACTGAGTCCTTGTGCCGTATTTACAGTGCTGGCCAAACTAAGTGAAAAGAAAAGGTTAATTAATTTTTTTTAAATATGAATTAAGCAGGAAAGAAGCAAGCTAGATTCCTCTCCTCCTGGCCCCAGCAGGCCAAAAGATAATNCCCAAGTGATTTTCAGACTGTGCCTGATAATAAAGTGAGGAATAACGAAAACAGACATATCCTAGTGGGATAGATTTTCCTTTTGCTCAGCCAACCTTTTAACAGCATCCTACAAAATTCAAAGCTATAGCATCCATTTTCTCACATGCACACATCTTATTTCCTACACAGAACCCAAGAGAAGCGCGTTATGCTACACCAAGCAAGAAAGTGGAAAAATGGTAAGAAATACACCTCTATATGGTTGCATCAGGAGGAAGCTGCCTATAAGAGAAATCTCCTTCAGTGTACTCTTGATTTGGCTGTAAGTGCTTTGATCTCAAATTGAAACACTGCTTAGGAATCCCTCAAGATTCAGGAAGGGGCTTTTATTGTGATAAAAGGCTGAAGAGTACCATTGCCTCTTTGCATTTGCTACCTTAACTGGACTAGTCCCTACAAGAGAGGTCCTGTGAGACTGTCTGCCACTCACCCTGTATTTTATTGCTACAAAGGGAGCTGCCAGCACTGTGAATCCTTCAAGAGGATACACAACAATTACCATGAATCTTTCACCCAAGGTGCCTTCTGAGTAATTAAACCTCGATTTATCCCCCCATTAATTACAGACATTGGCTTTACTTTAATATACACTAGAGATGTCTCCCAAGTCAGCCTGTTTTATCAAGACTGCAGTCCAGGGTTAGAAAAAAATCCCTGACTCTTTCTAACAGCAAACAAATAGACTTCATCACTCAGATAGCTCTTTGTCATTCTGAGGTGTAAGGCTTTGTTTGTGCTGTGATCAGAGACACAATTGCAGCACATGTAGGCCATAAGTCTTTATCTTAGCTAGTTCAGGGTCCAGCAGTAGGATAGCAGGAACCAGTGCAAGGTGACTGCTTGAGTAAGAAGGAAGGTTTTTCTACAGCCCACACTAAGGTATTATTGTTTCCTGAGCAAGCTCATAAAGTTTTTGCTTGAGTATTTGCCAAGTAGTGTTTCCTCCCGAGCATCATGCAGGGAGAATGCAGGATGGTAACTGCAAGGCCATGGATGTGCCTGCTCAGTGATTCACCACTGAGCAGCTGCAAGCACACCAGGAGAACACAAGTCTCCTCTTATCTTCTGTACTGCTTTAGTTAGGGTCTCTGGGTGGGACAAAAGGATAATTCAATGTGTTAAGTTAAAGTGCCTTAAACACCACTGAGGATGCCCCTCTGCTCAGAAGTACTTTGGCCTTAATCCATTTCAGCTTAATCCCCAGGCAAGGACAGGAACTCTTTAATGGTTTAAGAGAATTACATGTCCCTTTACTTCTGAATGAGAGCATTCAGGCAGGGAGAGTGAAGGTTGGCCAACTCCTTACCTGCAGTTAATTCAGCTCCACCTGAAAACCTCATGGAGATGATTGACAAGCAAAGTATTTCCTCCAGGTCTTCCCCAAGCTTTCTCTTGCTTTATCAAGGGGAACAAGCTAGTCTTGGGGAATATCACCAGTTTGTTGATTAAAACACTGCTATATGGGGAAACCCCCCAATTGCTGAGCATGTAAGACAAGTAGAGGATCCAAACCCTGCTTACAGGCCCAAAGGGTTATGCCTTACATACTGCCCCTTCTCAAGAGCTTGAAAAGGCTGTGTCTTTCCTGATCACACACCCACCTTCCCATTCATTACTGCATGATTAACTCAACCCTTTTTTGGATTGTTACAACCTTTTTCCCATCATCTCAGCTGGGTCTGGTCTTTGATTAATCAAGTAATCAGCCTCTGAAATCAGGAGGTTAATAGGCAGCTCTGACCTCAATATTCTCACAGTCTTCCTTCAGCTTTGCAACTGTTAAGGACAAAATCCTACATATGGAAGTAAAAATTCAGTGACCACACTGCAGTGGTAAATAACATTTTGCCACTGTCAGAGACAGCACTGCCTGTAATATATCGCACATGTCCAACAGCAATATTTTTTTCCTTAATAAATGCAGCCTAGCCTTGGAAAAGTAAATCTCCCTTTTCCTACCGCATCTCGGAGGCTGCCTTTTCTGACTTTTATAACCTTGGAGGTGGATGGCACCCTAATTCATGAACTTCTTGAACAGCTTTCATTATTCATGAAGAGTCAGTGCCTTTTTCCACTGTTTTGTCTCCCAGACTTGATACTGCTAATGGTCATCATGAGCATCCTCATACCCATTGAACCAGTTGGAACCTTATCACCCACCCAACAGCACTGGCCTAGTTAGACTACAACCAAGTCAATCTAGAACAGTAACTAAGTGATGTCAACTGCTTTCCTCCACTAGCCTCAGAGTAAAAATGAAAAAAAAAAAAAATCAAATCTGGTTACAATCAGTCTTCTTTGGAAGAAATCCTGAGCTTCTGAATTTAACTGAAGGACTAGCAAAAGCTTTTGCTCTGGACAGCGTGCCCTCACCTCCTCCTGCTGTTCTCCTGGCCCTCTTTCCAGTGCCTGCAGCAGTTTTGGTGTACAACAGCATCAGCCATCCAGGCTGAAGGAATTCATCTGCAAGAAAAAACCTTATCTCCTTGTTAGAGATGCCTCGTGTCAGCCAGCAGCACAAGGTGCTGAACTCGTAACTGCTAACGCAGGGGCAGTCAAATCTGCCAGCATCAGCTAGGGATGGGAGAAAGCCTTGTCTTCCTCTCTGTGGTTCCATTAGTAATTCTCCAGTAGTGTTTCTTTAGCTTGGGGACAGGGCAGAAAAAACCAAGCAGGCACCGGGACAAGACAGGAATGCTTGAGTTTGCAACTGCCCCAAGTGAAAGGTCCATTGAACCCTGACGGTAAACCAGAGATTGCTCTTCCTTTATGCCCAATTAAACTGCAGTCCTCAATAGTTCAGCTATAGCAACTGCTGATGCCTACTTCCTGCAGTATTGATCCCATGGAAACAATTCAACCAGGGGCTATTCCCAGATTAACTCAGGGCAGCACACAGGACAGTGAATACTCCTCTGCTTTCTGTTGAGGGCTCTGCTGGCATAACCAAGAAGCCACATTCTGAGGAGGCTTCATGGAAGAGTTACCTGATAGGAAGGTAACCTGTGATGTGTGAAACCTAGGATGGCATCCCACTGCTGAAACAAAGCCAGCTGAGAGGTCCTAGGATATTTTTCACATCTTCCCACCACAGTTCTGCAGGAAGGAGATTTCCTGCAGGTTCTGTGTCATACCAGCCAGCCCCAGGCCAACATCTCAGATGTTTCGGGATAGACTCTGGGTACCTATGTAGTCTCTCTGCACCATGGCTCTGCCCACATACAGCCCCAGATTCCCTGCATCCAGAGAACACTACAAAGAGCATAGGCACTGACTTGGGGACAGTAATTAATCTTTCTAATACTTCTCCCACCAAGTGAAGATGTTAAGCTAAGAGGCAGCTCATTGTTTGCTCTGCATCTGAATTCAACGGTGTGCCGGTGCTAATTCTTAAGCCTCACCTAATACTGCTAATTCCCGCCAAATTTCTAGCACTGTCAGGACAACTTGATTTAAAAGTCATCACCTGCACAGAGTGCAATTCAGCATATTTCAGAACCATGTTTAAGACACAGCTGCAGAGGCCACTGAACAGAGGGAAATCCTTTCAGCATGGCACAAGGTGCAGTAATAGAGCAGGTTTCTGATGACAGCTTTACTCTTTCTGCTCGTTTTATCTACCACCTCCAGAACACGGAATGTCTTGATCCTTTAAGATCTTTCACAACATTTGGAGAATTAGGTGTAATTACATCTTTCAAACACAGTGTTTGAAAAGGAGAATGCCTGGATCTTGAGTACCTGTTTGAGTTCTTCCGTTCGACTCTGCTACACTTGCAAGAGAAGGTGGAGGTGTGCCCTGCAGAAGCCATGGATGGGGAAAGTCACACCACAAACATCCTTCATCCCAGAGAAGAGATGTCAAAGCATCCCTCACCGAAGCGTTAATGAAGCAAATAAGAACTGAGAAAATCAGCATGAGATTTGGCAGGCTCTGCCTTGGTCAGGGATAATGACTGCCTGTTTACTTGGCCTGGAAAAAAAATGCATGGAGGACGAGACCAGAGAGAATAGGAAAATATATTGAAATCACACTGCCCCATCTCCTCTGTATTCAGGCTGACAGAAAGTTGCCTGTCCTGAAGAGTTCAATGGGGAAAAGACAAAATCCTCACTGAAAAAATGTCATTAATCTGTTACAAAATTAATACTGTCAAATGATTAGCTTCCCACTAATGATGCTGCTTCTTGAAACACCTTGTATTTTCACACACTTATATTGACTTTAATGAATAATTCAAACTATTTTGGATAAATAAATAAAATATGAGTTGGGCTTTTTTGGTCTCATATTAAAAATGTCACTACTTTTTATTCCATTGCTTTTACACTCCTTACATCTGAAAATGTTCACAGCTGCCTAGAAATACCACAGCTTTGGCTCTTGCTCTCAGTTCAGCTAGGTCAATCAATAGCAATAGCAGCCTCTACACCAAAGAAAACCAAATCCATGCTTAACCTTTTCCCCAGGGAAAGAGGAGGAAACAATGAGGCTCTCAGCATGCCAAAAGTGGCATGAAATTAAATGTATCACTAGTCTTTTCGAGGAAAACACAAATTTGTTCTGCCCATCCTCAAAGATGCCACAAGCCATGTAGCTGCATTAAATCAGTTGCAATCCCAGCTAGTATCTCTCTCTCAGAAAGGCCTGAAGTCCTTTCTAACGCTCTATTAAAGGTTACTTTTCCTTTGTAACATGTTTGGGGGTCACTCACTCCAACACAGAGAGAACAAAGTATTTACACATGAATTCCCATCCCTGCTGACCCTGCCACAATGCCTCAGACAGATGCCACCCAACATTGCTATGGAGGATACTGTATTTTCACCAACTCTGCTCTATTTAAACAACACACTGCTTAGATTTTTGTTTCTAGCCTATAGAAGAGATTCCAGCACCATCTTGTTCCCATAAAGTCCATAATGGGAGGAGGAAACACTATTTTCTCAGTTCCAAAAAGCAAGGCCATAATTACCTTTATTGTCTCCCATTTACACAAGGTGTTTCTCTCTATTTCCATAATGCTGTGCCTGCCATGCACTGTCACCCATCAGTCACCTCCACTTGTACCCCATAACTGTTATTTCATCACACTGTTCTACTGTGGGTCTGCCCTTCCCAGCTGACTCTCTGCAACTCTAACATCACCCTTCTGCTCCTGAAATCCCTCCAGTTACTCCTGTGTTCAAACCCTAGGCTGAAATTTTCTCTCTTCCAGCTTTAGTTTATGAGGAACAAATGTCTGAAGAGTTCTGTGATATTCTGTGAAGGACACAATATAGAAAGAAACTGTATCCTATTAAATAAAGGCTAATAGGAGAAGAGCTGAGCATCTTCTGATGTAGGCAAGTTTATGACCATTGCTTTTGAGAAATAAAATTGGCTTTACTAGATTTTATAGGTGTGTTTTATGCCCTGAGGGAGTGGGGCCAGGCAACCTGAGCAGTGTGGCAGCCCTACACCACCCTCACTTGACCTTACAGCCTGGCAGACTCAAACTGCTCTCTGCAAAACTTGCAATTTGTGACATTACAACCATGAATTATAACTTTTCTTGAAGCTAAAACCAGTTTTATATTCAACAGAATGCACTGGCCATTCAATTTGAAACCTAAGTGGTATTTATTTGATCAGTCAACATTGCTTTATTTTTAAACCATGTATGTAGCATATGGTTCAATGCATCTCCCAGCCCTCCCCTCCAGACACCAGCTCGCCCTTCTAGCAGCTGAGGGAAGAGTGTTCAAAGGCAGCACATGACAAGCAAAGGTCTCCCTCACCATGGCCAACTGCAGCTCTTGCAGTGCCCAAGAACTCCCCACTAACAAGATTTCCCCTCTGTTTCTCTTCACTGAAGATGGCTGTATGAAGCCCCTGTTTCAGATTACCCAAATATCCTTACAAGGGCATTATTTCTTGGAAAGAAGTCCATAATTAAACTTTATTACTTGGATAAGCTGCATGAAGTGGCAGAGGACACCAGAAGGCTAGGGTGAAAGAAGGAGAATATTGAGAACTAGAGAGAGGANGTCCTTTCACTACAGGCCTTTGTAAATAGGTTGTCTCCAGCCTTCTTGTGTAGCCTTCTCTTATAGTACCTACACACACAAATAATACGCATTAAGTAAAGGATTCTTTTCTTTTGGTAATGCTGAAATTACAACACAAGCCTGCAAACTCCCAAGCACACTTGAAGCTGGCCAGTATAAAGCCATCAGCCCTGGTGGAGGAACCACCACCACGTGAAAGGCTCCCTCAGGGGATCCCAGAGCAGGCACTGCCTGGAGCCTTCTCTGCCCTTCTCGTTGTTGGCAAAGCTGTTTGAGTGGGGGAAGGCAGGAAGAAAGTGGGTTTTGGTAATTCTAGCTCAGCTCCTCAGCCAACCCTGCAGCTTGTCCACGTTGTTCTCAGTGAAGGCAGTGCAGTGCTGTGTAAGAGACTCTGGGTAGCTTTAAAATCACTGGGTTAAATAATGTGAAGAGCCTGCTTGCAGCACTACAGAGCTTTGTGAGGATGGCAACATTCACCCCAGACACAGGATAAATTAACCTCAAGGAAGATATTTATTGCCCAAGGTGGACTTCACCAATTAGTATGATATGGCATAAACCATTTGGAAGTTAGAATTGTCACACTGCTCATAAATTGTGAACCAAGCAGGAAGACATCTGATGATTAAAGTAAACTAGCCACATTTCCCTCCCATATAGCAATTACACACCAAGAGCACTTCCCAATGCAAGGTGGTGGTGGCAGCTGGAGCTACTCATTAACTTCAGATGCAAAAACCAGCTCCACCTTAAAGATACAGATACACTGTGTCACTTCAATTTACAGGAAAGTAGTTCTCCTCTGCTTCTAAAATGAGCCAGTAAATATCAGGAATGTCTTCCAGTCTACCTGTTCTCCAGGTAACCTATTTTGGAGTTATATTATTAAAAAAAAAAGTCCCTGTTACTTTCCATGATCTGTAGTTCAGGAAACTCTGGTGGCAAGAACAGAGGCATAACTTGTATCACTCGGCAGAGGACACTTATCCACTAGGCTGTTTCCAAGAAAAAAGAGTGGTTTTGGAACCACTCAAGTATCTAATGTAAGAATTAATCCTAGGCACTACATAATTAACATACATAATACACATTGTAATTACATGGAGTGGTCTGCAGAAGCATCTAATAGATGAATTTGTCTCCTGTCTCATCACCCTCCCTGCACTCTGCCCATTATTTTGTTTCCACTGGCACATCATTACTATTACTACTACCCCAAAACACTGGATGCTATTTAAACCTCTGAAAGAGCATCCAACATCTGCTATTAAAACAAACACAGAAAAAAATGCTCCAGAAATATTTGTTTGTTCCCTCTCCAAGTGTAGATTTTTTGCAGGAGTTATAGTCATTCACAGTGCAGGGTGGACAATATTCAATCATGCATTAGAGAGTGCTTCACAGTTTATTAGCTAATCATGCTCACCAAGGCTATGAACAGGAGCTTTTCACCACTGGCAAGAGATAATTTCAAGCTTTCCCCAGGAGCAAAGCTGTTTTGCTCTTACTTCAGGAACTTGATGTGCTCAAATTCTGATGCTGAGACTCATGGAAATGCTATTTTGATTTGGTGATGGTGTCCAAGATTATGTTCCTTAGAGTATCTTGTCTCCCCCTTTTCCCTGCTCTGCAAAGTCTGTGTTCACAACACAAACATATCCTAGCTTTGCAGGCAGGTGGATCTATATATAGAATTAATGAAGACCTAAAGAGATTCTTCTCATTTCTAAAGTAGCTGATCAAATAACTACATTGTGTAAGACAAAGTCTGAGATGGGACAAGGCACCACACAGGCATCCTCTAGTTTTTATTTGAGATGCACCAATCAAACTCTAAACCCTGCAGACTCCTTGACTCTTTGGAGCATGGCTGTAAGTGAACTATCCTTGCTATGCACTGCTTCTCTTGACAGATATTCTAACACCACTCCCCTCTCCAGAACTCATTTTTTTTGAGCCAAAGCCTGGTGCCCCCATGCCTAGGTAGGGTGGCTTTGCTGAAAGGTCATCCTGCCATTTCATCTGTTTGCCCAGCCTGTGCTAACAGGCCCAGTTTGGCTGTGGCACAGCACACAGGCAGCCTGCAGGAGGGCAGCAGGGACAAACACACTCCCTGTGAGCCAGCCACTGGGATCAACACACAACTCTCTCCAGCACATCACCTTATTTGTGTTTTTAATAGGAGAAAATTGTGCAGTTTGTTTTGGGGCTTTTGTTCCAGCAGAAATTAAGCTCTGAAAAGCCTCCACTCGCTCCTTCTATTCAATGCTTTTTTTTTTTTCCTCCCATGTTTATCCCCTCAATAGCATTTTGAAGTGCTGGCACTGCAAACATATTGCTCTTGGCCTGAAAGCAATCTGGATGCCAACTAGTCAAATCTTCCCCAGACCCTTCTCTTTGCTCTTTGTGCTCCTGCAACAGGCCCCAAAGACACTTACTCTGCTCAACAGTCCCACCAGGCATTTCCTCTGTGCCCTCTTCAGAGTACCCTGGACCTCCTCCTACAGGATAGGAGGTTCTGCCCTATTTTTATTGACATATTTTTCATGTTCTACTTCATTTTCCAGTGTCCACTTTATGAAAACAATCCTTTAAAGATGATCATGCTGAAGCTGAATGAAATGCTGGTTCAGCATGGAGCAGCTGAACACAGCAAGAGGGGAGAAAGGGCTTTCAAATAACAAAACTGCAGGAATGTGACACAGATGTAAAGAGAAGCAATCTTTTTTCCCTGGAGCATGAAAGATGTTTGGAAACAGAGCCATCTCCTGGATAACCAGGCTTTCAATCACATTATTCCAGCTTCTGGAGCTCATATTTCCTCCAAAGTGTTATTATAGATAGGGAGAGTTATTTCCCTTAACCTTGTGCTAATGTTCTTGAGCAAGAGAGAAAGGCTTGAAGTCTCCAAGCAATGCCCACACACTGTTCCAAGACTGGAGGACCACCAAACCCACCTCTGGGCAGGGAGATGGGAAAGGTAACATCTGTCCCAGCCCAAGGGTCGAGTCTCCTCTCCTGATTCTGAATTATTCATCAGGTGCTAACTTCCAAGCCAGTTCAGTTTTAAATTTTTAAATATTTAATAATTGGGTATTAAAGATTCATGCAATTTTATTAGAAATTTTGGAAGATGGGCACTAAGGCTCTAATTGTTAAGTTCATCATAGGGATTGACTGGCTACTCAGAGAGACTTTCCAGCTTTCTAGAGAGAAAGAAGAAGCAAAAAAACCCCCAACAAAACGTAAAGTATGTATTTGTGGACCTCACTGACTCTAAATCACAATACTACACAGATACTTGTGCCATTTGTTTTCCAAAGAAGTCATCTCTTTATGAAAAAGCTGAGAAACCTGCACAGTGAACATGTTAGAAAGCCCTCAGCTGCTGTTTAAAGAGTCTTTAAGAGTTTAATTTTGGTGTCATAGAGAAATATGTCCAGCTTGGACATCTGCAGTCTATCTGACTGGTAAAAGGACAGCTGAGCAGCCTTCGACTACAAGAGCAACAAGAAAAATATGTAATAGCTCTCAGTTATGATTCAGGGTAGATGCAGGGAAAGTTCAGCTTGATAAACACCTGGAAGGAGACAGAGTCTTCCCTTTTTCTGATGCCTACTCAGAGGGGACAGCAGCATGTACAGTTTCCCTTGAGCTGGTCTGACAACTTGGCTTCATTAAATATTTCTGTCTGTTTCTCTCCATGTAGCTCCTGCAGACCATGTTTTCTTTTTTTTTTCTACCCCCTTTTTTCAGTAGATGACATCTCTTTAACCCTGATCCATGCTGAGAGCGAGCCAATGTTCCTGTCCCTCTGTATTATGAGCACACATTCCCTACCATGCTGGAAATTGTAAGGTTTACACAAAAGATGACACATAAGCCCTGGAATTACATGCAAATGAACAGCTCCATTCCTCATTTCTTACCATTACAACTCTGACTTTCCAACAATTGCATGGGATAATTTCTACAGCAGCTTCCAAACAAAGGGCATCTCTGTGTTATTAACTTCTCACTGTGGCAAGCAGTTTGTCACCTTTCACAAAAATGATCTGAAAAGACACCAGCAATTATTCCTAAAGAGATTATTGGGTGGCTATGTCCCAGCACAGCAGCCGGAAGCTAAAAGTGACATAATATTCACTGGGAAAACTCATCTTTCAAATCAAGAGAACAGGGCACACATTAAAAAATGAACTAATTTGGAAACAAACACAAAACTAGAGGAAGAGTCAAGGTTGCTCCCTTCAATTTTGTTCACCTCTGTACTAATATTAGTAGCACATCTTCAGAAGAGAACTAAAAGCTCCTGCTTATGGCACAGCACATTAACTTTGGAGACTCATTCTGGGAAGGAGCTTGGTATGTTATAAAGAAAAGACCCTGAGGAAGAATGACTCAAGCACCTCTTGCAGCTGCAAAAATCCAGCTGATCTCTAGGTCTTCTATGTTTGGTTCTTCCAACACATTTTAAGCACTGAGGACTAAATATCTGTAAAACAGGCAAGTGTTCTCCTAGGACTGCTGTGTAATTCCTGGTTGTATCTCATAATACAACCCAAAAAACAACATTTCTTGACTAATGTCTGTGACTGAAATGGAGCAAAGAGCAGAAGCCCTTTCTAATTTGAAGTAAGCAATTACTCATAGCTCTTGGACAGAAATGAGTAAGTATGGGCCATGTCTCTGCAATAAGGACCAAGGATCCAGTCACTCAAATTTCTTCAGTAGTAGGGACAAAGGTTTTGGAGAAGGTGATGTTCTACTGGCTGTCCTTTGAGGACAGGTCATTCCTAGGTACCTGTCACCTGCCCAGAGGTGGGTTTGGTGGTCCTCCAGTCTTGGAACAGTGTGTGGGCATTGCTTGGACACTTCAAGCCTTTCTCTCTTGCTCAAGAAAAAATAAACAACAAACAAAAAAATCCAAACAAACCGTTTTCAACTAACAGCAAAAAGCAAAACAAAAAACAAACCAACCCCTCAAATTCTAACATAACAGTCTGCCCTTGGAGTCAAAACTAGACATTTCTTACAAAGTGAACTAGTTTTGCTATGCTGGACCAGCTTGTGAACTTCACCTTTGTACAAAAGGCTTTTTGTTACTCTTCTAAATACCAACATCCATATGCTGAGAGATCTCCTCTTTGGATCCTGAGAAGCACAATAAAATCTGGGCAAGTTTCTTATTTGTAGTGACAGGAAAGAAAGAAAGAAAGAACTGTTGCTGCTTTCTGAGTGCACATTGTCAACAACTCTAAGCTCAGCCTTTTCATACAACCTTTAAACATATTAAAAAAATTATGAGCATTGCCTATTTCAAGTCCAAGAAACATCTGTCCAGCACATAATGGCCCAAAGTGGAGCACTTCAGTGTGTTTGTTTCTTCACCAACATTTTAAGGAGTTTCTGTACACCATCTAGATATAGCCCAGGGTCAGACATCATATTGCTGCCATACATTCACACAACACCTTCTGCAAGCATGGGAAAAGAAAGTCAGTATGTAGAATTATACAGCCAGGGGACAGACTAGATCCATGAGGAGGTGAGGACACACAGTGGCTTTGCAAAGTTAACTTAAAGGGGAATTTATAATCAATACTTAAAAATAAAAGGAGTAGAAATAAGATTTTCAGAGAAAGACAGAATGCAGAAAAGATTTCAGGACTGAGGCAAGCACTCTGACACCTAAAAAACCCAAATAATAAAAAATAGTAGGATTTGGAAGAATGGGAAAACAATAAGAGATGGACAAATGCAATCAGTCCACAGCCAGCCAAAAGGCTGTATGAGCCTATCTGCTGAAGACAACACCTTCTGCTTAAATACAGAACATATGCAGTTTGAATGAAAGATCTAGTCAGACCACCAAGGAGGTTAAAATTAGTAGCAATTGTAATTCTTATCAGTGGAGGGACTTTGGTGGAGGAACAAACGGGAGTGGTGACTGATTTCACACCTGTATGTTCAAATTATCTTATGCAAGGTGAGCAGGACCAGCTGGGATGACTTCAAATCACAAAAGAATACTTGTGGATAGATCTAAGAAGACAGAGAACCCTTTTCATTTTTCTAAGAAAAAGACATTTTACTGGCCTAAAAGCCTTTTTGTGTCAGCAGAAAAAAAACCAAACACCCAAATGAGAGATTTCTGCTACAAGGCAGAATGCTCAGTGTCTCTTTCTTGGAAGGAAGGCCACTGAAAGAGTCTTTAGTACAGAGACTCAATAGCTTGAGAGTTTAAACTAGAGCATTCAGCGTAATTTTGAGAGTGTTTGGGTGAAGAAAGTTGAAACATATTCTTAATGAAAATCTCATTTAACATTTTTTTTTTTTTTAATGTGCTTAAAAAAATTTCCACTGAGGTCACCATTCTGGAGAGATGACAAACTCCTGGGATAAAGGCTGGAAAATCCTGGTAGTCGTGTCACATTTAGCAAGTCAAAGATATGTTTGTATAAGGCTGTAGAGGGCTAAATCCATTTTACATGCTGTATGTATTATTAATTTCTGACAGTGGGCTTAGAAAAACCTAATTCGCCGGAATAGGAGCTCCCTTTGAGCGCAGGGAAGCCTTTTCAAAACTCATCTTTTATTGACTGAGTCATTTTTGAGTCAATCTGTCTGCTTTCGGCAAGACAAGAGTTTTAAATCTTCTCTCTCTCCTTTTTTTTTTCCCCCTCCTTTTTGAGTCATGGCAAGTCTATTAAAACCTGCTAATGTATGCAGCAAGGCCTCTGATTTGAAATGTAATGAATTCTTCAGATAGTGGCAGATTAGGGGGAAGAAGATGATGATAGAAACAGCCAGAGATGCCAAGAAAAGAACTCTCCAGAAAAAGAGGAGGAGAAGGGTGAGAGGGAACAAGAAGGATTAACCCTTTTTATCCAGAAGAAGAAAATTCTTTAAGCTCCATGAATAGAATCAGTTCAAAAAGCAGAACTGGAAGAGGCAGAGCATCTTCAGGCTTGCCTGGGGCTGAATGAGACAAAGAATAAATCAATCTTTCCTCCTAGAGTCTCTTGTAAGATTAGGTAATTCCCTAAGTGAAAAATGAATAACTTAGAGAAAATTAGCTCCATCCATATAAATAAGCCTACATATTCCAAAGCCAGGGCTTCCCAGGCAAATGCCCTGAAAGATTTTTTTGCTGTTGTGTAACAGATGGTTTCCTCCTCCCCCTTCCTTGGTTTGCTTCCAACCGCAGTATCTTTCAGGTGATCTTGTTTTAGCACAAAAATGAGCATTTTGGGTGTAAATCATCAATCCTGTTAGTTGAAAGGATGCTTGGCAGTTTTATTGTATTTGGCATCTTTGAAGTGCTGGACAGAATTACACAAAGGAGAGATTAGCACTGTCTCCATTTTACAGATAGAAGAGCTAAGGAAAAGAAAGTCAAGGATGCTACTTAATTCAGCAGCGCTGATCTGGTGACAGCCTGGGCTGAGAATGCAGAATCTGCTGAATCACAGCACAGACCTGGGACATTTCCCTGTTTAACAGGAAAATTCATAGCTCAGCCTTGAATCTGATGGCTTAAAAAAAGAAAATTAGCTCTATAATAAAGTTTTAATGAAACAAAACCTTAGAGAAAACAGTCTGATGAAGCACAGATGACCCAGTGGATTATAATGAAAATTAAGCTCAGCAGAACTGATGCAGGTGAGTAAATGTGGGAAAGTGAGAGGAACTGGCCCTGTCAACCTAATGCCCCTTAGCTAATGACAGGCCTTGAAATGTTTTAACAATTGAGAAATCCCAAATAACAGAGGCAAAAATCCTTTAATTTAACATGCAGCAGAGGTATGCAAGTCCATGCATGTCTTGAGGGAGAGGTTGTCTTTCCCTACAGGTACAAGGCATTCAGTCCTCTGTCACACAAGTCAAATTACAAAAGGCAAATAGAAGTTTAAAGTGCAAAGTTAGCTCGAAAGCTGTTGGAAGCACAAAATCTATGGAAAGTAAGTATGAGCTGGGAAAAAACATCAGCAGGAATTCTTTGCAGTGAGATACAGGACACAGGCAAAAGCATTGTCTCAGAGACCAGCAAGCTATGGGAGTTAGCCTTGCTTTTCAAACTGCTCCCAGGTATTGTCTGCACTTGCTGGCACAAACACATTTTTTCCACCCTGGAGAACAGCAATAGCTGTATGCCTGTGCCCACTATCTCCTAAACTCTATCAGTCCCTTGATGTGATTCTCCCCAACAGGGAAACTGTCTTTTCCTACCTACCTGTTTGCTTCACAACCCTGACGTGAGAGCTGCACAAGTTGTAGATATGAACTTTTACATCTCCACATACTAGTGCTTTTGGAAAGGAGAAGAGGTTACACTTGCTTTTAAGTACGTAGACACAACCCTGACCTTTAGCTTGGCCCCAACCCTCTGATTCAATAGCTGGCACTCACTCTCTGAATCAGTAATGAACTCAAGGTTAGGACACAGAGCATGCTGTGCAGTGGATATACAATTTTTCAGAGAAGATAAGAAATCTAGACCTGGACCATTACAGAAGAGGCAAAGCATTTTTCTGGCAGAGCATTTTTATTTGGGGATGAGGGCATGAACCAGGACTGTGCTATCAGCCCTCATGTCCTGTACAAATGCCATTTGTGTAAGTGCCTTCTGCCTCCTCCACTTTCAAGTTAAAGAGACACTTCTCACTTTCTGTTGTAAGGACAGTTTCTGTGTGGCTCTAAGCAGTTACTATATTTCATGCTAGCCATGGATGCATTTTAGTGATGGATGAAGCAAACTCTGTGAATATTTCCTATTTCTGTGAAGTTTACAGAGCACTTTGGGAATCCCAAGAGGCTGGCATCTCACTGCAGCAAGTCCTGCCAATACCAACTGCTGTAGCAGGCTCGAGGAACAGCCTATCCCAGAATACTATTGTTTTACTTTTTCAACTGCAGTCTGCATCCCCCTGACACAACCTCTAGATTCTTCCTTCCTGCCCTGTTTGTATGGAAGACCCTCTTGCTTCCTAGCATTGCTTGAACTCTTCCTAACTCCTGGGAGCTCTGACCCAAACTTTGCCTTAGTGCAGGACCTAACCTGTTTGAAATAAGCTCAGTCAAGAAACCTGAGATCCATGGTGCTAGCCATGAGAGAATATTTTGGTACAGAAAAAGAGCATAATATAGAGGGAACCTTGACTCCTGGTCTCCATCAGTCTACACCAAGGGAGCAAGCACACAGAGAAGTCTGCTCTCCTGCACTGAAGTCTTTCCAGGAGAAGGATTCACTTCAGTTTTAGGTTTAGAGAAAGTTTCACTCTCTGCTGCTGTAAACTTTTCCCACTGGGGTCAACAACATCAAATGCCACAGAGACCATGTGGCTGTCCATGAACAGCACTGCTGGGACAGGTCAGCCACAGGTTTGGGATAAATAAATGTTGAGGGACAAGTGAGGAAAGGGAAAAATGGTATATATGAAAGGTCTGCAAGCAATGAAAAAGAGATTTACCCAACTAGGCTAAATCAACAAATTAGCTCAGAGATCCAAAAAAAGTTATCATTAAAGGCTGTGCTATTCACCAGCTCACTTTACATTTGAGAAAGTCTGCAAAAATCCTCCTGCATTATCCCTAGCCTTAGAGATTTTTTCTTTTCATCTGAGGCTCAGAGTGGGGATTACCCATTAAGGTGCAGTGGCCAAATCACATTCAATCTATTATCTGTTAAAATAAGAAAAAGCTTTGGTCTTTCCTGTCCTCTTCCATCTCGTTCCTTTCCCAAGTCCACCCAAAGCATTTACCTGCAACTTTCAATAGAAGCACATGTCCTGAATACCAAGAAGACATAAAGGATGATATCCAAATACCAATTCTCACTTCTGTAGCCTATACTACTACTACTTCAGCACCAAAGAACAAGAGTTCATGGAAAACCTTCATCTGTTTCTAAAACCAGTACAGCACTGACCAGTTTTGACGTGCACAGTTTCCAGGATTTCATTCCCTTTTTGTGAACAAGGATGTTGCTTTGCTGGTGACAGCGGCACTGGTAGGTTGGTAGAAGAGCAGCTGGGCTCAACCACACTAGAACATCTGCAGTTGTTCACATCTGGCCACCCTGCTGCTTGACCTAGCAGCACCAGCTCGAGCAGATGTGCTCAGCAAGGGATTAAGCTACCATGAGAGCCTAAGCTCTAAGCTGTGCCAGACCTGCCTCTGCTCCTGGCACCCCAGTGGGACCATAACCAAGTGGAGTTAAACAGAAGCATTAATAAGTACAGTTAGGGTGAGGTAATAAAAGCAAAGGAAGACTAAAGAAATACTTTCACAGGCAGGTGAAGCATAAAACTACAGGCAACTAAAAGGCTTTACCACTTATAGAAACATGTTTGCTTTTCTCAAGCACAGAAGTCAGAGACTGTAAACATCTGCTCCTTCACACAGTCTCTCTCCCACAATGTTTTGACTTAGGTATTTTCCTGTAATGTGTGCAACTTAAACACATCAGAATTGTGCCAAGGCTTCTAAAACACTAAAAGGGATTTGAATTATTAGAAAAGTAAGAAGTTAATAAACTCTAAGTCATTAAACCCAACTTATGAGAACCCTAGCACTGCTCTGAAGCATTCCAAAGCAGAAGAGCTGAAATTACCTTGAAAACATCTTTCCAGTAAAACTACAATTACCTCCCTTCCAGCATGAGACCTACTGAAGTATCTTGACCCTTTGGACATTATAATCTTCCTTCTGGACAGCCATGTGTGAATTATAACAAAGTGTCTTAGCTGATAGACATCATCAACAGTTGTTTCTAAAAGTTAGTGAGCTGAAGCATGGTGTGGCAGCTCTACTCTAAGTGCTATTTATTCTGCTGCTCTATTAATTCTATTTATTTGTATTAGGATTCCAAAACAAAAGAAGTCAATTCTGGCTTATTAGGATTTATAAAGAACTTGTGTACTTGAGCCTCTGATTTAGTTATCAATACAAATAGACATGCTGCACCAAGAATAAAAGATACAACCATAAAGCAAGGTTTGCATTATTCGAAGCTGCTCAGAGTAAAAAAAACTGTTAGAAAAAAGTAAAGATATTTTATTAATGCTTTAGATGGCTTAGAAAAAAAGTCACTTAATCATAACACTGTAAACAAGGAAGTTCTACAGCAGTATTTAAAAATATCTGAAACCCTTTCAGGAGCCCCATTGATTTGAATTAGGCAGCTGCATAATCACAGGGGCTGCAATTTTAATGAACATTTCAACAGGATGTGTAGAGCTGATTATATATATCAAAACAGGAAAGCTCTAAATGCTGTAGCTCCTCTTTTATTTGGTTGCCGTTGTTGTTGTTTTATTACCTTAGTGTGCACATCCAAACCAACTCTAGAACTAACACAGAACTAACCTGACTGCCTGTCCCCTCCTCAGTGGCAGCTCCCAATGCTCCTGGCTGCAGCTCTGATCTTCCTGTCTTGATACATGTCATTAGGCACAGCATTTTGAAAAATAATTAGGGATTCAATCAGATTTTACACTGGATCAAGTGGCTGGAAACTTCAATGCTGTGCTGCAGTTTTTCCTTAAGGTACTTCAGGGCATGTTATATATACTTAATTAGATAATGTTTATACAGTGCTTTGAAGAAATAGGAACTCTGTAAGGGCTACGTTGTATTTCCAGAAAGGAAATGAACAGCATTGAGAAAGCATAGGCACAGAGGGAGAACAAAGCTCTGAGAAAAGGAACACCACCTTGTTTTCAGAAAGGATTCAGGACATCTGAGACAAAAAGTATGTCAGCAGCTTCCAAAATCTAAGCACGGGAAAAGAAATAAAAGTTGTAAAACACGGGATGCTACAAAGGCACTTAAATGACAATGTTGCCAATATCAAAGTGAGAAGTGGTAACAGAGTCAGCGAGGAAGTAGCAGCACCTTTGCAGAGCAAAAACTTTGCATATACACAAGCACAAGGCATTGATTATTACTCTGCTAAAGCAATTTGCAAGATAAAGATTCAGAGTTGTAGCCCTTGATGAAACAAAAATGAATGCACTCCACTCCTGTGAACGCTCTTATTCATTGGAGTGGGAACTAATGGAATAAAAGCATCTTGCTTCCTGTTACTTTGTAGTGAGGGAAGCAAGGCTCTCTCTTTGCTGAAGATAGGTGGTTTGTTGGCTGCATGCTAAAACACTAAAATACACTGCAAAATACTAAAATGGGTTCACCACAAAAGTCTTCCCAGCAGAAACAGGACAGTGCCTGGTCTTCACCAGAGTAGAGAGTACAGAGCATGCACTGAAGGGAGGGCAAATCACAAAGAGAGGGTGAAGGCCAAGCTCTACTGTGGATCAGGATGAGGTCCCACAAAAGCCTCACAAAAAGCACCTTATCCAAACCTCTATTAAAAGAATCTGGAGGACAACAAAGCAAAATCATGGCTAAATCCACTCAGAATGGCAAAGAACAAGTGATGCTACATCCAGCCCTTTGGCTCCCTGCGGGGCAAGTGGCACAGAGAGTGCTCCAAAGAGTTTCCAGCAAGCAATGAAAGCAAACAATGCATGCAGGGAGCTTTAAAAATGATTGCAAAGACAGCCCTGAGCTTCTGTTCTCTGCAGTTTTGTGGGTTTTTTTTATTTGCCTATAACTAAATTACATGATTTCTTTGCAAGTCTAATTAAGCAGTTAATTGATGCTGGTGCCCTTTAGCATCTGGCATTTAAGATTAAGTAAATAATGGAGAGAAGTGCATGCAGCACCCAGCAATAATTAAACACAGCAAGGGTTTGTTTCCCCACCCTCCTCCATTTTAACCTGTTATGTATAAATCTCTGAGGATAACTGTCTTTAATAGCCTCGAATACACTTACACACCATGTAATGATACTTGACAACAGTATTTTTCCTCTTATTGATGGTGGGTAGTAGGTGTATCTTTCATCTTAACCAGCAGGTTTTATTTCACATCTTGCACTCAGGGGAAGGAAGAGCTTCACTGCCACAACTCTACCCAACTGAAGAGCATGTTAAAGGGATCTTCATGGGAACAGATCCCATGATTTGTGGTCAAAGCCCAAGATTTGTGGTCAAATTTCTCCCTTTCTGATGTGCTTACTCCTTCCCAATGATTCATACAAGGTTATTCATTCATTTCCTGCAGACAACAAAAATAGAGAATATGGAAAACCTTTCCTGTTAAGTCTTTTACAAGAAAGATTTGAGTTATACAGAATAAGGTAAAGCTGTATTAAAAAAAATCCCCTCTGGACAAAAAAAGGCATCCAGGACTCTAGACATCCCTACAGAACATGGATTCATGCCCTGTTATTTGTAGGCATTTTAAGGCACTGTCTCCATTGTTGCTGGTATGAGGCTCACTGTGGATTGCTATACACAAGCACTTCAACTCACTGGACTAGATGACCCTTAAAGATCCTTTCCAATTTAAACTATCCTATAATTTTTTACATGTAGAGCACTGCACAGTGTTTGCAGCCTGATCTGAAGAGTCCAGTTTCCTCAGAAGGCCACATATTAAGGGCTGGAATTCAGTTATAAGACCTGCTCCAAGACTTACATTGTAAGAAGCTCTGAAATAGCCACTACAGACCCAGCTTATGCTGCTCCCCCAACAAGCCCACTTAGCAGCACAAAGCTCAGCCTCTGCCTTACACTCCAGCAGGTTAACACAGGTCACAATGCTTCTCTACTACAGCTCTGATTTAAATAACATTTTGACAAGTATTTCATTCTTCCAGAGCTACCTGACAGAAGGAATTGCTGCCCAAAGATTAGTGCCACAATCTCTTTAGGCTCTGCAAGCAAGAAAAGCTAGCATTGGAGACTCATGCCCACCTCCCATGGGTGCTGCAAGCCTTTATTAGAACCTCGAGCATACTCAGAGACCTTTGGACAGAGGGTGCTACAGAAGTGGAAAACATTATTATCATTATGCCTGCTACCACAAGGGCTGGCATTCAAGACAGAGACTTCAGAGCAGATGGTGAAGTCGCTAGCATGGCTGGCTGCAGTTATAATTTCCCTCATCACAGACTCTCCTTGTTGGAGCAGACTTCACCTCTTGATGTCTGAAGAGCAAACCAGGACCCATGCTGACAAGACCAGCATTGTTCTGGCCAGTACTGCTGACACACTCAAACCAACCTGCACTCAAATCACTAGAAAGGAATCATCCAAGGGGCTTTCTAATTAAAAGGAGTTTCACTTTCATGGCAATACTTTCTTCCAACCCATCCCTACTCTGAATTCTAATCATTAAAGGGGAAAAAAACCCAAAGAATTAGTCAGCTTTAGTTAAGTGTCAAACATTCCCACTCTAAACCATGAGCAAAACAAGGAGACACATTTTACAGCTCTTAGCACAACTTTATATCTTCCTAAACACTATTTCTGTACCTCTTGCTAATTGCTCAGTTGCCCTGGTTTTGTGGAACAGCCTGGCTCACTCCACCTTTGACAGAGGAGAACAGCAGTGTTTACCATGCTGCCAGAAGTGGAATATGTGCACTTCTAATTTTTATCCTTATTTATTTCTAACTGTTGGCGTTAGAAGCTTAGGACTTAGAGCTACCTGAAGCGTAACTAAGATGCCATTAGCTTTAAATCTGTTCCCAAGTGCTGCAAGCATCCTCTTCATTTGGCTTAGGACATCACCTTGCAGACAAAGACTTTGCATACATGGGAACACTCTGCTTAACATTTTTCATTTCACCAAATTCTTCCTAGGGACTCCAGAATACAAGCACAGGGTAATGCTCCCCACATCTTTCTGTGGGGTTTTCAGGTTGTAAAACATGAAGGATCCTATAGTGGAAAGAAGTGCTTGGAAATGGAAGTGAAGAGTGATCTCCACTACTCCTTGAGGCACCACGGGAGTCCAAACATGTTCTGCAAGGAGCTTGTAAACTCATCAGCACACTGCCCACATGCTGAGGAAGGGACATGATCATCCAAACAACCTGACCAGGAGTTATTTCAGACTGTGGCTGATGATGAAAACCTCTTTAGCTCACATCTGCTACACAGATCTAACAGCAGCAATTCTAAAGTTGGGGGTTATTTTTACCACTTGTGTAAAACAAGATGGAAACTTCCCCTTGCCTAAATCCTGCTTTCTTCCAGGGAATCCATCCCAAGATGGCAGTCTGAAAGGGGAATCACACACCGTCATCATTACCAGCCTATTCAGAAAACCTTTCAGATCTGCTCGTTGCCTTTGATGACTCTAGTGGTGAGATTTTTGATGACACATCCTCAATCTCTAGTGAAGGTGGCAGCTGCTGCTGCCTCTGGCCCTATCATACAGGAGTCTCTGATCTGCTTAGTTTAAATACCTCTGTTGCACACCTCTGAGGGTATCTGATCATTGCAGAAGGTAACTTTACAAAGTTGCATACCTACCCAATAACCCACCATGCTACAGTACTCCAGCAGAATGCATCAAGACTTTTCTGTTCCACACAGACAGAAGCACAGTTAGCCAGCCAGAGAGAGAAAAGGCAGCTCATGAATTTGATTTTCATCTGTCTGATTTTCATCTATCGAGCTGGAGCAGGTTGTACATAGGAATGAATGTGCTGTTCCCTAATGGAGGCTGGATTGACTTACTGCTCTCTGACGGGAGATCATGTCAGATAACCTGGCACTGAAATGGAGAAAACACAGCAACACTGAAACAGTGAGTGAAGAGTACATCAGCTGTTGTGACTATATAAACCATACCAGGTAGCTTTGGTTTAGTCTAAATAATAGATTACTCCCATATGCTCAGAAATCCCTGATGGACAGGCATGACTTTCCCCTGAGTTTTAAGACCTGCTATTGTATAGCCCCACACCTTCACCTCCTTGGCACAAAATCACACTAGAAGCATGAGGTGACCACACCAAAGCCAGTGCCATACATAACATTGCCATGTGCATGGCCATGATCTGTGCCATGCCAGGAGCTCATCACAGCAGCACTCTGGCTGCTGTGCCATCCACTGGTGGATTCCCAAGGGAACAGCAAGGTGCTGGCTTTTCTCCAAAGAAGGTGAGAAGGCTTTCTGTTCAGGATACTATGTGGTCAGTAATGACTGGACAAGCTGCCCAGAAAGGACAAGGGACAATGGTTTTAAATTGGAGAGGAGTAGATTTAGACTTGATATTAGGAAAAAGTTCCTTACCACAAGGGTGGTGGAACACTGGAACAGGTTGCCCAGGGAGGTGGTTGAGTTCCCATCCCTGGAGGCATTCCAGGTGAGGCTTGACAGGGCTCTGAGCAACCTGATCTAGTTGGGGATGTCCCTGCCCAGTGCAGGGGGGTTGGACTAGATGACCTCCAGAGGTCCCTTCCAACCCAAACCATTCTAGGATTCTATGAATACCTGGATGTTAGCAAACCAGGTTGATAGGTGTGAAGATACTAAAAGAGTCTTCTCACCCTTCTTATTGATATTCACATGTCAGCACCACATTCAAAAGGCTATCACAACGTTATCATATCATAGTACTGATGTCAGTGCCATGATTAAGATGGAAAAGTAATTACAAGTGTCTGCTATTCTACGCTGATTGCTTTCCAAATAAATGTTCTCCATTCCAAATAAATCCACTATGGATTAACATTTCTCCTACTTGCTCACCACCTAGAAGGTATTTGATTAGAAAAGCCTGATCAAAACTCTGCTTGACTGTTTTTCAGCAGTTCACCATTTTTCTTTCCCTCATCAGGAGGAAAAAGTGTATCCATTAGTTAACCTTTTCAAACACATTCTTCCTGTAGCCTAATTCAAAGATAGATTATAAAAAAAAATCATCAGACTTGGCACATGAATGGCTTTTTTTGAGTGCAGGGAACAAGCATTCATGTATCAGAACATCAGCATGGGGAGATAAGGGAAGCTGTATATGTGCACCCTTATCAGAATGCAAGATCAGTACTGTGAAACCAGCAAAAACAGTGAGGACAGAATCCATATATTGATGTAATTCTGAGTGGTACTAGTGCATTTGTCTGCATTTGCAATTCAATAAAGCTTATTCCTTATAAAGAAAACAAGAAGTTAAGGATATAATTCAACATCTATTGAGATCAACGGGAATTTTTCCTGTTATATTTGAATGTAGCTCCCTCTCCCTCCCTCCCAACATGCCTACTAGAATATTAAGAAAGAAATTACCTAGAATCTGTTTGTACTATATTTAAATTGACTGAGAACTTCTCAACTCTCTTAATCTGCTTTCTAACCCAGCAAATCCAAAGCTCTCCCTTCTTCCACAGCTAACGTTCCATGTATTTTAATCCACATTAGTTTCATACCAAATAAAGTCACTGAAAACACTACAAATATATGTGGGTGACAAATGAACTGATGCAGGAAACGTAACTCTGAAGCTCCTGACTTTTATGCAATTAAAATATCAACTTAATTGTTGGATTTGTGTAGCTTCTCTCATTTTAATATGTAAATCAGTCTCTATTACTCTATAGCTCAAAGAATGTGTTACTCTGCTTACTTGATTAGGCTGGAAATTGCTGGTCCTGCTGTCACTATGTTTACACTTTAGTGACAAGTTTGCACATCAAATTCACATAATGCAATGTCATCAACTTACTCATCAAATATAAACTTCTTAAATACAGCCTCTGCTCTGGAATGTTGAAACAGCCTTATTTTACTTCATTTACAGCCCCTAAATAATCACAGTAAGTGAAAAGAAAAATTTGGAACGCAACTGGAGAACAGTACTTCTCAGGCAAAACAGCTTCCCACAGAGACAAGTGGATAAACCAGAAAAACAGTCTGTGCAAAATGTTATCCTTTGGCTTCTGAATTTTAGTTGTATGTTGCTCCTTTAAAATGTGCAATGAGCAGACATGCTTTATTTCTCAGTCTCTACACATTCACTCCACCTCATTTGGGATTCAGTGTTAAGGAGTCCCTATTTATTCTGTGAAGGCAGTCAGATTTCAGCTCCTGGCCATGTATACTTACCTGGAAATTGAAATGAGGACTCCAGAGAAAAACAGCAAATTCAGTAATTTTTTTCCTGTCATGAACCTGCCATAACAAGAACATCACCATCTTGGGTAGTACTGGAGAAGGAAAGTGTAAATAAGTTCAGCATTTGCCCATTCCTATCATATTTTCTGTACCTAATAAACATCCCCAACCATGGAGACAATCACCTTGTCAGTATAAAGCTTTTCAAGACCTTCCCAATAACCCCAACACTCCTTGCAAAGTTCCTTGACTAGATCTCCACTACTCTCTACTGCTCACAAAAGCATCAAGCTTTCATTTCCAGGAGAAACACTACATTGACAAGATGCAGAGCAGAGATCTGAGGCTCTCCCCTGCTGAAGCTCTCTGCCACGCTGGCAGCCTGGTTTTTCTAATGTCAGGGAAATTGTGTTGGCCTGAATTCCAGCCATCAGCACAAGCCTTTCTTCTCAATCCTGCTGACGAATGAAAGAGCATTTTCAATTGTGTACATCCAGAGGCCTTGTGGCACATTGGTCCTAATCAAAAGCTGCTCTGTGATGCAAACTGCTGTAAGAGGCAGCTCATATCACAACCCTGCAGGATCCAAAGGGCAGCTGCAGATAATACTGCATTTCCTTCCCTTCAGGAGAAATGCTGGACTGGAGAGATCTAGCAGGAATGTCCTGATTGTTACATAGCCACCAAGAAGGCAACAACCAAACAACAAGAGCTTCACTCAAAAAGCCAAGCATGAAAACACAACTGCCAAAGGTTACCAAGACCCATAAAGCTCAACAGTTGGCTTGTCTCTGGTTGATAAAGAAACCAACAGCACAGAGGGATATGGAAGAATCAGATGGATGTAGAAGAACAACAGCCACAAAGGGTGCTACCTGCAACATTTCCATTTCCTTACAGTACGTATTTGATGTTTTACAGGGATTTGGGGGTGGGTGGGAAGGGGTTAAAATACAAGAGAGAAGAGTTTTGGGTCCTTCTGCTGCTCATTGACTTCACCCCTTGCAAATGCTCTGAACTTCCCCTGGTTATAAATGAAGGAGCACAGCTACTTCTGGAGGCTACACCTGGTAGTGAGAACAGTCCTTCCCCATAGTCACCTCATGTTTCACTCAGCTGTTGATGGACTGGGAACTAGAAACCCAAGTCAGCAGGCTTAGGAACTGTTTCTATCGCCATTTCTGCTCCAAAGCCACACATAGAATAAGCCAGGAGGAGACAAAATACCCCCTGTCAGGCCAGGTTTTGCCACACATTTTCTCCTGATTTATGTGGTGGCACAAGCTACCTCTATAACCTTGCTCTCTGCCTGTCTGTAATGATATTAGCCACCTCTAACCTTCCCAGCTACCTCAGCAAAGGTGACCTCTTCTCAGATGTAACACCACAAATTGACTGCATCAGTACTGAATAAGGAAAATGCTTCTGTCTAGGTAACAAGCAACCTTTTCCCCAGCAGTACTTTCTGGCAGTGCTACTCATTTCCACTACAGCCAGATTCAAGGCAGGATCTCTAAACCCCCTTGGGAGCCTCCTTCCTCACATTGCTACAGAAATCACTGTAGATATTCTCATAGTTCAGTGTTTGAATTTTGTCCCCCCATCACATATACTTTTTTACTCTATTTTCCATTACCATAACTTAATTTATATTTCTTTCTTGGTAAAGTGGCTTTATTTTCTCTGTAGCGAGGCTTCTGCTGCTACTAAACATTTTGTAATCAACTTCTACACAGTGCCTAGGCAAGAGGTTAGGACATGCTTTTAAAAAAGCCCTTGTAAGAATCACTGGAGCTGTATGGAAGTATAATGCAGGTTCAGAGGCTGTCTCTTACAAAAGCAGAAATACCAAGGCCTCCAGAAACTCCACACGTGAATTGGTTGGCAAAGAGAGGCCAGGAAGAAATCCTGCAGCTCTTCTGCTCTCTATGAGGGCTATGTATAGCTTGGACAGGAACTTCTGACTGACACCGAGTTTTACACATTCAGTAGCTACAACAGAAATGCATTAGAGGATTTATTACAAACCTCTGGCTCCCTGGACAGCAGACAGAGTCTGGAAGTCCCAGCAATGTCTCCCTGGCACCTCCCATCACAGTTTCACAAGAAGCTGCAGGCTTCAAGCATCCTCAGGGGTTTGTTTGGTCAGCAAGCCTTTTGTGCCCGTTGGTGTGCCGGCCGCTCGCAGCACACAGTCTTGCTCAGGGGCAAGTCTCTTTGGTTGTTGAACAGGCTCATGGCATGCTGCCATAGGCAGGGCACACTGCTTTCAATATATTCAGTGCTGCATGACTTCACAGCTGTGTTATCTCCCAACAAACTTAGGAATCTATCTGGATGACAAATGCTATATGTGATAAAAGCAATGTTTTTTTTAACCAAGGAGCATTTCTTCCAGCTCTCTTGAGGTACCATCCTTTCTTTCAAGCCAGGAAACCTGCTTCTTTATAGGAGCCTGTGCTGAATTCAGTAGTGCAGAGCATCTACAATCAAATGCCATGCTGTTGCTGAATCAGGACACATGAAGGCTTCAAGCCCTTGTGGCTTGGGCTGCCCAAATCTACTGACAACACTGTAATGTAGAAGGGTTTTATAGACTCTGTCCCCCAGCCACTGTAACACTGTCAATAATGAAGCACAGGATGTCCCAACTGGGCTACAGTCTTTTAGGAAAACAGGTGTATTTAGCAGCCCTCCCTCGTTACCTATAGTGCTGGGCTGGGACAAATGGATATGGATGGTAAGAAAGGAAATAAAAGTGAGCTCCATTTTAATCTACCACCTTATTCCCAGTCTTAATATACTATTCAGGTCCCAGACTGGCCTAAATGTCTTGCAGTAAAGAAACTAGCTCCATAAAAGCAATAATAATAACTAGCTGAGAGGTGAGGGGATTGGCCCAAGGAGGTCCTGCTCTTCAGCTGCAGAGTCAGCATGGGAAGGCAAGCAGGCTCTGAGTGGGTCAGGCAAAGCACTTCCCAAAGACTGCTGCTAATAGCACTCATCCTGTGTGCTATCTTCCATATCATTTGTGTTTTGCACATTAAAGTTATGCAACATTCCTCACTCAGGTAGCAGTAGGGAATGATTTCTTCCCCCACCAAGAACATGTGGCTATATCTGGAGTGAAAGAGGACAGAACTTCATCAGTGTACAGCAAAACACCAGAGGCAATGACAAGCTCTTTATGAACTTCAGAAGAGATTGGGATATGCAGAAAGCAATTACTTTCCTCAAATACAGGCAGGGCACAAAAGCTAACAGTCTGCCCTTAACATTTGAAGATAGCAAATGCACTGGACCTTCATTTTGTGTCTCCTCAGAAAGAAGGCAATTCCTTCAGAACAGACTGAAGGGGAACTGGTATGTTAAACACCATTAAGGGAAGTGTCACTTAATGATTCCTTCCTCTGCTACATGAAGAGGCATTACATGACCAAAGAAGAGCTGCCTTCTAGGCACTCACCTGGCCCAACCTTGTTTGACCAGGGAGATGCTGGAAGCCATCAGCACAAAGTGAGATATGGATGCTGCACTTGCACTGTGCAACCACCAACAACTAAGGTCACTGAGAAATCCTTCATCAGGTGGACTCAGGTTTCATTTGCAGGTGCAGTCCTTATCATGTGTGGATTTCCTAAACACAGATGGTAGGAAGCACCAAGGCTTCCAAGTACCAACAGCTCAGCCAACTGTGGATGGAGAATGGCAACTTCTAAATTCCATCTGCTCCTTTTTTTGTTGCCTTCTGTACTCAGAAACGCATTCATCAGAAGCATAAGCATGCTGGGACAGTGACAAATTTCACCATCTCTGGCTTGCCACTTCAAGAAGAATAGGTTATTTTCATATTAATTCATTACTCAATTTAATTCCAATTTGTTACAGTTTTACAAGGCCCTGACATGGCAGTGCTGCTGAAGACAGCCTCTGTTGAACACCAGATGTTGCATCCCTGTTAGGGCCAAACATCTGCCTTAGAGTGAGATTCCTCAGTCCTTCACCAAGGACTCTATTCCTACTTTTCTCTTACAAAGGAAAAAAGAACACTGAAACCACCAAGACAAATGAATAGCTTTCCTTTTTGGTGGGATTATGTTCAGGAAAACAGTTCATTTCCAAAATGCTCCACAGAGGGTCAAAATCAGAGTTGATTTCCCCATCCTCCTCCCTGGTAGGGGTGCCAGCCTGTCTCTCAGCAGAAAGAATATCAAAAGCACTTTTCCTCTTTCTCACAGGGAGAGGCTGCATGAAAGGAGGGAATGCTCCACTGTGCCTATGGGATAAGAATAAATCATGAGAGCTCATGGAAAATTCACATTACTGCATTCTTTAGTCAGAAACCAACTTCCATGGGTCATTCATTCCTACCTTCAAACACCCTGCTTTTAAGATGAGAACACATATGGAAATAATCAACACCTGAAGCATTCTCATTTCTACCCATGTTTTGCTACAATACACAAGTCATTATTTCTGTCAGCTCTCCAATAGCTGCCACCTACCTATCTGCTTGCAACAAAGACTGAATTCCATCTCTAGCAGCACCAGAAAAGAAAAATCATGACATAAGACAAAAAGAGAAGACCTAAACAGAAATGACCTGTAGAGAAACAGAAAAAAAACCCCCAAAACACCCCCCCAAAAAAAAACCCAGGAAAAGCTAAGGAGCTGGGAAAAAAAAAAGCAGAAGATAGAATCTGAAAGACAAAAAGCAGGAGAGAGGTGTTAAGAATAAGGGAAAGAGAACTGCAGAACTGGAACAGGTTCCAAATCTGGGCAGTGATGCTTGGTACCACCTTTCCAAAGCTGTTACAATCTGCAGCCCTGTTCCAGGGACAGGAGGACTGGGAGCCTCTCCCCAGATGGCTGCCCTGACCTTGGTGCACTCTCCTCTTACACAACCCAGATCTGGGCAGCCACCAGGAGACAAACAGAACACCCATCAAGCTCCAGCCCATTCCCGGCATGCGGCTGCTCGGATCTGCCCCATTAACACCACACAACCCCACGTGCAAATCCCCGCTCTGAGAAAAGGACAGCACCTTGGTACAGCTCCCATCCTTCACAGCAGCCCTGCTACCCATTTGAACAGAGACTATTACGGCATAAAGGAGAGGAAAGGACCACTGAACTGTGTGGCAAGTTGCCAGGTCGTGCTGCAGCCTCCAGCGGTTATGCTCAAAAAGATTTAAAGTCCAGTATAACCTTGATGTTTAATAGAGTCACATTTAATGAGCTTTAACGTCCACAGTAATAATTTCCTTATTACCTATCCAGCAGTTGGAACCATGATCAGGAAAAAAGCATGCTGTACTCCAGTCCAATGAATGAATTCAATAATGGCCAATACATTATTATCAAAACCATCAACATCATTGTCCTTAATGCCTTCTTTTTTTTCTTTTTTTTTTTGGTTGGTATAATTACAGTTCTTTGGACCTTAAGTGTAATTGTTGCAGGTCACATAAGCTTGCTGAATGCAGCAAACCTGACTGGCTAGAGGCCACCCAAATCCCTCACCTCTGCCAATAAGCTATTCAGGGTATACAGCAAAATAGGATGATAAAATCTTACATTTACCTCTATCTGTCAAAAGGCAAATGCAAACTTACAAATGACCTTTGTTGTCTTGCCAGGTTTTATCCACACTTTCCCCACTCTGTCCTTGGTCTCCCTTCATCCCATTCAACTCTGACATGAGGGACCTCCCATCTCAAAAGCTCAGAGAATTGAATCTGCCTCTTGCATGTGAAATGGATAAACAGCCATATGGGTATTGCAGCTGGCAGAGAAGGGTCCAAGAAAAAATGCTCATTCTTGTTGGCTTTGTACAGAAACAGCTCCACAAACCTCACTGAAGCCTGCTCCCTTGTTATGCACAATAAACCTCCCTCCCCAAGGCAGCCAACTGCACAGTGACAAAGAGAGCAGAGGGAGTTTCTGCCACATGCTCCCCATTTCACACCTTGAAAACATACTAACATGGAAGGCATATGGCAGCCGTTCCTGTGGGCAGAACTGTTGCGATCCTAAGAAAACACTGAAAGCTGGATCTTCTGTTTCTCATCCAGAGGGAGACAGTGTAAGTTTTCTGGCCACATGAATCCATGTTGTTAAAGCACTCCTGGAACAGCTGTTACATCCACGCTGCAGATGCTGTGTGAGCTAAGCAGGATAGAGTCAACACACAATGCTGCTTGCACAGCACACTCGACGAGCTGCCCCTTAACCCACCAAGGGCTCTGCCCTGCCCCAGCAAGAAAGCCAAATCTGGCATTCACCTGGCTCATTTAAAGCCAGCTCAGACACTTCTGCTAACCTTGCAGTCAATGCCATAACATCCTCAGCATCTCTTGCACATCCTAATATACAGAGTCTTCAACCATACTATTGAATGCTCCCTCAGCATAAAGGAGGGTTTAGGACTATTTATGGCAACACTTTCAGTACAGGACACTGATGCACATAAAATACAAGAAAAACACAAGACCTTTACTTATAACCTGGTTTACTATACACCTATACTATACACTATACCCTGGTCTCAAAGAAAGTCACCCACAGGATTCCTCCATCCTTCACTCCCAGTTCTTTTTCCCATTTTGTCTATATGAACCACTTCCATGGGCACCTCTGAAAATGCAAAGGGCCCTCCTGTGAATGTCATAAATTACACTAAAGAATTTCTTAGGCTCTGCAGCTGATGTTCTCTCCCATTTGAGTTGGTGACCACAAGTCAGAATAATGTAGAATGGGACTGGGGCAAAAGGGGAAAAAAAAAGAAGGCATCACATATATGAGAGGCTGGCAACACCCTGAAAGCCAGTGAGCTGTTTGTTTTCCTGTCGGAATCAAAGGCAGAAGATAAAACAGCTTTAAAAATGCATCCTTTATGAGCTAAAGACAAACCTGGTAACATCCCAGCACAGAAGCACCTCACAAACAGCTAAAAGCAAATGCGTGAAAGGCAGCAGAATAATAACTATGAATAACAAATCACAGGAGGCACATGTGAGAAAAGCATTCTCCCAGAAGAAATGCTCTAATTACTGTAGATGATACCCCAGAGGTTCATTCATCAATGGCAGAGACGCAGAGCTGACCTCACCTCTACATTCTCTCTGTCCCTACCAGGCACTATCCAGACACAGTCTGAAAATCCCTTGGGGTCTCCTGTGGNAACGACCAGGCACTCTCCCCCTTGGGCTTGAAAGGCACTGTAGTATGTGAACCTGGAGCAGCAGGTGTGCCTGGTACTTGGGGACACAACAACAGACAAGGGCACTGGGCAGCAGCATCTTCTGTAATCTAAAATGCACTTCAAATTCAAATTGCAGTGCAAAACTATCCCCGAGAGCTGCTTAACTCTCACTGGGGTCTTAGACTGGAAGCTCCTAGGGCTGAAGACGGCCTTCCTTAAATGCTCAGGAAGTGTTTAATGCTTATGCATTTGTTAGAGCATCCACTAATAACAGTGACAAACTGTCATTGTACCTCTAACATCCAGGCAGCTCTTCTTTTTATAAACCACCCCATCTACACTTCTCACCATCACATTTTTAAGGCTATATAGTACCATAATACACTATGAGATGCTGGAACAAACACATTCTTAGCAGTTATAAAGCATTACTGTTAGAGCAGTGGGAAAACAAACAAGCTACTTTGAGAGAATTTTCATGTCATAACAGTGAAAGATACTTTCTTCTGTGTATTTTCTTTAAACCAGGGCTCTGTCATTTTGTGGTTCTCAAGCCTACAGCACACGTGGCCTTTGAGGAACGCTCTGCCCTCTCAGCCTCATCTGAGGGAGAATCCTGACCTCTAGACACTGACCACATATGTGCTGCTGGAACACAACAGGTTAGCTCCACATGGACCTTCAGCTGCTGGGAATTTTTCTATTCTCTAGCAAAACTATTCTGAGTGCAAGAGAGCTAGAGAGCAGCAAGATCTCCTGGGCTCTGCAGCAAGACTACACTGTGTCTGGTCCCTTTGCAGTACTGTAGGTGATGGGTCACGTTTTATTGATATTCTTACCTTGATTTACAGAGTCTGAGAACATGTCTAGAGGTATTGACTGTGGGGTTACTGTACTAAAAAGTCTCATTCAGGTATGTGAACTGAAGACAGACTGTACTGGAGAAGAGTCACAGATTCTGTGAAATGTATTTAGCTCAGTGAAAGATGTACTCTATTTTCATGGAGTACTGAATGTAGCTGTGATTAATGGGGCACATATACACTGATAAACAATATTAATTTATTTTAAGCTAGGTCTGAAAAGATTTCAACCACTTGCTTCCCTGCAGCTATGAAAGCTATTTCCTGCTGTCTGTACTGCCTCAAGGGCTAAACCAGCTCTGAAAGGAAGGAAATATTTCCTTTTACTCCATTGGCAGCACTAGCCTATAAAGGCTGTTGTATTGGTATTTCATTTATCATGAGCAAATGATATGTATTATTATTATTTATCCTTACCACCTACTCTCTGTACCAAACTGCCACAGGATTGACAACACACATTCACTTTCTCCTGCATCAACCCAGCTTTTTCCATTTTCTTTATAACCATTCCATCCAGCACACTGTCTGCAACATCTCCACCTGCTTCTGCAGTCAGCTCCTTTGGCAGTATGGATGAATCAGTGCATCTTCATGACCAGAAGACAGCAACCTACCTGCAACCTCTCGTGGCGCTGGAAAACTCCCAATTCCTTCCAGATTCCCAGAGATGGAGCCTCCTGCTTCGAGCACCCTCACCATCTCCCTCAGTTTTTCACACTCTTCCTGGAGCTGCTGGTGCTCCTCCTTGTGCTGCTGCTTGGCCAAGCTTGCTGGGTTCATGCCAAAATGGAGAACTTTGGTTCTGCTGGGGTCATAGTCACCCTGTGTGGCAGAAACAACAGAAGAGATTGAGCACCTGATCCAACCACTAAGTCACCCTACCTGTACCACTCTTTGTGTGAAGGCAAAAAATGTTAGAGCAGAAAAGGGGACAGTCGTGCAGAGATAATGTTTTATTCCAATAGTTGAAGTCAGCCAAATCCAGTATTGCTTCTACTGCTCTTGTTACTCTCTCTTTCAAAAAAAAAATCCACAAAACCCCCACCCAATAGAGTTTTCTTCCTGGCTGACATCACCACAGTTAAATTTAACTATAACTGTATTTTAAACCTCTTGATAGCAGGAGATTATAATGAACACACAGATACACCCTTAAACTACAGCAGGATGCCCAGTACCAGCCTAACTTATTACTTGTATGAGCCAACAACATCCAGATGACACCAATGGTGGAATCATTAGCAAGTTGGCTCAGCTCATCCCATGCAAGTGAACAGATATTTCATTTTATACTTTTTTTCCTCAGAGGTGAGTTGTATTTATAGCAGTTTAAATACTCAGTCAAGTCCTAAGATAGCAAATTAATATTCTTTCAAAGTGAGAGGAAAACACTGATGTTACATTTGTGATTTCAGAGAGACAATTTTCATATAAACTACAGGAAGCCTCACGACCATAAAAGTAGTAAAGCATGTGCTAATGCTGCCTTCCAAGGCACTCTGCCCAGCTGAAACCCTATAGCAGTGCTGCATAAAAAGACATTTTATACAGTAATATTTTTCCTTCAATTAAATCTCAGGACCTAAAGTGATTTTGTAAACATTAATTAACCCTCAAGAGCAGCATGAGGTAGATATTATCCCAATTTTATCATTTCATTTTCATTAAAGATGTGCTAGAACTTTACGTGGGCTTTTTTTCATGCAAACCAGAGCAGAGACTGAGCAACCTTCATCCTGAATTGCTGGTCATTGCTGGTAAGAGATCCCAGAAGATCCCATTCCCAAGCATCTTTCATTGAAAATGCTCCATCCACATAATGGAAAACACCTCTGGCCACAGCAGGGAGTGAACTGCCAAAACTCCCTGCCCAAAGCCTGGCAGCAGACACAGCACTGGTTCAAGAATAGGTTTGACAAATTCATGGACCCTACCAGGGGAGGGCTGGGGTGCATCCTCCAGCATCTCTGGCTACTTGGAGAGTGTTTGGGAGCATGGCCAAGTTTATGGGCTCTTCCAAAAGAGCATCTTCCACCACTGTGGTCAGAGATTCTTTTCCGGGCTGGATGGACCACAGGTAAGGATCATCTGGACACTTCTTATGTTCACATGCAATGCCTGCTACACCTCACAGCTGTTCCAGTGTCCTCTTGAGGGGAACCATGCTGGAACTCTCCTTGAAAACCTCACTCTCTAGATGTTAGCTGGGCAGAAGGCAGCTGGAAGAGGTGTGCTCACCCACAGAGGCACAGGTGCCTGTGAGCAGTGTTAGGGTCTGAGTCCAGCAGCATGGCCAGAGATGTGCAGGCACTGCAGTGGTCAGGGCTCTCCTGTGGTCTTCAAGGCTGGCTCCTCCTCTGCCAGCTGGCTGCCAGGGCCATGCCAGGCAGATGGGCCCCACCACAGAGGAGAAGCAGCCAAAGCTGAGGCTGGCAGGATGCCGGCAGCTATGCAGGCAGAAGTGAAGCACAATTCAGAGCTGGGAGAAGACATGGAGTGAAATCCAAAAGCACTTTTGGTCAAGAGCACAGGGTACATGTGCTGGTGAATATGAGGTTAATGCCTTCTTGACTTTACCACTGAAAATATCCTTTAAAAAATGCACAGCTGGAAACCTTGAATTCCGGTGTGACTGTCATTGGGAGCATCAATGTACCTGGAAACCAACAAATTATCTCACTGCTGCATCTCCCAGATCGAAAAATAAAGGTTGTTCCTCATACCTGCACTCTGAGGAACCAATATGGTGCTCCTTGTGAGAAACCAGTTTAACCACACCTGTCCATCTGGGTGGAAGTCAGGGCCACTGTCTCAGTGTCAGTACAAGTTAAAATCAAAGGGAGATCGTATCTGTATGGCTCAGGCAAAAAGCGGGTGGAAGGAATCCCCAGACAGAGGAGGACACAGGAACCCCCAGAGGGCTGCTCTGGAAGGAACTCACTGGAGAGAACTAGGAAAACTTAAGGCATGGAAATCTTGGGTACCTTTCCTAGCTAGTGCAGGTTCCCTGCGGTCAAGAGTTCATACTCTTCATGGATTTCATGATATCATTTCAACAGAGAGGTCAAGATCAGCAGCCTAGACCTGACAGACAGGCCAGTAGGACCAAGAGAACACATAATCCCACTGACATCCTCAGACAGCAAAAACTTGAGAACTGAAGGACCAGGACCCCATGCAGCAGCTCAGAAACATTGAACAGAGAGAGCATGGAGACAGCTGTAACACACCAGCTTAGTAGATGTATTCTCCCCAGAAACACACTGGCATTTACAAACCAGTTTCTGCACTCAGCTAACTTCTCGTGCTATTTGCATTTCAGGACTCTTCCAGACAGGTCAGGGCATTCCCTGCTCTCCTGTTTGCCTTTCAAAGGAAGAGATTCAATCTCAACGTTTGCAATGGGGTTTACACCGGCTGGCAAAAGGATGCTTTTAAAGTCAGAGCTGCAGAGCCCACTTCCCCCTGTGCAGCCTGGCACCAAGGTATTACTGACAAGTCGTGAAGGGTGGCTCTGGCCCCGACTCCCTGGCTGAAAGCAGCCTCGAGGTCAGGCAGAGATCACACCTCCTCGGCCCAGCTGCCACCACCAGGCTGGCTCCAGTGCCCAGCACAGAGATCTGTGCATTCACAAAAGCACCAGCACTGCAGACGCTCCTGCAGGAGACAGCAGGAGGATAGCAGTGAGGAGGAAAGTCATGCAAACCTAGAGACTGCTGCTACCTTCCTGCCAGCACTGCTTTAACCCATGATATACTAGTCTGGTTACTTTGCAGATTATTTACTCTCTTAAAACTTCTCTTTGGCCTTTCTGTAAAGCCTTGCCATGAAGCTGCAGTGCTTTGGCTCTTATAGTCCATTTATCCTCTCCTTTTTTAATGTGCCCACTTGAAAAATCATTCTCTAAAACTGAGCACTAGGACTCAGCCTTATTTTCAGGGCTCACCAGTACTCCTGACCACATCAGTCTGAAGCTACACTGAGACAGGCAAAGCTCTTAAAAATCCACTGTGATACAAAGGCTGTGGCAGAACCATCTCATTTAACATTTCTGGGAGATCACTAACATATTTGCTATGCTACTCACATTTTTGGGCTAGGGGCAGTAGCTTTCTCTTTATTCTACACAGCACACATCAAACCAGTACATTTCTCCCTGCAGCTAGAATAACAGTGCCACTAGTTTGTGGCCTAAAAGAAACCAAGTGAGACAGGGATCCCAGCGTGCTAGGTACAATGCAAACCCCACAAGAAACTCCCACCTGAAGCCCCAAAAGCAGGCAACAAAGCCTGCAGACATGGTATGTGAGGGAATAAGAGGTATGAAAAGATGCAGTCTCCAGTTTGAGGCTCCTCAGCAACACTGTGGCAGAAATGAAAAGAAAACATGACTTCAGGGATGACCCTGCTCAGCACTGGAGCATACCACCACCTTACACAGTCACACCAAGCACAGCATTACTAAAGTCTCTAGGAAATCATTCTATGAGTTTTCAGATACAGACTACGAAAAAAATAGAGACCGAAGAAAGCAAACAATCTCCTCCTCAAATCCCTTTAGCTCTGCAAAAAGTAAACGGTTGGTTTTCTCTCTCAACTCTTCTTCCTCCCCAACAATAAATTAGCCTTACTGATCAGAATTTTGTCCTTGCAGCTCTGCAACAAAAGCCTGGAAAATGGTGTTTTGGGCATTGAGGAAGAAGATCTAAAATAGGTTTGGCCATTTAGAAAATAATTTCTAACCTAAGGCCACCGATGAGGAAGACCACACAGTGGCACTTGCAAAGTGTGGTACAGAAGAGACATCCACACTCTTAGAACAGGCACTGGGACTCTCTGAGCAACTGCCCACAAGCAGCTCCAGATGCTGTTCCTGTGCTGAACCAACAGAAGCAAGAAAGTATTGCTTAACAGAGTCAAAAAGCATCTTGCAGAAAATGGTAATGTATCCCTGGTATCTCCAAGAAGCATGAAACAGCTTGAATGTAAGAATCAACCAAATCCACATAAGCTCATGATGCCTTTAAATAGATACATGAGGTAACTGTGGGATGCAGTCAATACATAACCTATAGACAGTCCCTTTGTTGGAAAGCCACCCTGGCTCATTCAGTAGATACTTTGGTAGACCATTCTCATCAGCACATCATGCCCAGTGCCTCAGAGAGGGAAGATGATACATTTCTGCTAGTTTCTCAGCAATACCCCCTCTTTACCCCTATTTTTCCCAATATGTTAAAAACTGGAAATTGTAGAGGTACTGAAGAGTAAATAACTTGAGCTAGAGAGAACTGCTGGCATTCATTGATTCTTCTTTCAAGGAATAACACTGAGCCAGTAATTCAGATTTGTCAGAAAAATGTACACAGAGCTTCAATTGAGGAGGAAGCAATAAATACCTTGATTGATTGCAACCAAGTCTGGTTGACACTTAGTAGCACAGTGAATTATTCATTCCTGGAAAGCAAGATGCTAACTAGCTGATTTGGTGCTTAAAGCAGCAAAAGCATTTTTGTGCTCTCACAAGGGCACTGGACATTTTATAGAGATGATTTGTGGACTTTTACATGTTAATATGTTCTACAACTTGTGAACTAATGTTGTTTTGATGCATTATCCTCAGCCTTTCAGACAATGCCCCAGGGTATGCACAAAGGAAACTCTCTCACATACAACTGAGAAGAACCATCCCATTACTTCTGTCCCCATCATGCAGTCATTGTGCCAGACAGGCACCACAGATGCAAGGCACAAATATTGTCTTAATACAATATGTTCTAAGCACACACTGGGACATGGCAGAACTATTTAGTAAGACTCTGGCTATCAATAAACTTCCTGACAAAAGAGTATTTGCAACAGGGCCAATTTGCCATGTAGAACAGAGGTACAAGCTGCTGCTTCCTTTCCCACTTCCATCTCCCAGCTTGAAAAAAAACCACCCTGAGGAGATAATTGTGCTGATGCTGTGTCATTTTTTAAAACTAGATTATGGGCAAACAATCAGTATGTTGGTCTACTCCTTGAAATTACAGCTCAAAAACTTCCTAAGTAATCTCCCCATTAGGGAAGAATCAGTCAAGTGAGGAAGCAATGAATGAAGACAGGAATGCTTTAATCTCTGAAAAACAGAAACTTTTCCTTTAGAAGAGGAATTGTTTAGAAGAACAATGAAAGCTGCCAGTGACAGCACCTTGAAAAGGGCTGAACTTATTCTGGCATCTCTCCTCCTGGTTGTTTGAAAACTGCACAGTCCCAATTCAGGGATGTCTTTCTGCAGGAGCTATGAAAGCTTTTCTCTCTACTCAACTCACTTTCACAGGCCCACAGGTAAGAATAAAGAAGTGAAAACCATGTGGACTACTTTACATTTGATGAAACATTCAGTGCTTAACAACTCCATTTAAGATCTATTCATCTACTGCAGATATTTCTAATCAGAAGGTAGAACTGGTAGCAATGGGAATAGTCTCAACTGTTGTGAACACATTTATCTAACATCACTAATGAAATTAAAGAAGTTCATACAAGGAGGCAATGACTGTCAGGATACAAAGTCAGCAAGCACCATAAAGGATTTTCAGCTGCCTTCCCACATCCTCACAGGCTCCTCTTGTTTAAGGAATTTGAGAGCAAAGTTGTCAAAAACCCACAGACGAGTCTGACAGACACTTAAGTGCCTTATTTTTTCCACAGTCTTGATGTCTATCAAGCTTAAAAAAAATTGTGATTTCTGAGCAGTACAATAAATTCTGGTGGAGCATATGGACAGCTGAGTTTAATCGCTGCTCGGCTGCAATGCAACAGATTGTGCTTGCCCCTGCTGAGAAAAGGCTGATGATTGGAAACTCTTCAAGGGAAGGACCATTTCTTTTTCGCCTGGCTCTCGCACGCGGTGAGTGCCACCCCAAAACAAACAATATGCACTGCTGCTTTCTGAGCTAAGGAATTTGTTTCCTTGCTGACTTCTTAAGAGAAAAATCTCCAAGGTTTCCAGACTGGGATGCATTATTCAATAGTGGGGAACTTAAATAGAAACAATCTAAGGAGCTTAGTAGATTGTATCAGCCTTGAAGGAATAATGGGTCAGTAGTTACCTTGGAAGAATATCTGAAAGAAAAACTGCATCTATCTGTAGGAGACAGATGGGAAAGTTTCTTAAATACAGATATAAACCATAAAGCATCAATGGGAAGGGTGGTGGAGAAGGAGCATTTGAAAAGCATCCAACTGGCTAGGGAATGCTCTTGTTTCCATTTGTTACCTCTCGTAGGCAAAAAGTAGCTTAAATTGTGAACACTAACACATGGTAGATAATTGGGTGGTGGATGTCAGAAATGGAACTTTTGAACTCTTGAGCTGGAGGTGCTACTTGCTCACTGCAAGCATAGTCTGGTTGTAAATTTTGGACTAAAACAAAAGTGGAACATTCTGTATCAGTCACAGATAGAGAGACATGAGACAGAATCACTGCTTAGGAGGCTGATCAGAAGATCATCAATAATTTATAGACTATTTAGATGTGGGAGACTGCGGCCTTGGGGCTCCAGAAAAAAAGGTGGTGCTGAAAAAAGGAGTTCACAAAAAGAAAACTGGTCCCAGAATGAAGAAGGCCTGCAAAGAAGGTGGTGACAATCCTGGCTGGAGGAAAGATGCTGAAGTGGAAATCAGAGAGGTGCACGGGGTGAAAGCCAAAGGATGCCCAGTGACCTTGGCCAGTTACACCTGTGACTGGTGACTGGGAGCAGACAGGACTTCCTGCCCAGCCTCCACACACCAGCAGTGCTCTCTCTGTGGGGAAGGGATGCTGAGCCCAAGAGAACTGAGGTGGGAAAGCAAACAAAAAGACTATGTGAAAAACCAAAGTGGGGCAACATGTCTGCTATCACTGGTTCAAAAATAAACTCCAACATCCAGATCTACCATGGGCTGCTGCTTACTCTGTCCCACCTGTGACTGCCTCCTGTCATTGTTTTGTGATAAAATGTTCCAAGGCCTCTGGCTGGTCTCTTGCTGTGTCAGGCTCCAGCTACCAAATTCTTGCCAAATCCAAGTTCCTGCTCCTTGTACTGCTAGAAGGGCTGCTGCTCCTTCTTGGAACCTGCAAGCTTGTTCTTGGACTTCAGTGTCTCCTCCTGATGGCAGATCCTTCACCCAGTTCAAGCTGCAACAGCAATGCCTGCCTTTCCCAAGGCTTCTGGCTTCTGGAATGACTGCTTTGCTTTTCCAAAACCATGTGGTATTTTTGAGTAAACACAGCCACATAGGCACATGGGCTTTGCACACAGCTAATAAATACCCTGATGCTTTGACTGAACTAGGAATGCAGAGAAGTCACAAATCATTAGAAGTCATCTTTGAATATATTTATCTTCAGCTTACAGTTAATGGTACAGCATTTACATCAAGAATTGTCTGCTGTTAGTCCTGCATCAATACCTAATGGAAATTTTACTCAAAGATAGAGAACACAAAAAGAGTGAGAAGGCAAAATTGGGATTTATCACCTGAGAGGCACATGCAATGTCCCCCAACATCTACAGCTCTTGTTGCAGTAGCTTATTAACTAGAGCCAGCCTGTCTATAGAGGTGAGCAGCCTCTCCTGGTCTGGCTTCATTTTATTTTTACTTTAGCAGCTTTAAAATAAAAGGAAAAAAAATTGGTTACCTAACTCCTACAAAAGGATATAAGAGGTATTTCTACACCCAGCGCAAGGCAGACTCAGAAAGCTTAATCCTACCTCAGGAAATGCCATTTTAATGGAAATTCTGTTTCTTGGTTTTGTTCTTTTTGTTTCTTTGCTCAGGCTTCTTAAAGTGATTAGAGTAAAACCCAAAGTAAACTGCATCCCAAAGAATTCCCTCTGTACCCAGAGCACAAAGCACAGCACGCTCCCCAGCCCCAGCTCCCTCTGTCACAGAAGATAACTACACCAAGGGATCTTTAAAGCCCTTGGAACAGGAGTTGTATTGACAAAAATGGATTGCAAAGATGAGACAAAGCAAGCTAACAAATAAGCAACAACCACCACCTGTTCCTTACAGCTTTGCCAGTATGTGCACAATTGAAATTAGAAACAGTTGGGGGAAAAAAAAAAAGCAACCGTGGATGTTGAGCAAAGGCTTACTTGTTCCCACCAGGTCTCATGTCAGTTCCCTACCTCCTTTCCCACCTTTCTCTCTCCATCTTCTTTGTCTGTGCAGCTGCAGCACACACAACCCTGAAGCCTAGCAGCAGGAATTCACTTGGGCAACCTTTTCATCCTTCTCTTTGTCCAGCTCCTGCTACTTCTTCCCCAGAACATGAAGATCTTTCTCTTTGCCCCAGAGACATGATCTTTTGTCCATGCACTTTGATTCAGGCAACTCTTCTTCTACAGCCTCCTGAACACTCACTCATCTTGGTCATTTCCAGAACAGTAAACATGAAGATAATCTGTATTAGTCTGAGCTATACCAATAACTCCTCTATAGTTCCCACCACCACAGCAGATTTCAGATCCTTACCCTCACATGCAGTGACATGAACAATCCCACATTACATTCCCCACTCCATCAGTAATGTCACCTCCAACACCTGGATCAGCACAAAGACTTCTACAGGGCTTTATTGATATTTTCCTTCCCCAGATGATCTGCCACACTCCATGTACTCATTGATATTCCTCCCTATGGACCTCTCTTACTGCAGCATCTACAGCAAATTAGTAATGAGACAGTGAGGCAGTTGGAGTTAGGATGTATTACAGACAAAAAAAGCTCTAATCACACTGCTCAAACACCAGACCATATCTTTTGGTACAACACGTAGCACATTTTGGGCACTGCTGCAATATTAGCAATAAAATGTCTCACCAGTGGTGCTGAAGCCCTTCAGGTATAGTTTTAAAAAGGAGATCTTTTTCTCTATACCCATTTTCAAATTCATTATCCCCTGGAGGATCAAGACTATAATTTGCATTGAGTGAGGCATTCAGATGAGGTCTGGGATGCAAACAAATGTGATAAGAAGGTTAAGAGTCAGGACAGCAAGACATGGAATGGAATGGAGTTGGGATAATGTAGTAGAAAAAAATGCATTCAAACATTCACTGGCCTTTCTAATAGCCGCTCTTCCTTTTATTGAAATAGAAGAAAAACACAGCCTGCTCTAGGATGGTTTGTTACCACCTAGAGATTTGAATTCCAGGGTTTCTACACTAGTGTTTTCTAGTTAGGGATTCCCATCTTTCCAGAGAACAAAGTCCAGAAAAAGTTGCTATTATTTACACTCCAGCAGCATACAGAGGAGAGCTGTGATGGTTCAAAAACCTCTGATAAAGACAGTGAAAATAAAAAGCACACAGGTTCTGAAAACAGCCCCAAAGAGCTTATAGTTTGAGTTATAAAAATTCTTTTTCAGAGATAAGACTTAACTTCATGGTGAGAAATGCTGCCCTCATAGATCTGAATTTCAAAAAACACTGGAGCAACTTTGCCATACAAATGAAGTAACCTCAGTTACGAATACTCTTGAGAAGTGCCAGCCCAAACCTAGCTTTTCAAGAGGAGTACATATAGATTAAAAAAAATTAACTATTTCTTTGCTGCTCTGTTTTCTTATTCTGCATGCAATATCCATATGCAGGTACTGCACAAACAGACCAGAAAGACAGAATATAACTGAAGTGAGGGGATTTTGTAGTATTTACTCCAATCCAGATACTCAACTACTCACCTCCCAGTAATGCTATAAATTTTGCTTTAATGTCTCCATAATTCTGCATTTCCTGGTAAAGCTCTACTTTGGAATGAATTCAGATGGGATTTCAAGGGGAGATCCCAGAGGATAAAAGCAGCACAAATGGGCTGTGCTAGCCTGAGACTCTTGGTATTCAAACAGAAAGAGAAGAGCCAGAGTGAAGGATGACAGCAGAGATCCCTCTTTCAAGACTTTAGAAAAAGAAAGTAAAACTGCAATGTAATAAGATTTTCCAGTTAATGTATCTCATTAGCAAAAAGCAAACCCTCTCAGGGTGGTTTTTTTTAGATAGCATCTTACAGAAAAAAAAAAAGATGAATAACTAAAAATTATGTAAAAGCCACCACCTTCCTGACCTAATAGCAGGATGCATCAAAGTTACAAGCCTGAAAAGTCAAGTGACAAGAAGAGCTGTCAATCATGTCATGTATTTGTACAGCAAACACATTGCATAGGTTGGTGCTGAGGTCAACCACAACAGCATCAACAGCAACACTGAGAATTCCTAAAGGCTTCAAGTAGCTCAGAATGGTTTGATCCTGTAATTAAATGCATAAAGAAGTATTATATATGTCCTTACATGTGTAGCTCTGAGCTGGCAGGCTACAAAGCAAACCCTGAATTGCTCTGCTGCCTTTCAGAGAATGGAGGTGCACCCTTGGTCCTGGGCCCATGGCAAAGCTAATCTGCTATCATTAACAAATTCTCTGCCTCATCGTGGGAGCAGTTCCACTGAAAGAGCAAATCATGTTCCCTTTCACAGCATATAGAAACTGTGACAGACAGAAAGCCCCAGTGAGGACTCACCTGGAGTACTGTGTTCAGTTCTGGGCTCCTCAGTACAAGAGAGACATAGAACTCGTGGAGTGAGTCCAACAGAGAGCTACAAAGATGAGGAGGAGGTTGGAGCATCTTCATTATGAGGAAAGGCTTAGGGAGCTGGGCTTCTCCAGGCTAAACAAGGGGAGGATGAGAGGGGACCTTATCAATTAAGTATCTGAGGGGAAGATGTCAAGAGGATGGAGACAGGCTCCACTGAGTAGTGCCAAGCAATAGAATAGCACACAAGGCAGTGGGCACAAATTGGAACACAGAAGTTGCACCTAAACATGAGGAAGAACTTTTCTAGCATGAGGGTGACTGAGCACTGGAACAGGTTGGCCAGAGAGGTTGTGGAGCTCTCTTCCCTGGCGATATTCAAAAACCACAATCCTAAGTAATTTGCTCTTGTGGACCCTGCTAGAACAGGGAGGTTGGACTAGAAAACCTCTGGTGGTCACTTCCAAACTTCATCATTCTGTGAAATGCTTTGGAGGACTCATTTCTGACAGTCTTCTCAAGCAGACATGCAGTATGTCTGTGGGTTTTATGGCAAACACTCTCCAGGTTAAGCAAGCTTCATTGAAGCCTCTCACTATGAGAAGTTATCACCTCCCACACTCCTGCTTTGGCCAAGCAGAAGACTAAAATAAGGAAAACAAAACATGGCCCCACAATGCACCTCAAGGAAGAGCTAGAGAAGAGCTGCTGAGTTTTATTCTTTTTGTCACAGTTACTTCTCAGTAATGTGGTGTTTGTGTTGACACAGCTTGCTCCTGGGCACAGCTCTTCTTCCTCAGTACCATCTCAATGCCCAACCAGGCACCAGAAGGAAATTTCTCTAGTAATAGGTAATTTGGTGCAGGCACAATTGAGAGAGCAAATAACATTTCAGATAAACATATATACATGTAGATACCTTTCTTAATCATCAATGTAACTATCTACATTATTCACCAGAAAGAGTCACTGCAATTTGGCTTAGCTATGTTGAATATGCAGAACCTTCTTTTGTTTGCTCTGCTTTTTCTCAAGTAAGAGACCTGATTATTTAAAACATCCAAATATCGATTCAGAGGTACATTTGCTACCAGCTCCTCAGGGCAAATAGGCAAATGTTTGATTTTTCCCCCCCTCTTTCACCATTTGATCAGGTTACTTACTTTATACTATATTTAAGCAAGTTGTAGGATTCCTGATGAAGAGACCTCTTTTCCCCATCTCTAGAAGCATGGAAAAGGTCATCTTCATCTCCTTCCTCCTCTCTACCTGGTCACGATTGCCTTGTGGTGCCAAGTTTCCTTACCCAGCTCCTCAGAGAGCTAGACTCTGCTCCCTTGCTCCCTAGGCAGAAGGGTGTTGTTTGTGTCCTTTTATTCCTTGAACAATGAAAGTTTCTACAGATTTGGGATTAACAAACATTAGAGAGGTCCCAGGCAGTGAGAGCTGGGCTGTCACAGAGCAGCTCACTCTGAATACAAAGAAACCCTTGACTAGAAGAGTCAGCAATGCAAGGAGAATTAAAAAGCACCCTAAATCCTCATGTATATTTATAAACTACATCACATCAAAATGAAATCAATAGCCCTCACTAGTTACATATGGTCTGAGAAAGTAAGAGCTGGTAACTTGGGTTTGCTTTACTCATTGTACTGATGAGACCTGGGAAGTCTCCATATGGGAATAAATTCTTGGGCTGAGGAAGAGAGCAGAGGAAGAGAGAGCAGAGGGGAGAGGAGGAGCAGACATCCACACTGTGTGAATGGCATAGGGGAACCACCTGAGCCTTGCCTACAAGCAAAGTTTCAGTTTAAATCCTTCTAATGCCATGACAAATAGAAAAACACTTGTGGCACAAGGGCAGGTTTTTCCATTTATGTTGCATCTCTGTAGGTGACATAAGCTACATCTCCTCCCATGTCATGTCCCATGTGCTGTGTGAGGCTGTCCATGTCAGGGACTTGTACCAGCACAACCATCTGCTTAAACAGACTTTCTTGGCTTCCACTGGGGGAAATAATTCTTGTTTGCCTGTAAAACTTCAACCACCATTCATTCATTTTTTTCTTAAATGCAATTTGAACCAAAGATATGGAAAAAATTAGGAACATCACTCCAGGATCACTAGCTCATTAGCAAAATGACTGTCAACATGCTAAACCTGCCTTGTATCAATTAATCTCCAGCACCACATCCTCTTTATTCAAGCTTAGACTGCTACAAAGTTGAGCCAAACCCAATTTGAATCTATCTTGAAATATATCTAGCAAACACAAACCTGTCTTGGAAATCAGTGTGCAACTTAATGGTCTGAAATACAACTGTCCTGTCTCTTGTATTGATTTTATTTTCCCAGTTTTACTTCACCATGCTAAAGGACTGGAGAGCAAAAAGCATATTTTGCACAGAGATGTGAAGTGGCTGTGATTTCAAATTTTACTGCCAAGTTTTCTCAGAACTACAACTGCCAGGTCAACCTATAAACTGTTAAGACCCTACAAAAACCTCATTCAAATCACAGTATTTCCTGCTGTGTAAAAGTCAAGCTTTGATTTTTATCATCACTTTCCTTATTGTCAACATGAATCACAACAATTTTATGAAAGAAAGCTGTGAATGAGGAGAAATTCTAGTTTTCTAGTGTATCTCAAATGGGAAACCAGTTCCTCAGCTTCTGTAGAACAAAACACCAAGGAGAGGACAGTTCAACCTCATACAACAGCTACCACAACATGCTTTTGCACTGCAGTACTTCCTTCTCTCTTATTAAGTTTTAATTAGATAACATATGTATAACTCTATTAAGCATAGAGTAGCTGCAGTTGAGAAGGCATCTTCTCAACTCTGAGCTAACCTGAAAGTTAGTCTTTCTGTACCTCACTAGCTACAGGTTTCCAGCTTTAAGCACACAATCACACTGACTTTCAGGGGTCAGATCACATTTGCTCTGGATGAATTCATTTTTCCTTAGACTTTTGCAGCAATGACCTGGTCATTTTTCATTTTTCAGTTCCTGTTTTGTTTTCAATGCAGTTTTAATACCTTAAAATTACTGCTACTTCAGCTGCAACCTCCAGCAGTGCTAAGGTTATCCCGAGGGAGCTAAAGGCATTTATTCTGAGTTGCCTCCACAGGTAGAAACCCCAAATAGTTTTTGATGTACCTGGGTTGTACTGATAGAAACCAGGGAGTTTTCTGACTGAAACTGATACTGAATAGTGGATGAGCACCTCAGAGTTCATCCAACCAGCAAAAAGTGGCCTCAAGAATAATGATAAGAATCCTACTAACATAAATCTATGCATTTTTATCCTCCCGCAGGTCAACAGCAAGAAAGAAGATCAAGAGAGGTGATAAGGGAAAAGCACATTTGATGTTAGTGATTTCAGAAGAAAATATTATTTCCTGTAATCACTGTGAAAGGAGTACAAATCTGTGCCATCATCTTGCTTAACAGAGCTCAACAATGCTTACATTTCACTTGAGAGGAAATCTCCCATTCTGTTATTTCAGCCCACTCAATCACTCCCTCTCTATTTTCCTCTCCAACTTAAAACCTTGAGTCGGATGAATTCACTTACTGAAGTTTGCAAATTACTAATCACCCATTGGCAGTATTGATCTGCAGTTTTTGCCTTCACTGCAGTCAGAATGAGCCAGCACTGGCTGGTGAATAGACTCTGAAGACCGAAAAATGAGATTAGCTAGCTAGACTCATACAGATCAAGTTATCTGCTGCCTTGTTCACTTTTCATGAAGCTTCCAGAATGCAGCAAACTGAATCCCCTTAAACTCACAAGACAGGACTGATTCATAACTCCATTAGAGGAAAAGATCAGAAAAAGCAAGTAACACAATTTCATGGAAAACAGGTCTTGTCAAATAGACTTGAAGAGATTTCCAGTCAAGTTAATTAAGATAACTCTGTTGACATAACAGAATAGGAATTCTGTAAAATATTTGCCTCAGTATCAAAATCACATTTTCTTCTGAAATGAGCATGATGCAAAATCAGACTACGGCAGTTTCTAAATGGCCCAAAAGCAGATGAACTAATAGTGACATTTCCCAGCTATTTCCAATAAGAATTGCTTCTTTGGCCAATAATATGCAGCATACATTCTGTAAGATACCTAAGAAAATAATAAAACCTTACTAAAATATGCAGATAACACAAAGGCAGAATTGCAGCAAACAACAAAGCCCACAAAGATAGCTTAGAAATCTGATTGTGCTGGGTACAATCATTCCACATGAATTCAAATGCATTATGAGACATTCCGAAGCACAGAATATAGTCTCAGGTATACAACACAGCAGGTACTTTCTGGAAGACAATGTCTGCAACAAGGCTTTTTGGCCATGGTCAATAACTAAGGGTTACCTCCAATTTAATGCTGTGGGGAGAAAAAAAAAGGAGCACTGAGAATCTTTACATGCCTATGAGCAGGAGTAGAGAAACAATATTGTCTCTGAATGCAGCACTGATGAGACCACTACAGTGCTAAGGCATCAGGTGAGGAATGGATGTGTAAGAGGAGTGTTGAAAATTAAGGAAAGTTGTGAGAAGATTGCCATGAATGATTCATGGTCTGGAAAACACATCTTACAATAAGAAATGAATGGAAATCAAACTATTTCATTTACCATGGAGAAAGCTGAAGCAATTTGATCAGGGTCTTTGATGGAATTCTGACACTAAATGGTTCTTTAATCCAGCAAACAAAAGCATAGTGAGAGCCCAATAGCTCATGGTGAAGGCAGTGAACTGGAAATTATATATATTTTTAATAGGGATGACTAACCAGGGAAACCAATGCATTGTTTATTGCTTAGTATCTTTAAATCAATATTTGATATCTTATTAAAAAGAGTCTGTGGAGCAACCACAAGTTATTGGGTAGAGATTTCTCTTAAAACCATATTTTTTGGTGTTATATAGCAGATGAGACTAAACGGGTATCCTTTTTGGCCATAAACCTCTTAATTCAACTCATTCTGCCTTCCCAAATTCAAAAAAAAGTTGTTATCCAATACTTTCATCCATTCTCTCTCATATCCTTAATTCCCCCTTTTACTTTATAAGCCTCCAGACAATTCTGTAACTTCAGCATTTATTCCTCTTAGACATAACAAGAACCTAGATGTTATCACTGACAGTTTAATCTTTTTCAAGGAGAGTTTTAATTTGTAGAGAAATTATATTAGAATCAATGCCTCTAAATATAAAAATACTTTCATATCTATGTTCATTTTAATATTTCAGAGTAGCAGAGCTGCTTACATCCTCAGGTGATGGAAAAGTAGAATGACACTTAAGATACAGCCACTGAGATGGTGCTTTTTTTCCCCTAGAGGAGATGTCTTTTTTACAGTCATAACAAAAACTTGAACACAGGCATGCTGATCCATACAGATGTAATCCAAATCACTGGAAGACTACAAGGGTTATTTGGTGATTAGAGTGCAAAAAAGAACAGAGAACGGCAACAAGTTTGTCACTTGCCGTTTTCCTTGGTCACTAGGCTTTGAACCAGGGAGTCTCCATCCTGATTTAAAGAGAATAAAGTTAATTTTAAGATCTTCTACTTTTCTAGGAGATGAGGAAGAGAGAAACAAAGATGGACTGAGATAATGGTTCTGCCCTTAGGAAACCCCTGGAATATCATGAGCCAGCTTCACCAGGCAGCTACAAACTGGTCTCGTGTAATAGATAAACATAGCCCACTAATCTCAAGCTTGGTTCCCCCCAACCACCTCCTAGCCAGTGCTAGTAATTCTAATACACACTAAAAAGGCCCTAAAGGAGACCATAACATGGCTGCCTCTATAATAAAAAAAAAAATATCCCAAACAACCCTAATTCCTCAATACATGTCTGTTTTCTCTGGATCAGCAATGAGCTTGTCCATGTTGAACTTGAGAATACTATTCAATTTTATGAATTATGCCTGGATCCTTACCAAACACAAATTCTAATTTGTTTTCTGAATGCTATCTCAGCTGTAAGAACTGATCAGTGCCTTCCCTTTAGTTCTGCAGCCTATTAAGTTAAAGCACACACAAATGTGTTTGCCACTCTCAAAAGCTGTTAAATGAGAGAATCTCCTATTCAAAATGAAGCACAACTAGGCAAAGAAGCAGTGAAATGAGGGCTACTGCTCTGCCAGGTGAGATGGTCAGCAAACACTGGGTTACCAGGCCAGGCAACCTCCTTGGGAGAAGCATGTGACACTAAGTGCTTGACTTCTGCAAAGATCAATCTGCTGCACCCAAGAAGAGACAAAGCTCCTCAGGTCCATGCAACTGTAGCAGAATCTGACACTGTACCAAATCTGGTGGATTTGGACAGGTGAAATAAATGGTCAAAGGAAAATTGTTCTTTCAAAATCAAACCGTTTCCTCCTGCTGTGTTCTCTAAACCACACTGGGTCAACAGTGGAACATCTGCCCTAGGAGGACAGGCTGAGAGAGCTGGGTCTCTTCAGCCTGGACAAGAGGAGACTGAGAGGAGACCTCAGCAATGTCTACAAATATGTTAAGGGCAAGTGTCAGGAGGAGAGAGCCAGGCTCTTCTCAGTGTCATCCAATGTTAGGACAAGAGGCAATGGGAGCAACTTGGATCACAGGAGGTTTAATATTAACATGAGGAAGAACTTCTTTACAGTAAGGGTGACAGGCTGCCCAGGAGGGCTGTGGAGTCTCCTTCTCTGGAGACATTCAAGAGCCACCTGGATGCATTCCTGTGTGAGCTGGTCTAGGTGATCCCGCTCTGGCAGGGGGGTTGCACTAGATGATCTTTCTAGGTCACTTCCAACCCCTGACATACTGTGATACTGTGAACAGGTGCTGCTACAGCCAAGGACCTGAGCATCCCCTCTGCACCACAAGGGACCAACTTTCACAGCAATTATCCATAAATTCCACAGAAGCCACTTATACTCTGTCACACCCACAACAGAGCTGGGACTTGTATCATCTCCATCCTTGTTGCCTGCCAGACCCAGGCACAATCAAAATCAGCTACATACCTAAACCTTTAGGTGTTACCAGCACCTCAGCTCTGCTGTAGCACCATCTTAACTCTTGCTGCTGCTGAGCTTTCTCTCCTGTCTCTACACCTCATGAACATTTGGGTGGGAGAGTTTACTCTTCCAGAAAAAAGTTTACTTGACTAAATACTTATAAATAAGTCAACAAGAGAGACCTGAATATTTTTGCTTATGAAAGCCTTATGGCCAATCTGTGCTTCTGTCAGGGGTGGGCTTTGCTAGGGTGCTACCACAGTGTAGCAAGCATCACAGCAATCAGTCAGCCTTTGTTTTCAGATTACCAACTTGTTCCTGTGTCCCTGATCAAGGGTTGGAAGCAGGAAACTACTCTTAGAGTGCATAGGTTGCTGTGCTGCACTGCCAGCCTTAGTCTGGGCAGCTGCTGCTACTCCGCAGTTCTCTCATCTCAGAAAGGGCCATGTGAAAAGAGAGCACAACAGGCACCCTCGAAGAACAAAGTACTTGTAAGGCGGATTAAAATCCATTTTTTTATACATTACTCCCTACAAGTGAGGTCTCAAGCACGCAGTCTCTAAGTTCTCTGGAAAAAACAGGAATTGAAAAACATAGGGACACCGAGGAGCGAGAGGGAAATGGATTAATGAAAGATTTGGCTGCTACCTCTAAAATTTTTAAGACTAATCTTACTTATTTTCAAACAAGCAAAATATTGTCCAATTCTCTCTCAGGAAACAGGAACATGCAGCCTGACAGTGGACCCAAGGCTGCCTAAGATCTGACCTACAGCCTGGCTGCTCTAGCATGCTGCAAGTGATTTGCAACCTTCAGCCTTAGCTGGTCTGTCTCAAACATGCACAACCCTTTCAGCAGCTGTGACAGGTATCCCAAATACCTCAGCAAAAGGGAGCTAGCATGAGGGAAAGGAGCTGGAATAAGCAGATGGAGACAGTTCCTGTGCAAAACACAAGTAAAGAGAGCTGAGCATGCCCCTCCATGGGACCACACGACTGCTAGGTACCAGCAGATCCCTCCTGGGATGAGCAAGGACACCAGCATGAGGTAGGGGAAAATATTCCAGGCTTGATTTAAACACCTCCATCCATTGCAGTCACATCCACCAGAACCACCTGAAACCTCCATTTATCACCTCCCTATTTTAAAACTAATCAATACCACTGCGGGACAGCAACTTTCTGTGCAAGTAGAAAACAAGATGGCCTAGAGCTCTTGGAAATTCTCCCTGTTCCCTACCAGCTTGATAGCAACTCTGCTCCTGTGTCTGCATCGTGCATAGCCAGTGCTGTAACACAGCCTTAAACAATGCAGCAGCAGCTAATACTTTGCTTCCAGCAGCTCAACAAGCCTCGAGCTGTGAGTAGAGAAAGAGCCCCCTCTGCTTGCTTCTCAACAGCTGTGGAAAGTGTGTGTACACAGAGTAAGTGCTTAATGAAAGTACTCCTTTACTGAAGGACTATGTGGGATGTAGGAGCTGGTAGCTACGTTGTAAGCCTGTGTGTTAGGAGTTTTGAAGGGGAGGAGAGTTCTTTGAGAAATAGGAAATGGTGCAGCCTGCAGACAGACACACAGAGCACTTCAGCTGTAATTGGCTTCAAGTAATTCATAGTGGCCAGGTGGCTAAAAGCTAGAGAGGATGAGGGATTGAGAGCACACGGCACTCTGCGAGCACACGCACTGAAGTGCTATCCCACTGTCCAAACAGTTTTCAAGTGTTTGGCAAGATAACTGAGGAGAGTCACCAAAAGAGGGACTGAGGGTGGCACAACCAACAGCGGAAGGAAAAGATGAGAAACAACTTCTGTGCCCCCCTAATCCCACCTTTTTTTAAGATGTGTATTTCCTGTGGTTGATGACACAGTTGCAGTGTCAGAGCCCATCTGAGTCTTGTCACTACAACAGCCTATACTGGTGCTACTGCCAGAGGATACACATCCACTGGGGATTAAATATCCTGGCACAGAAAGGTTTGAAAACAATTCTGTCCTGTCTCTCATCCAGTACTCTTCCAAGTAACACACACATTACAAAGCATTTGAGGACCCATGTATGCTTCTAAGACAAACGACAAGTCTTTGCATTAAGTTTTACTGACCTCCTATGTAAGCCAGCCTGTAAAAACTGGGAGCCCATTATATACTATTCAATTACTCCAGCAGGCATCCATCCTGTGCCTTTCACAGTGATCTGTAGCCTGTAACAGGTTCATAAACAGCTCAGAAGGACAACTGCTGTAGATTTCACTTAACTCCTTATCTATCTGCTTTAAAGAGATTAAATGGCTGTGTCATTAAAACGCTTGAAGTAAGCCTTTGATCATAAACTTCTCATCATTTTACAGTTATTGAATCTGATGCCTAATGAATCTTATTCTGCCATATTTCTCTGTCTTCTGTTACCAGCCTAGCTCTCCATTAGTCCTGACTCCTCAGTCCTAATGCAACTGCTTTGTATGCCAGACCACTGCCTCCTTACAGACCTCGATCGTATCTGCTGATTGCCCAGCCCAGAGGAACAGATGAAGTGCAGGAATTTCATTTGAGGTGGGGTCAGAAGGAGAGAGAAAATAATCCACAAAATACAAACCACACGAAACACTCTTTCCATATTCACTGCACAGCTGCGTGACTGCAATGCCTTCCCAAGAGCTCTTCGTACAGCAACCCCAGGGCCCTGCACGCCGTGCACCACAGCACAGACAGGGCCAGGGCACTGGGTTCTCCCACTCTTTAAGGAAAAACATGGGGTTTATTTACATAATAAAGAGGTGAGAGGGGAATAAAAAAGCACTAGTGAGGTCAGGGGATTTACTGCCACAAAGCATCATCTGATTTTATCGGCTGTGATGAAGGATGTACCTGATGTCTGCAGTGTGCAGAGGCAGCGGGGAAAGCCAAGCTTGTGCTACCATGAGGACCCCAACACAGACAGCAGGCAACAGCCAGTGTCTAAGCGTGGCAAGGGGGAAGCCACTGTAGATGCTGGAAGAAAGTCACAATCCTAGCCAGAAGCAACCAGTGAGAATGGAGGGAGACAAAATGTCAAATGACCTGGTCCATGACCAAGTGGAGTTGCTAGTAGTCAAAGAGAACAAATGTTCACCAGCCTGCAACAACTAATAGAGATGGAGGACCAGGAGGCCTTCACTGGGGTAATTCTGCATTCAGAGTTTTGCTCCAAACTCAGTCAGCCTACAAAATCAGTGCTTGAATGTGGTGTTAAATCTAGCTTCTTGCATCAGTTCAGTCTTGGTAAACTAGAGGGACTTAGTACAGGCCCATACAGGAGGGCTGTCACGAGGAATGTCCATGTGTTAGGGTAAAGATAACAAACAGGCAGGGGCCTGAGAGACATTAGACACCTCTAAAAGTCTTTTTAGAAGTAATTAGTAGACAGAAAAGGGAGAAGAAGAATGTCTTTCTAGTAGCCATGGGAGAGGGAAAGGACCATGCCCCATTACATGAGAACCAAATGCCTCTTTCTGTTGTGAACTCAAAGTCACATGAAAGCGTTAAATCAGATGCTGAAAAAACACACATTTGATATGGAAGAGGCTCTATTATGTCAACTTGCACAGTCCTTGCCAATGCAGCACACTGACTAATGTTAATCATTCTGCATTCTAATTATCTTACCATTATAGCAATTTCCCTGATGATCATCCTTTTTTTCCCTTTTGCTGTTGTTCAGTGTTTTTTCAATGATGCAGGCTGCATGGCTTGGACCACCTCTTTGCCACTCGAGTGCTTCCAAAGAATATACCACCAAAGGGTGTGTTATTATCTCTCTCTCTCATTCCCTTGGCTTACCAGGACATACTTCATAGTTTTAAACAAAAAGATATGAAAGAGGAGAATGCTAGTTTGCTTCTGTCCCCTCACATGCACTGAAACAGGTAGGCTGTAGAAACCTCCCACATGACCCAGTGCTAACCTCTCCTAGCACCTGGTCCAGCAGCAGAGCATAGCAATGTTGACTAAGATGGGACAGCAGGAAAGAGTATCCTTGCTATTGCCCAGCTGGAGTGAGATTGCCTTAGTAATTGCAGTAGAGCAAGAACGGATTTCATTTATTTTCTGCTTTACTCCAGAGAGAGACAGAGGCCAGATTTACCTACCCCCAGAGCACGAATTACTTGCAGATTTCACAGTGAGTAGATAGAAGCAAAAACACAGACAAGTTCCTTGAACCAAGGAAGCAATCAGTCCTTTCTGCCTCAGCACTCTCATGTACATATAGTGACATTTTAATTAGCTCCCTCCATGTCTGACAGACATCCTGGGTCATGTAGGGAAACCACCTTTCACTTCCTACCCTCATAAAACTTGGGAGCTTTAAAGAAACCACAAAAACCAGCAAAAAAAACCCCAAAACAACCCACTCTCCTCTTCCTTCCTACCCAAGCAATTCAATTACTTGCCAGACAGCACTAAGAATCCATTAGAGAAGAATATATTCTGCATTTGCTGTGGAAATCTCCTGATGATCTTATCTGTCTCTCAGTTCAAGCTCAAAGCTCAATTGTTTTTTTTTCTGCCAGTACAAGGAGACTTCAAGCAGCACTGAAATAATTTCAGACGGGGAGAGTCATCTCTTCATTTAGAATTTACAACAATAAGAGAGATTTATGGATAAACTGAAAGTAAGAAGAATGGCTATGGGGCAACCTAGTGGATTCTAAAGGGCTTTAACTGTTCCAAGCAGCAAATTCAACATTATCTTGATCTGACTGACTAAAGAAATAAATACTTCAGAAGCAGCCCTACCCTGTAACAAGTTTTCAAGCTATCAGTGAATAAATCAGTAGAAGGATATCATCTATAACTTTCACACATATCTAAAGGATTCAGACTATCTTTTTGACATCCTGGAAGCATGCAACATCAGTAAAGAGTGTTCAGTTGAATAGGAGAGTCAAAGAGCTGAAACAAGGAGAAAGAAAGGGTAGGTTCAGGAGGAATATACTGCTGAATTGACCAATAGGTCTGTTCTGCAGTTATGTCCAGTACTTTTCTCTCTAGGATGCTTGAGAGAATGGACCACAAGAAAATTTCTAGGTGCAGACACAGATCTATCTTCTAAGCAGTTAGTGTCAACAACAGCAACATACTCAGAAGACATCAGAAACCCTGGGAAAGTAGAAAGGCCAAAAGACATTGTACATTCAATCCCCAAATTGCTTGGGCCTAGAAGTTAGTGTCTGAGTGCCACCATAGCACAGCCACCAGACAGCACCAGGGAAATCATCTCATATGTCATACTACCACTGTTCCTTCCCACTATCCACCTGCAGAGCATCCTAATGAACGTCTAGATATCACCACCTCCTTCATTTCAACTTCTGTGAACCTTAAGAGAACAATCTGACAACAGCCACAGTTGCAGCATATCCAGGGAAGCACCTCCAGCCCACACTCTCCGTCTGTTTTCCCTCCTGAGCAGTTTTCCCCCCCTCCATTCATCCAACTTAACCACCCCTCTGACCACACTCCAGTTGAATTCTGTTGAAACAATCTGGGTGATGTTCCCTATTTTACACCCAGAGGTATCAAGTCATGGCCACATACAAACACAACTGCATGCATTCTAATAATTGTCTGCAAACATATGTATTTATATATATATAAAAAAAATTCCCTGGTGCTGTAATTAAATGTTCAGCCTGCTCCACCATGATCATATTAATCATAAGAGCTCACACACATCTAATCATGCTTTTCCTTGCACACTAAACAGATCAACCTGTGAGCAATCTTTGATTCCTAGGGAAATAACCTTAAGGTCAGAAACTCTAGCTGTGATGGATCTAGAGGGAAAGCAGTTCCACAGCTGAGCTGCCTTGCAGAATCTGCCCTGCCAACAGCTTTTCACATCCCCCTACTCATAAAAATGAGAAAATTTCGGTAATTACTACTGATTGCAACTGTGATAGTATTGCACAGAGAGAAAGGATGTACCCACTGGAAGACAACCAAAACCACACAAGAGCATCTCTGTGGAGATCATCATTGCTTCAGAGCCTTCATGTTACTGGTTTTTCAAGTTTTTCATCTTACTAGAGCCAGAAGCACAATGAACCCCCCCCTTTTTAAAAGCAGTGTCTTTGTTCTGAAAGGTCACAAGCTTGACTGAACATCTTATGTTGTGTCCAATACACACAATAGTTTTCAGGGTCTTTTTATTTCATATTAAATGTCCTGCCCAAAATGCAAAAACAGGCACAGCTTCTGAATCATTTAAGATATGTGGGGTTTAAATGTTGAGCAGGGGAAGCAGCAGTGTTCCTGATGGAGCTGAAAGCCATGCTTGGGTAAACACAGATGAGACAGATCACCTGGGAACCCTCCCATTTGTATTTAACACAACTGGGCTTTGCAGACACTACTGCTCCTTTCACACACACAACTGCCTCAGGTGACACTACTGGGTTTTAAAAAAAAAAATGGAAAGAAGATGCTCTTTCCACAGGATTTCACTTATTCTACCATCCTGTCTATCCTCATTTAAAGAGAACAGCCCTTCTACCTAAATTAGGCATCATTTTCCATTCTACTGTTACCTGTCTTTCAAATCTAGCTAGGAGAGCTGTCAAAAAAAATTACTTTTTCTTTACTTGTCTGGATCTATGTCTCTCTAGAGTCTTAGCAAACACAACTAAATGGAAATTGAGGCAAATCTGGAAACTGAGACTGTATTTGATCTGACTGCCTTTGGGGTGTGCTGGCAGAGATGCTCTGATATTGGGGTGTTACTTCTCCTCACTTACATCCCTGGATCACCCTTGGCACACATCACCAGCTCCAATCCCCATGAAGACTGGACTGCAGATCCAATTGTTCAATGCCACACATTTGAGTGACAGAGGCACATCAAGTTTCCCTTCAACTATTTGATAAAATTCTTTAGGGAAAACCCATTTTTCCCTAAATCTCTGCCTCCAGGTGTCAGATAGGTGGTAGGTCAGTGTGATCAAAGGGAATGTAAGGTAATGAATGCATCAACATCTCACACACTTGAAATCGTCTCACAGAGGTCACAAGGAAAACGTTTCCCTGATGTACACTGCCATCTCCATCCATGCCTCAGCTCAGAGCACCTCCCCATTTTCTCATGTATCTTTTAACACCATTACAACCACTGCCCACTCTTCACTGTGACATGAAACAGACAGATTTTCCTCTTCTCCTCCTCACATACACACAAAAAATTGGCTAAACTCTATTTCTTTTCCATAATCTAGGTAACACATCTTGCTCTTCTGTCTCTTAGAGACAGTGTTGAGTTTTCTGCATACCAGGTTGTAGAGGAAAAATCCTGCACTGTAACCAAAGTCTTATCATCAGAGAAATAAAACTGTTGGACAGTATTATTGAAAACTCTGATTATACAAAGACCAGTGGCAAGAAGCCAGACCATAAGTGAGGAGGTTGCAAAGACAAGGACAGCATGAAACTGTGACCTCTTACTTTGTTTTAATTAAGAATTTGAAAATAATTGGGTCATCAATGCCTGAAATGATAATGAGTAATGAAAAGCTAAAAGCCTACTGTGGAGGGAGCTGTAACTTATGGACATGGCACTCATAGAAAGCTGAGAAAAAGCACAAAGCTTTAGTAAATAAACCTTGCTAGGTGTTTTTTCCTCTATGTGGGTTTAAACAACATTTTTGTTGTTTCTGTGACACTGCAGCAGAATTCAAAGCAGCAGAAGAATAATAGAAAATGAAGAAAGAACAATTGAAAACTAATTTGTGCCATCAAATGACTACAGAGAAAAACCAGAAAACTATAAAGGGACAGTCACTCTTATTTCCTGAAACTTTGCTTCTTCTTTGCTGTGTGATAAATAAGATTAGAGGAGCTTAACAGTCAAGTCTCTTTTTAAAATGGTTGTACCTGTCTCCTCAGCCTTGGCTTCCACCTGCAGGATGATTCTTGGGAATCAGTGAAATGCTCTTCTTGCATAGGAGAAACTTCTGAAGTTGCCACTTTCTACTGCTTTATCAGCTAGGACTGCAAGTTGTTGAGTGGGGCATTTTATATACACAACTGTGTGCCTGAATCCCAGCATGGTAGGGGTTGGAAGAGACCTCTGGAGATTGAGTTCAACCCCACTGCTAAAGCAGGTGTACTTGTAGCTGAAATCACTGATTTTCATACATCCTTGCTCTATAACAGAGTGGTGTCTCTGTCACCATATTTTCATGAAATCACACACACAGAATACCTGCAGATTTAGTTGATTAGTGACCCCTCACTACNCTCCCTGGATCTGCGTTCGCAAAGCCTAGCCACGACTACGCAACCAACTCTTGCATGACTTTCAAAACCTCACCATTCATTCTGCAATATCTGCTCAGAAAATCAAGGCTTGTATCAAGCCAGCTTTCTTGGTGTTTGCCCTCTGCAGAACAGATGCACTCTAGGAGCAACCTCCTCCTCAGTGTTGCAGCATCATCATCTGCATTTTGTGCTTCTCACTGATTTTTCTACTCTAGCAGCGATGACACCTCTTTAAGTGTGTGCTTCATGTGTACTGGTACAGTGACCTTTTCCAGTGGGACATTTCCCCTGCCCCAGCTCTCTCTCTGCTTGCTCTGAGCTCTCTGTGCTGCTGCTCAGGTATTGACACTTAGTGCACTGACCTTTCTCTGTTTCAGAGCTGTTCAGGAAATGCAGTGCTTGCCCTTCCTCCCCTTCTGCTCATCTAATGAGCTGTGCAATGCCACACAACTGCTGATATTTTCAAGGATAGTGGCAGAAGTACATTAATGAATTTATTATGGATTTCAGTGTTAAATGTATTATGCAAATGTTAATCAGTTTCTGCAGAAGTCTGAGAAAGGTGCAGCATGAAATAAACAATAAGTTAGCTCTTGCAGTAAAATTTCTAGAGCTTCAAGTATTTAATATTCAATGTGCAAATTCCTTTAAAAAAACTTTTTTAAAGGGCATGTTAGTAAAATTTCTCTACACAAATGTGAATCTATGCACTCCTGGTCCCTGATGTTAACAAACATTAGCAAGCCTGTACTGTGCGTGTCCTTGTTTCATTCGACAGCCACCTTGCACATCACATTTATCAGGGCCACTGAGGCCAAGAAACAGCTTCTCCTTGAACTGCCTAATGGTAAATCTACAACTTGATGACATGTTTATACTTCTCACTGCTCTCACGGAATGTTTCGAATTCTTATTAATTATAATAAATGTGATGTCTTCAGAATTAATGCATACAAATATTTGCATAGCCCCAGCAAATTCAGTGTCACACAGTCCTCAAGGCTTGGAGCACTGCAGGTGCTAACCTCCTTCCATTTTACACCAGTTCTAGGACTTTCTTTAGTACCTTATCCACATGGCAGAAGATACACCATGTTTTTTCCCAGGTAACACATATAATCCTTTTAGCACAATTTAAAGGCACTTTATAGGGGAAGTTCCTTTCCTTCATATTCAGTTGGGTAGCCCTTTAGCATATACCCTTAGCAGTTCATAGTGAACACTAGAGATACCTGCACAGCAAAGCAGTTTGCTGTAGTTCAACCTGACTAGCTCAGGCAATAGCTGAAGTGAGGCTGTAACAGCAGAGGGGTTTTTTTTGCCCATGTTAACCACCACGACTCCATGGTGCTTCTCTAACCCTGGCACATTACTGCAGGCACTTAGGTCACAGGAAGACTCCTGGAAGTGTAAAGGCAGCTGAAAGTATCTTTGCAGTGAGGCTCTGAATTAGGAATGCCACCCCCTGAGTGAAATGCCAATGCCACACTTGCACTATTAGGTCAATAATTAATAGAAATTATATAAATTTAACCAAGGTGACATAGATGTTTATCATGGTTTTTTGTAAGTGTTTTGAGCAAAAACATGGAGTTAAACCCAAAGTGGTCTCTGCCAGCATGCACTTGAGCAGACAGATGCTTTCTTACATCTATCAGTGAAGACTTGCTGCAGTCTATGAAATTTAGAAGATAATCTTTGTCTCTAAAAGATGGGCTTATTGCTGCTAAAATCCAGGAGTCTGTGGCAAGGATCCCAAATCTTCCTGTTCCCCATCTACTCCCACACAGGCCCATGAAACTCAATGTACTGCATGAGTGGGGCAGCACAATGTATGATCTTCTGCAGAGCTGGACCTGCACTTCCCTGCCTAGTTAATCTGCTTTTTACTGGGTCTCCTACTGTATGTTCTCAGCTGTTTTATCTCATAATTAAATCCATCTGAAGCACACACAAATTTGTTCCTACGCCTTGCCAAAAGCTCTACCTGATTGAAGAGATGCCAAGTGGTTTGCTCAAGTCCATTTAAAGAAGTTTTTTGTTTTGGTTTTTTTTTAAACAAGGGGCTGAACTTGACCACCTGAGGTTTGCCATAAAATGTAATGCAGATCACAGCATGCACAGATAAAGGGAAAAGGAAAGGAAGCCTATGAAAGGGAAAGCACGGAGATAACCCTGGAAGAAAACTCTGAGAGGTCGAGGAGGGAACTTTGAAAAGTTGACAAGGAGAATTTTGAAAGGTTGACAAGGTCCCTTCAAGTTTCATAACAGAATAAATGATTCATTCATCACTCTTCACCAGTCACATAATGAACAGTTAGACTGTTAAATGATCTCAACTTTGTCTGGGCTCTTAACTCTAAGCTAAGTACTGCCTGGCCACCCAAGTCCTAACTATAAGTCAAGTCATTAATATTTTAAAGAGGAGAAACACTCCCTGTCCACCCCACAGAGGAATCTGCACTTGGAGTACAGCTCCCGGATGTCTTCTTAGTCCCTCAAAAAAACAGTGCTGGGATAAGAGGGAGGCTAGCCCAAGCACAATGCTTGCAGAGATAAGGGAAAAAAGAAACACAAGAGCACTCTGGATGCCCCAGCACCTTCCATGGACATTTGACTCATGGAGAACTTAATATAGCAGACAGCAGGAAGGCTCTTCCTGCACAGCCTCTTGCTTTGGTGGGATCAATCACCACAAGCCCATGCTAGGTTAGGCAGGCAAATTAAAATGACCTAAAATAGACAAATAGGACAAATCTTCAGACACTCACTCTATTTGTATCTAACTTTTCCAATTATGTCTGCTACTCTTACTAAAACAAATGGTATTTCTCCTTACAGAACTTGATTATTTTTTATCTCCAAATTGTTACAGCTACAACACAACTACCACTGAAGTGCACAGTGGTTTATGCTTTAATCTGTGCAAAATTAATCAATTTAAAGCCTGGAAGAAACTAAGATTTCACTTAACCAGATTAATATCTTCAAATGTAAAACGGTCAATAAGAAAGTTGAACATTTAGAAAGGAACTACTGCACATGCATTAATGAACACCTCAAAACACATTAATAAAGTCATGCCAGAATGAAAAAATACTCCCAAATACTTTGTGGAGTATATTTTCCTCAGATAGTTCCCTCATGGACATTGAAGGAAACTCAATTCCTTCTGACAGCAAAATTTAGCATCAATACCAGTTTCTGGCTGGGGAAAGCCTTCTGATGACTGTCCCCATTCTATGCAGCTAGTCAGCTCTTTTCAAGCTATTTGAGATAATGGATAAAAATCAATTCTTCCAATATCTGTGAATAATATTGTGTTTTTATGAGTGTTGCTGTTGTATTCCTGACCAGCACAATGGCTTAACACAACTAGTTGCGTTACTGCTGGTCACAGTAGTAATCAAAGTGCCAAACCATGAACCTTTCACACAGCCAAACCACTCTTGTAGGGTTTCATCTGGTCCCTGAGAACCTCTCCCAGCTTTCTGTGACCTTGGTCAGGTCTCCTTGACTGTTAGCATCCTCAGGTGATTCCTTTTACTCAGAAACAAGCCAGAAAATAAAGACTTCTTCCATTTAGCCTTGTCACTGCACATGCACACGCTCAAAGGGATTCCACTGCTAGCTTGGTTATGGGACTAGAGATGATTTTCAAGCCCAAACACATCTCAGTGTGAAAAATAACATCTTCCTGCCTTCTATCCATCCAGCTCCACTTATCTGAACTCTAACTGGAGTTTCATTTTCCTCACCAACCAGCTGTGAACTAATTATGAGGACTTATAACTAGTCCTGCTCCCTCTCCAAGCACGTGGATCCAATTAAGTCAAACTGCAGCTGATTTTAATCAATCTTCCTTGAAGCAGCCAAACTTGAAGAATCTCTTCTCCTACAGCTTGAAGGGGAAAGGAGAGCAGGAAAAGCAGGAGAGGAGTATTTGCATATGGAACACTTCACATCCGCTTGGTTGCCTGCAAACACAAGGCTCCTAGCAGTAAGAAATGCTAATTGAACACTCCTCCTAAGCCTTTTCCTCCCACTTTATCCAAAAACACTAATTTGATCAGTCTCCTTTGTTTCTGGCATGAAGTTGCACTTTTCTACCAGCAGCTCAGGAAGATGGTTCTGATCATTTGAGATCACTAAACAGACTAAACCAAACCAAAGCCTTCACTGAAATCTCAGCAAGTCTTCCCACCATAGGCCAAAGAGTAACAGCACGTATGCTTTCCTGGAAGCCTGTTTTTGCTTCATGGAAAGAAAGAAGGGTAGCAGAGAGGAGATAAAATTATCTATCTGCTTAAACCCATTCTTTTCATACATTATTTGAATCCCTCTCCTGAGCCACCATTTAATTATTTTTCTAAGATAATGTTCTGGGCAAGGAGGAGGCACCTTCAGTAAGGTGTAATTTCTCTCCAGTTCCAACATTTCTTGTGGTTTTTGTAATCTGAGGTTTTTATTAGCAGTAAAGACCTGACCAGTGAGTAATACCCGTGCTAAAGTCTTTATACCAGTGAAGGAAAATCAATGCAGCCTGCAACTAAGTGTCAAGAGGCAAGGGGCTTTGGAAGAAGGGGTGCGTGGAGGAGGAAAGTGCCTTCAGCCGTAATTCAAGCTGTCCCCACACAAGCACAGAATACAAAGAGATGTCAGATGTTAGATACACATGTGGAGAGCTATCTGTATCTCAATTTCTTTATTTGCTAACACTGAGTTCAGGAGCTTGAATCACATCTAACTCAAATGTCTCTTTCCATGTGCTCGCTTGCCCTCTGGACACTCCATCAGGGTCCTAGAGTTCACAAAGTGAACAGTTTGGCTACTGTTAGCAGCAGCAGAAATGAGCAAAACTCAAGTGCATTACTCAGATACAATAGGATGAGAGAGGAGGCAAATGTTTTTAAACCATTACTCTTTTCCACACATCAACACAGTCCTACTCTGATGTTTTTAATGACCAAATATTAGCCATATCTCTCTAGATTTCATTCACCACATGTAGCTTTGGAACTCAACAGACTTCTACCCACCGTAAAGTAGTCAAAGCCTTAATGTGACATCTTGCCTCTTCCAAATTCACAATGGTAATACACCCTTTTTATGTATCTTTCATAGATATAATTCCAGAAAGTCAGAGGTGCAGAAGGAACTGCAGATAAAGATATGTCAGAAATCACTCTCATCCTACCTTGTTTAATGTCACTCCCTACTTTCTCTCACACCTTCTTTTGATGCCATGCATTTCCCTTCTTTGTACCTTCAATCACCTTTCTGTTCAGTAAAATTTTCCTGTGATTTCTGTATATAAACTTTGTCTTGTCTTTTCCCCCCTTTGTGATCGAGATATGATTTTAACTCATCATTTCCTAGTGATTTCTTTCAGAGATGGGAATAAATAACATGTCAAACTAGCAGCATTTCAGTGACCTTATCTGAGAGTATATTAATATTTTCAGTGTATTTGTTCAGCACTTATAGAACAGGTGAATTTCTAAGCTTATCATCCTTAACTTAGTGACTTCCCAATGTGTTTACAAAAAAAGTCATTCTAAGCTTGGTCTGTCAAGGTGTCTGATTCTCAAGGTGAACAAAAAAATGGTCAGGCTGATGTTTTCCCCTCTGAAAATCTTCCCCATTCAGGTGGGCACACACTGATCAATACTGGCATTTTAGCAGTCAGCTTACATATTCCTAAATTTATGCTTTCCTCTCCACTCCTCTTTCAGAGAAGCTGCTTTTGGCATCCAGTTGTCTAAGACACAAAGTGAAAAACTAAGGAAAAGGGGAGCTACCTCCTGTTAAGGAATTAAAGCCATGTCCTCAGCCTTGGCAAAGCAAATATAAGAGCATGATTACCTTAATTCAGCTCACCAACCTTTTGGGGCACTAGCTGATTTCTCTTTCCTAGGCCTGCTAAGCCAGATGACCACCTTCCTCTTTTTTTCCACACCTATATGTTATCTCCTCCTTCCCATATAACTTTTACCCTGTTCTGTCTGCAGGTCATTCCAATTTTATCCAACTCCCTCCAAAAAGCCCTGATTTGCACAATACTGCATTCAAACAGCAAGTACCATCATCAGATAGGTTAGAGGGATCCTGTGACAAGTTTTCAAAGCCTTTCTGGTGACCAGTACAACTGTTATTGTAGAGAAGCTTTATCAAAGTATGAAGGTCTCATCCTGTTCCTATCACCACTTTACCTTTCTCTACTGGGAAAGCTCAGCTATCCAAATGGCAGATGCTAGTGATCTCCCAAGAACCAGCAGGCAGACAATTAGCAAAACTACACTGAAGACTTTGGACCTTTTTCTTTCAATGTCCAATTTAAAAAGCTTGGTGTTTTGGCATCTCAAGAGCAGCATTAGCAAACAAAGCAGAACATCATGAGACATCACAAAGATAATAGGAAATTTCTCTGGTCAGGCCTTCTTGGAAAGCTAGCAACTATTGTAAGACAACATTGGCAGATTAAATGTGACCTTAGTGAGTTGTAATCAGCTCTGAAACCAAAGCTGCTGTTGTGTTTGTTGGAGACCTAAGCATCTAAACACCAGCCCGAAAGCTTTCATCTCCTTCTGATGACTGAAACCCAATTAAAGGGGAACCAGGTGACAGGTTTGCCACTAAACATGGCTCAGCAGCTCTTAGCTCCCTGCTTTATCAAAGCTGTCACTTCCCCTGTCTCTAGGAATTGGTAATAAAAAAAAAAAGATTTGATCCGCCTCTAATAGGTGTCAAGATAAAATCAATGATCTGTCTGAAATCTGGGTAATTTTAAACCTGCAGGTTTTCTACCTTGAAGCAATTTACACAAAAATGGGAAGAAAAAAAACAGAAGAGAGAAAGAAAGAAAGAAAATTAAGAGAATGAAATAGTACAACACGGAGTTGTTCAGCACATCAGAGAGAACAGAAGGGAAAGATAACACTGTTCATAGCAGGATGGGCTTTGATTAAACAAACAGGCTCAGGTTCTGGTTTGCTCCAGCACCCTTCCATCAGGAAACTCTATAAAAGCTTGATTTGAGTGCCATGCTTCTCCTCTGCACAGGAGAGCTGCTCTCAGAATGAGAGCAAGCCAAACAGACAGCCCACTCAACTGCTGCACGTGCCCTTGCCCTCCTCCTTCAAGGAGGGTGAGACTTCACAAATCTATCCAGATTGAAAAGCTGAAGACTTTCTGCCATACAGGACAGCATTGCCTCAGGAAAAGGTAAAACACTTGCAGTAGCCCAGAAGAAGAAACACACTGTTTTGTCCTTCTGCTCTCAATGTCTGTTGTCTGGAGATGCTGCCATGTCATCCTCTCTACTGCACTGATGCTTCCTGGCTTGGAAAACTACTAGCTGATGAGGTCACAGACTGGTGGTCTGTCTCCAGTGCTGCCAGCAGGAGTGGAGTCTTCAATATGAATGGAGCTCAAATTTTCCTATCAGCTCCCTGTTGTTAAGCTCTGTCTACACTCCCACAATTTATGGTAGTTGAGTTATTTAACATGGAACAGGTTTTAAGGCTCCAAGAAGAGGCTCTAGGTAAAGGCATCAAAAAAGACAACTGCATTTGTGTGATTGCTTCTGATATCAAAACACTCCAATGGTCAGAGATACAAGTGTGTTAGTGCAGTTTGCACAGGCTTCCCAAAAATGCCTTGCCCGGATTGAGGGAAGTCAATTTGTGTGCTATGAGCATTCTGGCACATGTTAGAATATCTATGGCAAATGGACCATGTCAGGCTCTCCAGCTGCTCTGGATCTCCACATTTCCTACCTGCATAGTTAGCTTCTCCAGTTTCATTTCCAGAGATATGTTCTCCTCTTCCAGCTTGCTGCGTTCAGCTTCCAGCTCCTCAATTTTCAGCCTGGAGAAGAAAGAAAAGTTAATAGACACCATGTCCCTGCACAGTCCCACCACAAACAATCACAAGCAGTATCAGATTATTCCCATATTCAGTACAACAAAGCTACACTACTGAGGCAATTAAATCATATGACTAGAAGGTATGTGTTTGTATGATGAAAACACAATTTGTAAAAGTATATTAAAAATATACAACTTGAATGCACAGCAAATCCAACTTAGATACTTCCCAAACCACAGACTGAGTCTAGACCATCAGGTTTAATAACCACCAACAGCTAAAATCTCCATGAGTGCATCAAATCTCTTCTTGATCTGATTTGTACTTTTGGCCTTCACAACACTTCCTTGGCAGTAAGTTCCACAATTTAATTATGTGCTGTATGAAAAATTAGTTCATTTGGGTTTATAGTCCACGTGTGACTATGTCACCCAGTGCCTGTTGGTTCTGCTATGAAAAGTTGTGAATAATTGTACCACTCTCCATACACTTTACAGGCCTCCTCTATTTTCTGAAGAATCTCAATTTAGTCTTTCCTCACAGCAAAGAATTTCCATATTTCAGCTGATCTTTATTGCCTTTCCTTGTTCTTCTTCAAGTTTTATATAGGCTTTTTGCTATGAGAGCAGCTAGAACTACAAACAGCACCCAGGTATATTCAGTGGTATATAATGGGATTTTCTGTTTTGTTCTCAACTTCTTTTCTAATAATGCTTAGTGTTCTATTTGTCTTTTTAACTACAGAGCCCTTACCTGCTATTTTTAGAAGTGTAAGATCTCTTTCTTGAGTGATAATAGCTCATTTTGAGCCCATTATTGTGGGAGTAGAAGTAAAGGCATTTTTTCTTATGTGTGTTGGTTTTGCTATTATTGATGTATAACTTCACTTCCCATCTCAAGCAGCATCCTAAGATTCTTCTGAAACTCTGAATAGTCTGATAAGCTGAATAACTTCATATTATCTTAAATCCTGTCACCTCACTACACACAAACTCCTCTTTGTGTTGGACAAGTTCCCAAAAACAACCATTCTAGGACCCAGTGGAAAAGTTTTGGTATTGTGAAAACATTTATTCTATGATTTCCCATCTTTTAAGTTTGTATTATGTGAGCAAATTAATAGAAGAGAAATGCATCAAGCTTTCCATAATAGAAAGACAATTACATTACGTCTGGCTCAGGAATTTCTGGAGACAAGGCACTAGAAGCTAGGAGAGTCTTCTGGCAAACTACTCCAGGAGCTTTGCTCTCTTCACATAGTCATCCCCCCACTGGCCACCCCTGCAGACAGTACTCTGGGACAGCCAGCCCCACTCTGTGATTTTTATCTTATTAATCCAACAAAGAACCTTCTNAGGGCTCTGTGCAACCTGCTCTAGTTGGGGATGTCCCTGCCCACTGCAGGGGGGTTGGACTAGATGACCTCCAGAGGTCCCTTCCAACCCTAACCATTCTAGGATTCTATGATTCTTATTCTAGCAGAGTAAAGTTTCTTCGTGACCTTTGGCTCAAAGCTTTTTGAAAATTCAAATATATCAGCCATATCAATCTTAGCCAAATGATTGTTGAATCCTTCAAAGAACTCTATCAAACCTGTTAGGCAGGAGAAATTATTATAAAACGTTTGAAGTAACATTTTTGCTTGCATTTAAGCACAGAGTACAAAAACCTCACCTTTCCCACATTCACTTACCGGGATTAACTGTGCTACTAATGCATATTAACATTGATCTTTGCATTCAATTTTCTCAGGATCTTCTTCCAGAATATCTTGTAAAAATAATTATCTTCCTTGGTAACACTCACTTTTAAATGATCTAAGTTAAGCTGAAAATCTTTGCACTGTGACAATAAACAACAGCTGTCAACATGCCAAATTCATACAAGAGAAACTGCAGGTACAAGGAAGCACTCATGCCTCCTAGTCCCTGGGCAAAAATGACCAACTTTGCCATAGGAGCTGATTGATCTACAACATGTTTAGCACAGAAATGTCTCCTTTATAAATATGCAGCTTAAATTATTTGTAAGCCTGACCCCTGCTGGTAATTTTCAGATGTTATAAAGTAGCATCTTTTTTTCCCCATTCCTGGAAGCTTCTAAAATGCCAAGGAGCAGCTTTCAGCACTGTCCAGGCCCTTAAAAAAGATCATCAATAATTTCCAGAAGAGATACACAGCTAGCAGGGATGGAGGATGCTGAAGAAGCAGGAGATTGAAAAGGTCAGGAAAAATGGAAATTCAAAATGGAATTAATGCTTTTAAGGGTGTGTTTCTAAATGGATTGCAGAACAGGCCACAAGAAGAGCAATGTTTTTCTCCGAGGAACAACAGCACAGCAGCTACTGAAAGGTCAGAGCCAGATACAAGACTCTCATCAGTACTTTCTCCATACTTGACATGCTGAATTTTAATTTAGGACACATTTCTCCCTACCCAGCCTCCCAAATAAGCTGTGATGTTGCCATTGTCTGCCTGCAGAACTCCTCACCACGTGGAGGTTGAAGTTCAGGCCTCTCAGATGCCCTTTCAAAATCATTTGTAGCAGAAAACGCCTCACAAAGATCTGACACAAGTGAGATGTAACAAGGGTAGGTTTAAGTCATTGTATTTATGTGTTATTTCACCTACAATTTTTAAGATTTAATAATTTCTTCATGCCCCACTGAGCCATTCCCTCGAGTCCTATTGCTGGTCACTAGAGAGAAGAGATCAACTCCTGCCCCTCCACTTCCCTTGATCAGGAAGCTGGAAACCACAGTGAGATCTCCCCTCAGTCTCCTCTCCTCCACATTGAACAAACCAAGTGAATTCAGCTGTTCCTTATACAGCTTCCCCTCTAGACCCTTCACCATCTTTGTGACCTCCTCTGGATGCTCTCCAACAGCTTCATATCCTTCTGATATTGTGGTGCCCCAGCCTCATGCACCCCAAGACATTGCTGGCTCTTTTGGCTTCCAGAACACACTGTCACCTCACTGTAACTGCTGTAACCTCTTTGGACCAGAGAAGTTTTTAGGACTGACTAGTGCTTTCACTACTTACTTCTAACTTATTTTTAACACTGTTAAGTGTCCTGGATCTCTAGTGGGAAAGCATTAAGAACCATTAGCAGTTTTTGCTATTCTAGTTTTGCTTTCCAGCCCTGGGGAACTCTTCCCAATGGCAAAGATAGAGAAGCAAGGGAAATCCTATCTATATATAAACACAGCAAAACATTTGCAGCTGGTGGTTAAGATATGGCAGTCAAATACTGAAAAAAATTTACTTGTTTGGCACTTGAATTTTTTTCATTTATGTAAAATTCAGGTACAGAGCCAACTGTTTACTGCTTTTGGATGCACCAACATCCTCGTAGGCAGCCTTAGTCAGCATGCACCTTGTGCTTATTGTGTCCAGGGACATCCACACAAGATATGTGATGTTATTTTATCACCAATTTGCAAACCTCAACTTGTTACATATGGGAGTTACTTTCAGGTAGGGAGAACAACCCAAGATAAATTAATGTGAGGAGGACAGCAAGTAATGTACAGAAACATCTGGCTACAGCACAACCATCTATCAACTTAATGTTTGGCCCCAAGTGAATGCTGGTGTCCCTTTTAAAAGCAGCCTTGTGGTATGTGGAAGGAAGAAACATCAGTTACTTTCTGAAATATTGACAACATTCTCAAGTTTTGTGATACAGGGAAAAATAGTTTGGATTAATTTCTGGAGAATTTATCAAGCACTTCTCCATAAAGGGGTTTGAAAACACAAAAATATTTAAACTGTCTGCAAAAATATGCTATTAACTTCAAAAAGTGCAGTTAGTTAGAAGAGACTTAGCTGAAAAGTAAAATCACTGAACTGAATTTGTTCTGTTCTAGCTTAAAGCAGAACATTTGCAAAGATCTCTTTGTATTTCTGGAAGACTTTTCCTGCATCAGATGCAGCCAGGTTAACCCAGAGTCAAAGGCTCCACAGGCACAAGGTAAATTCAAGCCACCTCCACAGCCTTTCACAAGATCAAATTTCCTGTAAGAATAAAGATTCATTGGCATTTGCTCAGACTTCTGGATCTTTCACTTCCAAAAGCTGAGCTTTAACTGGCCTCCACTTCATGTTTCACTGTCCCAAATTAGAAGAAGGAACATGAAAATAAGTTCTACAGCCTCAGGTCTCTGGAAATGACACTTGTGAGAATCAGGAGCCATCTCACCACGTGTGTTCAGTCTATCCAGTGTTTTGATAGTGAACAACAGCTGCTAGGGAGAAAGGCCAGGCTGCTCCTGTTGTAGAAAGGAAGAAGGGAAGAATCTGATTTTCAGCAGCATCTAGGCACTTCCAAAAGTCTCTCTCAGTCCAGAGCTTTTCAGTGGAGTTAACCAGTGACAACTCCCTACCATCACCCCTTAATCTCTTTTATTCACTGTTAATGTTCTCAGATGTGTTCTGTGATTGCCTGTACAGCAGCATGGCTATTGCCCATGAGGACAGGCCTCACAGAGGCCCCATCTGTGAAGAGGACATGGCCATGTGGAAAAGCTATTGCTGAAAAGGAAGCTATTGAATGGAGCAGAAAATGTATGTGTTGGGAAGATGCTATTAAGGGATCCAGATGGCATTGAGATGGTGTTAGGAGCAGAGCAGACAGTATTCCAGCAAGTGTGACTAATAGGCATTGGCAAGGACATGAATTTCTTTTGAATTACTGTAACTCTACCCAGTCACTAAATCCACAGAAAACATTTAGGATTTACTGGGGTTGTAGTTTGACAGCAGAAAGAAAAAGTTCAGATTTGTTCCAGCTGAAAAGGTCCTTCAGCTGTTGTCTCTTAAGTCTTTAGTGACATTCTTTTAAAATATATTACTTTTATTTGAAGGTTCAGAAACACTACTTTCTGCACCATTATCACCTTCCCTCTAAAAGGTGCTAATGCCTAAATACTCTCTGCTTTGCTATACCCCCACAGTGCAGGAACTCAACAGTTTGACCACTTTTTCTTTCCATGAGATCTGCAGAATATAAACAAATATTATTTCAGAGGGAGTAGCAAGAAATGTGAGAAATGACAGCATTAGCACTGGCTTTTATTGTCTCTTCAGAAAAGACGATGCTGGGAGAGAGTTTCACATTTAAAGTTATAAAAGGTCTGACGAAAGCACACTTTGTTCTCAAGAGAAGGAGGAAAAACTGATAAAGTCTTTCAAGTTTCTCACTGAAAATTTACTTTCCATACTAAAGAAAAATGAGACAAAAGATAGACTTTTAAAAGCTCTCATTCGCTCACAGGAGGTGAATACAGATTCAAAGGATTAATATGGAGGGTTTTTTTCCCCTTCTTTATGTCTCTCCTGCTTTTGTTTCCAGAAGTTAGCTTCTAACCACAGGGTATATATGGAAACACCTGGGGGCTCACAGTCCATTCCTGCTCTGTAGACTCCCCTCAATGGCTTCTGCTAGTTTTCCTCTATTTTTCACATTCCTTCATGGCAGCAGCTCAGTCCAGAAGAGCAGACACATTGTACTGTATGTTAATGGGATTTCCAAGACCACAAATGCTACAGAAATGAGTATAACTCCCTCATAAGCTGTGGCATTTCTTCCCCCACTTCCCAATTTGAAAGTCTGCATTCTTCCCTGTTTTCTGGCAGTGGTCTGTAGAAGGAAGGAGTAACAGTGAAGTTCATATTGTTTGCCTCTCCATAGCACTACATAAAATTAAGTAACCTAGTCCTGTTGAGTCCCATGAGGACACAGGAGGAGAACAAGCACAGTAGACCTAATTCCCTTCCTACACTAATCTCTGTTCTCCTCCAAACCCCTTCTGTTTTTGAATCACAGCTACCCAATTTGCCTCTGCTGTATTGGAAGGACATGTCCAGCCATGCCATGAGGAGTGCTCTGGTGTGAACCCCAAAAGCCTGGGGGAAGATAGCGATTTATCTTGTGCTCCTTTGAGAAGAAGCCTCTTCTATGAAGAAAGAATTTGGCCCAGATTCTTGTCCAATACACAGATAACGCTAGAAAACAAAAAATAAGACCCAACCATAACCTTTGACTGCTTAAGTCTAGAAGTATAAGAAAAAAATCTTTATGGAGCTGATTCTGCAATGTTGCATGGAGTGCTTGAGAGTCTGAGAAGACATCTGAAGCAGTAACAGCAGCCAATAGGAGGGGAAAAGGCACAGGGACTGGATTCCCAGTTCTCCAGCAAAGAGAGCTCCAGCAGAAAGAGAACACTTTGCAGCAAGTCATTTGCTGCTAGAGCTTAGCAGTGAAAGGGGTGATTAAAACCAAACAAATCCAAGCTTTTTGGAACAGCTCTGTAGCTAAATGACTAGCATCAGGGCCTGGGACAAGGATTTAAATCAGCCATAACAACAAAAAGTGGTTCAGTTAAAAGAGACAGACAAAACAGCCTAGATTAGATCCTGGGACTGCAGCTTCTGTGCATCCATAGCCTCAGGAGCATGTGGCACTGAAATGGGAAAGAGAAGAAAAGACAAAATAGCACCGTGAAACAACTGCAGAAGCTTAGCCTCTTTTGCTGAAGCAGCTTTCAGGGTACAGCTCATCACTGGAGAGCAGCTCTGCACCATCAACAGCTTTACTAGGAACAGGCCTGTGTTTCTGTCGTGCTGTGTGTGAAAGGCATGACACCATTTCATGAAAGGAGGAGAGAGATGAGATCAGTAGTCAAAGAAATTCTTTAAAAATAAAGACAGAAAAAACATTACCTAGGGCAGTTTAGAGCTACCTTTGAGCAGAACCAAACACCACAGTCCCATACCAAGCAGGTACTTGGGAAGCTCCACTTGTCCCTGCCCAGGAAATAGGTTTTAATTCAGGGCAAAGCCAGACATCTCTATCCCCACTTCCAAGAGCATTCCACACCACAAAATGGTCCTGGACTATGTGGCAATCCAGCTGTTTCCCCTACACATGCAGTCCCTGAAGCTGCTTAATTAATAGCTGGCAAATGCTGTTCATTGAAGATAAACACTGAATAATGAGTCTTGGAGATGAAAATAAAGAGACTGAAGTCTCCTACATGAAAGGGTGCTGCAGCTCATGCCAACCCAGGGAGGGACAGTCCGAGAAAGTACTGCAGAAACACTCTGAAAACCTTCAGCTCCCAGAAGACAGCAAACAGGATGCTGGCTTTACTGATATAGAGGCACATTATTAATCAGGAGTGACAGGTTTAATGTTGCTGAGGAGGTGCTGAATACTTCTGCAGCAGTATAAACATCAGAGGGTCTAGGTGCACCTTAGCAAAGGAAAAACCTGAACAAGCTCAGGACAAACAAACATCCACAATATGCAAAAGCAGATGGAGACAGGTTTATCCTCCTGAAAAAAGGAAGCCATGGTATACTAGCCTTTACCAGAATTCAAACACGTAACAGAATAAAAAAGGGAGATGTATGCCTTGGGTCTCCAGAACTATTACACCACCTTGAGGGAACTATAGGAGTGAGTCTCTAAGATTAGATGTAGAGCCCTAAAACGTATTGGAATAGCTTAGGTGAACACGTGTTATTTCCAAACACCTCCCTCAGCTATGGAATTGGGCTTTCAAAGCTGTAAAGCAAGCTCCAGAGGCAACACACAGGAGCAAAGTCATAACATACAAGCCAGTAATTTCTGCTTTCTGCAATATTCTGCTTTCTGCAAAATCTTGCTTTCAGTCCTACGAGGCAGTAACACTTCATAGTGATGGATCTGAAAATATTGAAGAATTAGGAAGTGAAGCTCCAGCCCAAGTTACATCAGCTGAGAACAAAAAACCTCAGCCTGTCAAGATCTGATATGCTCAGCTTAAATAAAAGGAACTTTATATTAAACATTCAGAAACAGGTGAACTTTTCTGTGCTCAGTATTTATTGTGTCACCTGCTTTGGAATGGAAGCTGTAAATGCTTTAATAAATACATGGAAAGGTTGTCTAGCTTCACTGTAGCTTGTGTGAATGCTCTTGTATCCTCTACTGAAACACTGTTTTGTAACTTCTCTTTCACTGAATCACAACAGGTACCCCTCTGCCATCTGCAGCAATGCACAGGGGGGAACATCCCTCTTTTATCTCCACTGCTACATGCACGTTAGTATTACAAAAGCTGGATTCTAAACCTCTCCATACACATGCCAACAGATCCTGTATTTACAGTTGAGATTTAGTCCAAATAAGAAACAACGTTGTTTCCACAGGAAATTCAACAGGGGGAATAGTGACAGAGGAGCCAGTCTTAGGAATTAACTGAGAGAAAGAGACACCAAACATTAAAAGAGCCTGCAGCCTCCCAAAAGGTAGAAAAGCTTATAAAGTATCTAAATGCAGGAAAGATCAGGGGCTGAGGCTTTCTGTTAATGCTTTATGGATTTCTCATGTTCATAAAAGCTGATGGGCAAATAAAAAGCCTGTTTGGGAAAAGAATATCCTACTTCAGAACTACAAGGAAACATCTTCTGATCGATGCTGCCATGCTGCTCCCTGAACAGCAGCAGGTTATACTCATATACTTCTTCACACATTGTAGCATGGTAAGGTCCTGTACCTGGGTTGCTCTACCATGAGATGACAATAACCAGAGTATGCAGTGAAACTGCCCTGGGCATTTCCCTTCTCACTAGTACCACTGAGTAGAAAATAGTAGAATCTTCTCAGCCTTCCCCTTGCTTTGCTTACCTGAGCATGTCAACCTCCTCCTTGGTGACAATGGTACTTTGCTCAGCTGTGTTTTGTTGAGACTTTAGGGCCTTCATCTCCACCTCCAGCTGCAGAAGAGAAAAGGTGTTAGTTCCTCCAGTACTAATAAGGGTACACATGAACAGCAAAGGGAGGAGGAGGAAGAAATCATGATGTTCTGCACAGGTCAGACCTTTCTCAGGATATGGACATGAAGCACAACTGTTCATGTGTTGAATGTCAAAACCTCAGTTAACCCTGCTGCCCTCTGCAATCTCTTTTGCCTTCCCCAATGTTTTTTTCCAAGGTAGACAGGCACAGAAAGTTGATTGTTTCTAAGCAAAGCTTCTGCTTCTCTTCCAGATATTTCCCCAACCTGTCCCCCCATGGCTAATGAGATTCAGAGAATTAACTGTGTGCTTTAGGAGTTTGCTGGTACCCAAGATTCAGTATTGACAGTGTAACCTCATTTAGCTTCAATTCCTCCCCAGAAGAAATGAAGCACAGGATTATCCTGTCTTGTCCAGGACAACTCTGAGACACATACACTGAATCCAAAAGACTGGGGAATATTCCCAGCACTTTCCAATATACACTTCCAGCTCAGCCTGCTCAGGTAGCTGTGGTGGAACAAATTAAGAATACTTTCTGCCTCTGGCCTTGTTTGGAAAGGAGCTCACAAGAGAGCACTTCAAAACACTACAGGCATGAAAACTTCTTACTCAGACTCTACCATTCCCAGGATTCCTGATTTTATGGGTATCTGTAGCCCTAATTCAGCTATCAAGACAATGCACAGATTGATAAACTACATATGTTATTTCTTTCTAAACCCCTCAGAAAATGATTTATTATAAAGTGCAAGCAGAGACAAACTACCTAGAGGATACTCAAACTTCTGTTCCAGTATTGTCTCCCAGCTTCGACCTCCTTCACACTCACCCTTCAGATTTTGCATTTCCTTTTGTCATCTGTCTTTAAGCAGCTAGAGACTAATTATCCTAATAAATCTATTGACAGAAACTATATTTTTTTACTTAGGAGGAAAACAATCAGCAATCCAGCCCTAATTATAAATGCAAAACTTATGACCACAGAGAGCTCAGTGCTCAGCATCAGGGAAATAATCCATTAATACAGCATTCCTTTCAACAGCACTGATTAGAACTGGAGAAAAAAAATCTGATTGCAATGGCAAACTTCATGCAAAGACAGCAGGCTGGCAGAAACTCCCCAGTCCTACAAGGAAGAGGAACATTTTGACACGTGCAGTCATATTGCTCAGCCAGAACTGAAATTTTGACACATTGTTTCTTTGCCCTTCCATGCTAACTAGAAAAGACAGACAGAGCATGGCAGCACTGTTAGCAGAAAAGGGCAGGAAAGGATGGTTGGATTGTTCTCCCTCCCCTTTCTGATACCACAGGGACAGAAGAGAGAGGGTAGAAAAGAGGTTTTTAGCCAAATTATTTCCCCCTGCCCCCTCCCACCTGTCAAAAGGCATCCAGGAAGAAAAAAAAATAAGCAAAGGTCCACCTGCATCATCAGGCTGTACAAATGTTAATGTATATTAGCTGCCTGATAAGATTATCACAGCCAGCAATGCTTCCCTCAATTTTCTGATTACTGAGCTTATCTCTCCCAGCTCAGCCCATCACAGATGGCTGAGGATAAAGCAAGCACACCAGATAATTCCAGGAATGTGAATAAAAGGTACTGGGATGGGAAGCAGGCTTCAATTCCAACCTACTAGCAGGAAAACACTCATTATATCTCCCGTTTCCTGCACTACTGAAGCCTGGATGTGTTTGCTATTAAAGAGTTTTGTGCTGCTTTCTGGACTGCATGTGGACAGCATTTGAAGATGGAAGGGCTGGTAAATATGTTATTTATCAGAGGCTAAGTGAGCTCAGCCTTGAGTCCAACTGCCACCTGCTCACCGACAGGAGCAGATAAATCACAGCCACCTTTTCGGGGGAGAAAGGGAGATGGAGGGAGGGAGTGGGTGAGTAATCTGCTGCTGTGATCTGGGGTCTCTTGTGTTGGCTGCAAAGAGAGGGAAAAATGGAGTGTCTAATGGGAAAAGGAGATGGGAGAGTGAATGCACACATGCTCTAGTGACTGCTGCCCTGGAAAGCATCCCTGCAGGTCTCACCTGATATCCAGCAGTGACAAATTAGTGCCAGAGAGGCTCAGTGGCAGCATGATGAGATTCTGCTGGGTTTCTAAGAATAAGTTGTTGAAGGAGAACAAGGAGTGAAGGGCACTGAGACCATAAGGGCATTTTATGTAATTTCTGTGTTCTCCCAATTTTCAAGAGCCAAATCTAGCTGGACTGAAAAGCTGATGTGCCTGACATGAGAAGGGAGAGGAGGGCACAGTAACATCTTCACAGATGAAACTAGCTTAAGCAGTTAAATATTGCCACAGATCTGCTTCCTAAAACTAGGATTAAATCTACTGGAGAGTTTCAAGCTCAGGCCATGGCACAACTTTGTGCCACAAAAAACTATTGGCATTAAAATCTCACTAGTAGCCTATGGGGAAAAAAAAAAAAGTAAAACAACTAAGGTATGAAATATTTCATTCCAAACATGCTCCTTGTTTTCTTCAATTTTTAGGGTTTCAGTGAGGAAAACATTCCTGCTTGCCAATCTGACAGAAGGTATTAAAAATGTTATTTGTGTCTTTTCCAGGGCAAAAAAAGACAGTTGAGGTAAGATGGAGTGGATTATTTTTGGGATCCAGCTCTACTTTTGTGAGGGCAGCACAGTGCAGGCAAAGAGGTCTTCACAAAACAAAAAATGAAGAGAACAGTAAAAAAGAGCAAGAGATAAAGAATCCATTGATAAAAGCTTCCTCCTAGTTGCACTTTTGCCTGATGGACAATCCCAGCAGAACATGATCTCCCCAGTCTCTGGTCAAACCTGGCACACTCCATCAGTGTAATGCTGTGTTAGGCATTGCCACTAGCCTCTGCTCTGGCTGAACCTTCACTGCACTTCTGCTCATCATGCAGTCAAGAGAGAAAGCAGAGAAAAGAGAAAGAAACACAGCAGAACTGAATAAGGGAAAGAAGCAACAGGAGGGCAGTAATAGGAGAAATACAAACCCATATTCTGCACCATTTTCAGCACTATGTGCAAGACTGAAAGGTCAGGAGGTTACCAAGACCTTTGACACAGCCTATCAGGATAGCTCCAAGGACAGGGTGACAAGCATGGAATAACTGATCACAGTAGCAGAGTTTTTCCTTCCTGTCCAATTGTCTCCTTGGTACCACTGGCAATAGGCACAGTCTGAAAATCCCTTGTGGTCTCCTGTGGCCCCTGGTGCCATAACTGTGCCCACAGCAGAGGGAGCATTAAACTCATTGCCCACGGGAAAGTGTGGGGAGTGATACCCATGTTCCTAGAATCCTTGGATGGGGAGGATGAGCTCATTAGCCTTCTGGCAATCATCCTAGGAGAAGGACAACTCTGATTCTAAACCTGGGCAGATGGAGCTCGTTTAGCCCTGTAAGGCCTTCCAGCTAAGAGGTTAAACCTCCATCCTAAGGACTCCATCACATCCCTTTTCCTGAATTAGTTTCCAGTCCTTGTCTCTCCTCTTCACCAAATGCCACCTTCAGCAGGCATTTTCTGCTTTTTGGACTAACTCAATATTCCTGCCTAAACTCTTCCAATTTTTATCAATAATTTTATATAACTAGCTGAGTTAAACTTTCATTACTTGGAATACATTAAACTAGTAGAAGCCATTATCTAGCAGAGAGGGGAAAAGGGCTGTTCAAATTACAGCTCATTGCTACATTCCCCCATTCAGTACCAAATGACCTAGGTCAGGCTTGGATCCTTTAGCTCTCTTTTATGTTGATCTGGCTCTTTTAACTAGCACTGAGAGCAGAGGGAGAATGTTGTCCTGAAATACAGCACTACTCTCATCCTGAAAACTGCACAAGAGGGGCCTAAGCACCTACAACTTCTGCAGGAGCTTCAGGGTTAATATCACCCAGGATCAGACCCCCCCCAGCAATACCCACGCTGTACAGAACACTAGCAACTCAAAAAGAAACCAAGCTATTACTTTAAGATTTTAAGTTATCCAAGTTTTACATGACACTAAAAAAGGCAGAAAAATGAGTAATGTTAGTGCTCATGACTTGTGAATAAAAGGCATAACAGGTACTTAACATTTTGACTATGCAATGTTCTCAGAATATACTGAATCCTCTTGCTCTCAACCTAAAATGGTCCTGTTTATCCCAACCCTTTTCTGCTCTCTTTCACTTCATAAGCATGAATTTTAGTGCTCTCAATAGAAAAAATAGAATAATTTTTGAATGTCCATTTCCACAAATATGTAAGCAACCCAGAAGAGGAAATAAAAATACATTTTTCTGAAATAAGTACTGTCATCCCTATTCACAAACTGAGAAAGAGAGGAAGGAAGAAGATGGATGGATTTTTATCTGGTGCTTAATTAAATGAAATACCATTCTTCTTTCAGCTTTAGTTTTGAACCTGCCTGGACAGGATTTCAAGATGGTGATGCTCCTCTAAGTGTTAATGACATAGCAAACACCCATAGCAGTGTAAGAAATACATTCCTTGCTGGTTCTCTCTTCTGTAGGGATTATTTAAAGATATAAGAGATGACAGGAGAAACAGAATACTATAAATTCATCTGCTCACATCTAGAAGAAACAAAACTTTACTTTAAAGAGTTGATTTTCTTGGTATATTTCTGGCATTTGTCATTTTTGACCCATAGTTGTCCACTCCAAAACAAGTATTCTTAGCCTCTGCAATGCCATGGACTTGCTGCTCCTCCCACCTGATTCCAGTGGTCATGAAGACAAACCTTCCCAAAGTATCCTACTGACCACTACTGTCCAGACCCAACTTCAAAACAAGACTTATCAGGAGACTCAAACTTCTACATCAAACCAGTCCCCCTTGAATACCACATCCCTGAACTTCTGAAAAGAATTAACACACTGCCTAAAATAATGACCAAATCAATGCTCAGGTGCCACATTTTGGGTAGTAAAGGACTCAAAATCTCGAGAATTTCAACTCAGTGCTAAAGTTAGGCTTTGCACGTTGCCAAAAAGGGGCTGGTTTATTCACCCACATCATGTACACACATTGCATAGAACACATGCTGGAGACATACAGTTATTATTTGAATAATGAGTGCATTTTAGTGAGGGGCTGATACAGCAATCTTGTCCTGATGAAGTGTGTCTGCACGTCATTCAGCATTCTTGGAACTGTAAAAAGCAGGAAACGCTGAATCCATTATAAATGTCTAAAGGTTTAGTTAACAATGGGCTGATGCAACATCCTTTGAAAGGCCTTCCTCAGCGAAAGAGCTGATTTTAAAAGGCAGAGATAAATAGGAACTGAATTGCATGGTGCCAGCATGGGAAGGTGAATTGAGAGGTTATGTTTGACTACAAGTTTCAACACAATTCAAGAAGCTATTTAAATACATAAATATTTAAATGTACGAAAACCAAGCAGACTTGGAAAGGAAGAGTGTAAGCTAAAATAGGCAGGAACAGAGAAATGGGACCCTGCGTATGACCCATATGCTGAGGTTTGAAAACAGGGAAACTACTCTTCCCCAGGAGCTTGATATGCCAGTTTACTAGTGATGCTACTTCTGCTTCTCCTCAAGGGGTGTAGCAGTGACTAAGGATCTTATTTGCCTCTCTGCCCCCAGAGCAGCATTGCAAGCTTGGTGACCTCCTGTTGTCTATAAGCTTGTAACTCTGGCATCAGGACAGAAATCAAACATGCATGAACACCAGAGAGCTTAATTTGGGTATCCAGCAGTACTACAAGGCAGGAAGACACCATGCTGAGCACTGCAAAAGCAGTATCATCTCTTCCATACACCCAAACCACTGACATTCTGAAGGGCTGCTCCCCTGAAACATCTGCAGAGAAGCACACTTGGGGAGAACTAAGCCTCACCAGGTTTCTTACTGAACTTCTCTCTTCTTCAAAGACATAGGACATCACTTGCAAAACAAAATATTAATTGCCATTTACAAACAGGCTAAACAGCCCAGCATTAGATGGCATGTTTTCTTGGGGAAATAAATCCTTTGTGACAGAGTAAAACAAAAGCAATAAAGCCCAAGTAAATAAGTCAATTAAAAGTGGTTTGGAACTACCTATTTCCCATTTGGATGAAGCAAAAAACTATTCCACCACCCCTTTAAAGACCAAGTTCAGCTGGATCAAAGCTGTCAGTCTCTTGAGTTACCCAATCTGTGACAAACTTGGTGTGCTTTTATCACCTAGACGACAGAGCTAGAAGCAACCTTCCAGCAAAGTTTCCTAAAAAATGTACTCATGCATATATATATTATTGTAGCTACACACAAACTGGGAAATGGGCATATGCTGACTTCTGCTTCTCTTCAATACAGTCTGGATTGGGGCTTTTTTTCCCTCCTGTTGCAGTAAAAAAGAGAGCAATTTTTCAAGTTTATACTGAATGTCATTCTATTTCATTTCCAAATATAATCTCCCAGAGAGAAGGTTCCCCTGCCCTATTTCCAATCTCTAAAGTTAATACACAAATTTATATTCCTTTCTCCCACTCGGTCTCCTAAATTAAGAGGAGTAATTACTAGGAAAGCTGGCTACAAACGAATAAAGTGCCAAGGGAGAAGGAGCTGTCACCGCTGGACGTCTGCAGCAGCCACCCCTCCTCTCTCTCCCATCCCTGGAGGATCCTGCTTATGAGGCAGTTTCTATCTTTCCCATTAGCAGGGGTAGCTCACACACAGCAGCAGACACCAAGCCCTCCTTTGCCAAGCAGGACAATCACAGGGAACAAAATTACAAAATTAACTTCAGCCTGTTGAGGAGCCACTGCTGCTTGCAAGGATGATTCCTCCCAAATTCCTCTCTTGCCTCTCCCCAGCTCTGCTAACCTCTCAGGTGACATCAGGTTTCCTTAATAACGGTGGAGAAACTCAGATCTGAGATCTAAAAATTCAGCCCCAGTCTCATCCCCCTCTCTCCTCTCCCCATCTCCAGCACCCTCTCAAAAGGAAGATTGATTATTATAATCAGACTTAGCTCTGACACAGCATTTGCATTTTCAAAGCACAGCATAGTCATTAACTAATTCATCTAGCCCAAGGGAGCCCTAACGAGCTTTCACCTCTCTCCCCTCTGATTCCCAATTTGCAGGCAGTCCCCTGCTCTCCTTCAAACACCTCCCCCTCTACACTGTGCTTCTGCAAAGTGCAACTTGGTGAAACTCCAGACAAGCTCAGTGAGGCAAACTCAGCCCTGCTCCAAAGGATCAAGCAGCTGAAGAGGATAAATGCACAGACACCTGATTTAAACTACTTATCCAAAGATTTCCATATGAAATCACAATGGTATAGGCTATTACAGGGAACAGTTTCTGTTCTGCGAAGTAAGGTCAATGCCACTGGGGTCCAAAACTAGCAGCATCAACCATGAGCCTGAGCTGCATGCCCAGCTGCAAGCATGTGAAGAAGGAAGCATCACCACACTCTCCAAACCCCCAGCCTCCTCCACATCCCATCCAAAGAGCTCTTCCCCAAATACCTACAGTGCACCTTTGCCTCAGGATTCAGCCTCCTGCCCCTAGTTAAGCTTCTTCTCACACCTCAGTGTTGCCAGATACCAACAACCCTCCCTGCTCACCCACCTCCCTTCACTCATCTCCATATTCTGCCCCAGCAGAACAGCAGAGCCCTGCACCCATACCCTGCACCCATGGGTGCTCCAGCCAACAGCAGATATTGTTTATGAGCAATAAAGTCCAATTGGAATTGCTAAACCTGTACTCAGATGATCCATTTCAAATACTCCTGTCTGGAGTATCCAAGCGAAACAAACAAACCAGAAAATATTTATTTTCTCTCTTGCTTTTTACTCTACAGCAAACAGGGCTGTTACCTGAGCAAGGATAATGTAACAGTACTGGTACTGTTACCTTGTGCAGCTACACACTAGGGATCAAGACTCAGTACTTCAGCTGGAGGTGCAGAAGGATGTGCAAAGCCCTACAGCTCTCACAGGCACAGTCTGAAAATCACTTGTGGTCTCCTGTGGCCCCTGGTGCCATAACTGTGCCGACAGCAGAGGGAGCATTAAACTCATTGCCCACACTAAGTGTGGGGAGTGATACCCATGTTCCTAGAATCCTTGAATGGGCAGGATGTGCTCATTAGCCTTCTGGCAGTCATCCTAGGAGAAGGACAACTCTGATTCCAAACCCGGGCAGATGGAGCTCGTTTAGCCCTGTAAGGCCTTCCAGCTAAGAGAAGGACACTCTAATAAAACCTTCATCCTAAGGACTTGGCTACCAGTGTCCAAGCTTGCTAGGCCCTGGCAGATGAACCTTAGGACTAAAGAGTGGGTCCAGCTCTGCACATGCTGTGTCTCACCTAAAAAAAATCCATTGCTCAGGCTCGAGGGTGCTATCCACTATCCTCTTTTTATCAGCACGCTTGGAAAAGGCGCTGAGGAGGAGCGTGGATGGAGCCCTCCCTGGATCTGCGTTCACGAAGCCTAGCCATACATACATACAGCTCTCAACAGTCTGAATGCTCCAGTTGACCCATTCAGTGTAACCCTTGGGGTCCTTTTTACCCACAAGTGGTATTTTCAAAACCATACACAGCTCTGGAAGGAGCCTGTCTTGTTGGAAGGACAGATGCTCTGCTGCTGCTACAGCATGCCTGAAGGCAAGTGCCCTGCTCACCAGCAGAGACCCCATGTCAACAGCAAGTAATGTGTACCAGTCATCATGTGGGTACCAACTTAGGATTGTTTTAACAGCTGTGTCTTCTTGAGCTTTGTCCCCCCCCCGCCCCCACACACACACACACTTTATGCTGTATTTATTTCTTTTTGGTACTTTCAGATGAGTGCAAGATGTGACAGTTTGGAAATAAGCACTACGGCCATTTCCTCAGGATGGAAGCTGCTTCAGATCTCAAGATGAACAAAACTGGAATCACAGGGAAGAAGAGCAAATATCCTGTGCAAGAGACTCACTGAACAAGGGATCTGGAGATGCTGATTTAAACCTACGGTTTATTCAGATATAATTACATATTTCAGCTGTCACTCCCAGAGGAAGGAGCAGACAAGGGATCTCTTCCTCTCCACCTTGCTGCAGCCCTGTTCTGTCCATGCTCCAAGGCACTGCTATGAAATCTCACCACCACCACACGATGGCAAAAACCCCTGACAGCCCCATGCCCAAACCCCCTCTCTTTGCTCCAGCAGCTCATTCTGCAGAAGGCTCATCTAATTTCCATGTTCATTCAGCTCAGAGCCTCTCTGCTGTTATCAGCCTCGCTCCACTACTTTCACCAGCATGTAGATGACTGTTTCCTTTAATTACTACTGAAAGCTCCTCCCACCAGGGAGAGCAAAACAGCTGGTGTCCACCCAGAGAAGGCAACTCTGGATTAATTAGCCTTAAATGGCTGACACCTCCTAACCATTGCTCCTGGTTAGAACAGCAAAACATACAGTAACAGTCTCTTTAGAGAACCTGTCAAGGCATCAGACTGAATGTGCCCCAGCACTGGTGCAATGGAGTTGTCTGCTTTTGAGAAGAGCATCTCACAGGTCACTTCTTTCATGCAGTTGTAGGCACTTTTGCTAGAAGCAAGTCTTCTAGCAGCTGTAATTCACAAGCAAAGCAATCAACATATCTGTAAATATGTCATACCTCCTCTGTACAAAGTTTGAACACAGTTTGTTTCCTGAAAATATACCCCTGAGGAGTTCCTGGAGCATTCAGTTAACAATTCTAATTAAATGGTAGCTCCTAATCCCACTTCTCACTCTCCCCATCAGTTTTCTTGTTGAAAAATCATCACATTGTAACAGCCAGAGAAGAATCTATGCATTTTACCAACCACCTGGAAAGATCAAAGGGGAAAGGAAAGAGGAATCTCACATCCATTTTTGTTCCTTCATCTCTTAACATAGATACAGTGGAATCAATCTCTGCTTAATATTGTAAGAGAGCACAGGAGCCTTCACTGAGTGCTAGACTTGAAAACTGAACTTAATCCTCTTGCTCTGACTCACCTGGAACAACCCACAGCCTGTACTTCAACATACTTTTGAACAGCTCTTGCTCCTATTGCAGCTCCAACCCAAGTCTGCAGCTCACTACAGCTGGCAGCACTGTTTTCTGGCATGTCTCAGAAGAGAGAGGGAGAGGGAGCAGGAGCTAGCTGAGAGCTTCATGCTCAAGGTGCCTTCTGAACCCCCAGAGATAGGAAATACGAGAACAGGGCAAGGGATACAGCTGCAGGAAAGCAGTAGCTCTCTAAACAAAGCCTCTCAGTTGCCCTCAAGGAATGGCAGATGCCTGAAGGAGTCTTGTTCCTCAAACCCTTCCCCAAAGCACAGGCTAAGAGCTGCAGATGGAAGGTTTTCTAGCTAAATGACCCATTCTGAGGCCCTTCTGCAACAACAAGCAGTGGTCTTTTAATGCACAAGAAGTGGGAAATCTCTCCTCATGCCAAAAAGCAAAGGTTACAGGGCCCTGCCAAGACTGCTCTGCCCATCAGAGCCTCTTAGGATTATTCCTGCAGTCCCCTTCAGTTGCCAGCAGGCAACCACAGAATAAAAAGCAAAAAGCAATTCCCTCTCAAATACTGTATGTTCAGTCCTGGTGCCAAAGCAGAAAGCTGGCATTTTAACCTTTGGTGAACATGTTCTTGCTGCCACCAACATAAACTCTGAGGTCCAGCTCAGAGGGGAGGGAAGGTGTAATAGTTATACAGTGGATGACATTAGCACCAAGCAGAGCATCGACAGGACAAGGCCTGGCAGGAGCTCCATTTTATCCAGCCAGTCTTTAGAGGTTAATGAAATATTCATAAATAAGTTAAAATTCTCCTGACAAGCTAGATCCTGTAGTACAACAAAGAGTTGTCAGCCTCAATTAAGCGATTCCAAAGAGGCAGGACACTGCCATTCATTATTTACCAAGAGGTCACAAGAAAAATTCTGCTCTATGATCTTTCTTCTCTCTGTGGATAAATTAAGGTTTTACAGCTCCTGCTGGAGGACCCTGCTGCCCTGACAGAATGGCTCAGAGAGACCCCAGCCTGCCACCACTACTACCTACCCCCAGCATCCTTCAGCCAAAGCCAAAAAATCACTGGGAACAAGCTCTTCTAAGGGTACTGAGATACAAAAAGATCAAAAGGAAAACAAATAACATAGCAAGCTGATTACACTGTCAGTGCAAGGACTAAGATAGTCTTGAAACTTCTTGTTTTTTAAGCCTTTATCTCCCTTTTTGTAGGCACAAAGCCAGCCCTGGGCAAGAAGAAAGAAAAGCATCCAGCACCCTTTGATCTGCAGGCACATCCACTGAACATGCCCTCAACACCCCTCCTAGATCCCACAGCTAGAGATCTTATTTTCTCTCATGCTCAGGATAAACTGTGCCTACAGAACTGCATTTCTCAGCTCAGATATCTCAGATGGCCCTCTTCTGATGCAGGTACAACTTCCCAGGACTGTGAAAGCAGGGGGAAACTGGTCTCCATCCTCTTTCACAAGAAAGTTGCAGATGAATAATTACTCTGTCCCATCCTAACATGACTACTCAACAGATCAAGTCTTCCTTTCCCTCTCTGGACATGCACTGGAAGGATATGTTTCTTCTACAGCTTCTTCAAGCTGTCATTTAGGCAAAGCAGAAAAAAGAAGAAATTATTAATGACCTGTACCCTGGAGAAAATCTTAGTTCAACGAAATTGATCCATGTGAATCTCAGGTAGCCCATAAACTACTTACAGATTTCTATGAGGGTGGATGGAGACTAGCAAAGCACAATACCTGCATGGATATGAATTACATTTTATTTTACCAAGTAACTCAGTATAACTCAGATTTTACAGTAACAACAGCAACACTGACCACTCTAACTGCAGCACAGCAGTGTCCTCTGCATAGAACAATCCATCCTCTCCTCTGCTCAACAACTGAATGGAAAAAAGCCCTACCCCTTTTTACCTCCCCAGTCCTTGTTCCAGTTATAATCCTACAATGCAAAGGAGAGAGCACATTATTAACTCTCAGCCTATTTCCAAGCTGGAAAGTGGAACAGTCACTGTCAGCCTTTTCACCAAAAAGCAGCCTGTTGTGTTTGTCCATACAGCTCAGGTACTATGGAGGTCTCTCCAAACGATGGGCTGAGAATTAGATCCATGCCAATGCATCCCATCTGAGCTTGAATTGCTGTGCAGGCTCAGGCCAGACTATTTCCACAGTCTAGCAGTACCTGTCCCAGAGGGAGCCCAGCAGGAGTAAGGCAGCTCTCCACTTCAGGCAGCCACGTTTCCTCCTTCAGAAAGTCCTAACCCCATGTCAGCTGTTAGTGCCTTTGAGGAGAAAATGAAAACAGTCCTGTTGAAAGCAAACTGTGCTGCTCACTTCCATAAAACTTTCACATTAATGGATCCAACAGCAGGTTCATTTGTGTAATGGGACTTTTAAATAGTCCCTTTATTTCTTTTTAATTTGAAGGGAATGTACTATTTGATCCCATGTGCTTTGCTAGATTTTAGACCAGAGATAAACCACAAGAATTGATTCACTAAGTCTTTTCTTCTAACCTTATTAAAATAGCATTGAGATATTAACATGCAGAAGTGTAATGGACTAATCACCTCTCCAGTCTACCAGCAGTTTGTCAGCACTTATCTACCAAGATCCCAAAGCTTCCACCACACTCTGCTTTGCCCACAAGCACATGCAATAGATACTTCTGATGTTGCCACAGTTTTGTATGTGGAATGTGAATTTTCCAAGAGGGAATGTGCAGTAGATGCACTACAACTAGCTGAGGCTGCTCATCATTGCCTAACCAAAGAGAGAGAGGAATAAAAACAAATCCTGTCTCTGTTCATCAGAGCTCACTGTATTCCTACACCACGGGGAACAGCAAGGACTGATTTTAATGTACTTGTTTACAACAAGGACTGAAAGAGAGCACTTAGCTAGGAAAAGGAGAAAAGTAACTCTGAGTACTCCTATCCCTCTGTTCCAGGGTTTACTCTACCTGGAGAATCAAAGCTCTACAGTAAAAGCACAGAGAGAAAAGTTTAAAGAGAGCATCAATGACTCCTGCAAACTCACATTCACAAATCACATTTCTAAATTACCAAGACCACAGGATAAAATGAATAATAATACAAACACTGTAAACTAGATACAGAACAAACAAGCAACCAAAGGCTCTGCTGAAATAAAACTACCTGATAGAGTGAAAGATGTTTCAGAGACTGATGGTGAAAACATATAAAACAAACAAAATTTACTGAAGATCTTGGGTCAAAAAATATAAAGGCACAACCACATTTACTGATGGCCCAAAGCAGGGAGGCTTTATCACAGGGGAGCATAAATAGATCAGACAGAAGCAGCTAGCTGCTTCTGAAGGAACAGCAGCAGAACTGAAATGTAATAGTGCAAGCCCACAACAGCTAGAACCTCTCCTTACAAACTGAGTCTTCATCAGTCAGAGACTAGAGAAGAGGACAAAGAGCTGACTGGATTAATTAATCACGGGATGAACATCAGTGCCACAAGCCAGGGGAAATGGGCAATGAGAGTCTCAAATGGAAGAGCTGAGCTATATCCAGGACAGAGAGGTACCTGTCTGTATCAGGTGTAGAAGGCACTTCTTCTACAGAAGCTACTGCTGGAATGCTGTGACCACTCTGGTTCCTCCTCTTCAAAGGAGACACAGAAAAACAGGAAGAGACTTAATGAAAGCTGCAGGATTCATGAGGGAACTGAAGAGTCTGTTTTAAGAGAAGACTGCAAGAGCTTGATTTGTTTAACCCAGACAAATGAAATGCTGGGAGAGAACAATTGTTCTCTATAAATAAGTCACAGCAAAACTATGAGGAAGGAAGAGCAGTCACTATTTTAAGGAGAACATTAGCACAAGAAAAGAACTGGTTAACTGCACATACATTGGGAAGATTTCAACTATCAAAGCAGTCTTTCAGTGATAGTAATGGTACAAGCAACTAATGCAGTTTCAAGACAACCTTGATAAAATTATGAACTGAGATATATGCTGCAATTGCCTCAGTTACCAAAGGACTGGACTGTATCATCTACAAGTCCTCTTTCAGTCTTCATTTACTACATCATTTCATTCTGGATTGAGTTTTTTTGTTGTCTCTTTATAAACAGATTAATGTTTTTCAATCTGATTTGACAACTGGATACTTCCCTAAAATTGCCTTACTAGAACTATGGCTGTGCTCATGCTGCTGCTCAGCTGAGTGACATGCTGCTCATCTGTCTTGCATTTGCTAGTCTCACATAAGGTGTTTGGATAAAATCTGACAAATGGTAAAGAGATTTGCTGTCACCTTACTAAATCAATTCAGAAGTGATGAAATACACTTTGGATAGATGGAGACTTTCTGCACCAGTTGGTTGTTGCCCTTCCCCTCCCAACATGTTGCTTCTATGTAAGTTCCAGCTAAGCTTCCTTCTTATTTATAACTCCTGTGGTTCAGTACTCTACTCCCATATTTAATTGCCATCCCATTGTACATAATACAGGCAATTTACATTTCCACTAATGAGCACCACTTCTGTTCTTATGCCTCGCCTGTTGAATTTCTTGCTTTATGTTTAATAAGTCTTAAACAAGAATTAAATGAGCTATACTGGCAAGTTATCCAGGGTAGGACTTTCTATACTAAAGTTCACTTTTTGCATATTATCACTGTTAACCACCTGTAAAGTAAAATGTAACAGAATTTTTATCCTTGCCAGGTATTTCTCTTAAGTATCACAAGTTACAGTTCTTAGAAGTCTGGAGCTCTGATGCAGCCACTAGAAAGTGAAGTCTTTCAGTAAAAATGCAAATGATTTATTAACTGTGTGGCTCTCCTGTTGTTGATGTACTGAAGCCTTTTGTGATTTTCCCCCAACCCTTTGATTTTTCCATGTTGCCTTCCAGTTAACAGCTAGTCCTCAACTACATCATGCACAGTGTTCTCTGAGCTTCTTTCTTTCATGTATTCTCCTTTCTGTCTTCATTACTTCTGGAAACCATCAGTGTAGATAGTCACTGACATTTAAGTTAATCCTAAACTTTATGGTTTCATCAGACTGAACATATGATTTGGCTCCTTAACTATTTGTGAACTGTTGCCCATAAAAGTCTCCTGTTCTTTGCAGAGGGTTAACCAACACTTTTACTCAAGGCAAAGGGCATTCATTATTTTCATTTTAAGTTGTCTTTATTTCTTCTGTAAGGACACTCCATTTACACCATTCATTTTGTGACAGCTACATTCTTGGGTTTCAAATCTTCTTTACCTCCCACCTTGCTAAGCAATTCTTCTGATTCTTATATCCATCCTTCTTAATCTGCTGAAGGGTGAAATAGAATTTGTTCCAATGAGCAGTCTATAGATTTCAGAGCCCACATGGGCCAAGCTGTCTTTTGAAGATGAAAGCCAAGAAGATACCCAGAGCACTTCAGGGCTATGAAAATACAGGTGATACTTTTTTAATACCAAGCTGACTTCCCACAGGGATTAATGATGAAGAAAAAAAGTCTTGACATGAATGCCCCCTGCTACAGAACCAGACGGAAAGAAAGTGTAAGATCAGGGATTGCAGCTGCTGCTCAGATGGCAAGCTGCAGCCAAACAATTTCCTCCTGTCTATAAAGGCATATGAAACAGGTATATGAAAATTAGAAAAACTAACACATCATCTGCTTCACAGAATCACAGAATGTTAGGGGTTGGAAGGGACCTAGAAAGATCATCTAAGTCCAACGCCTCTGCCAGAGCAGGATCACCTAGACCAGCTCACACAGGAATGTGTCCAGGCAGCTCTGCAATGGCTCCAGACAAGGAGACTCCACAGCCTTCTGGGCAGCCTGGGCCAGTGCTCTGGCACCTGAACTGTAAAGAAGTTCCTCCTCATGTTAATACTAAACCTCCTGTGATCCAGCTTGCTCCCATTCCCTCTTGTCCTAACATTGGATGACATTGAGAAGAGCCTGGCTCTCTCCTCATGACATTCACCCTTAAGATATTTGTAGACATTAATGAGGTCTCCTCTCAGTCTCCTCTTGTCCAGGCTGAAGAGACCCAGCTCTCTCAGCCTGTCCTCATAGGACAGATGCTCCACTCCTTTAATAATCTTGCCTTCCCTTCCTCAGGGAGAGAAAGAAAAATAATAAAACCAATAAGAAAGCATTTTCCACAAATAATACTTTGGTGTGAGTAAAGCTAGCTCTCAGCTCTATGCCAGGAGAGGATTCAACTGATGTACATAAAGTAAGTTCCTGGGACGAGAGAACAGGGAGCCATTTGTGTGAACTCTATGAGCAATCACTTGGCACATCCTGGAGGTAAAGACTGGAGCACTAGCCTTGATCAAGAAAACTTCCAGTGCTAATAACATTGTCAGAAAAGGGCACATACATACAGAAGAATTGCAAGAAAAAAGTGTTTAGCAACTGGAAAAAATTAACAACAAAAAACATTCATTCAGAAAATAAACACAAATCCCATAAACCTGTGAGACAACTAAGTCTCCTGAGCCCTATAAGACTGGTGACTCTTATAAATCAGCTCTGAGAATACTGGACAAGAACTGTTGCCTTACAATAGGGACCCACTCAAACTGTGAATAAAGAAAAACAAATAAGTGAAGGGTTAGAGGGAGAGAAAAATTAACGTTTCATTGTTATAATTACACAGCACAATAAGGCTAATTTTTCTTAAATCAGAAAATAAATTCTAGGTTCAAGTTCCCTGAAGGATATAAAATAGAGGATTTTTTCTGGTTGTAATCACAAACTCATTTCTCCAACCACTACTGGCCATGGCTAATTAGGGCAAAGTATGTTAATGATACAGCAGCACGGCCCAGAGACGTCTGCAGTTGCAATATTAATTGCATTTAGGGAAAGAAGCATGAATTGTGCTCATACGAGCTAATTAGTGTGGGTTTGCTAATTAATACTGGAAAGTCAAACTGCCTTTGTCTTGTCAACTGCAATTAGCTGAAGATATTTAAATTTCTTCCTGGTTTTTTTTTTTCCCCCCGTGTTGTTGTTCTTCCAGTAGTAAACTCACTTGAGCTGACAAGCAATGAAATCATGTGCTGGAGTACTCAAGTGGCAGTCAGTGCAGCAAGTCCATCCCAGTTGCCTCTAGCAAGACCTCATGCCCTGATCTAGCTCAGCATCCCCTAGAGCACAAACTACCCTTCATCTCACATTGTCCCTGTGGACAAGGGCCCTCTCCTCCCAAGGGCACAGATCCTGCCTTACTGAGGCCACCATCCTATCAAATTTCGTCGGTCGTGGCTAGGCTTCACGAACGAAGATCCAGGGAGGGCTCCATCCACGCTCCTCATCAGTGCCTTTTCCAAGTGCGCTGATAAAAAGAGGATAGCAGATAGCACCCTCGAGCCTGCACTATGGATTTTTTTTAGGTGAGACACAGCATGCGCAGAGCTGGACCCACCCTTTAGTCCTAAGGTTCATCTGCCAGGGCCTAGCAAGCTTGGACGCTGGCAGCGAGGTCCTTAGGATGGAGGTTTAACCTCTTAGCTGGAAGGCCTTCCAGGGCTAAACAAGCTCCATCTGCCCGGGTTTGGAATCAGAGTTGTCCTTCTCCTAGGATGACTGCCAGAAGGCTAATGAGCTCATCCTACCCATACAAGGATTCTAGGAACATGGGTATCACTCCCCACCCTTTCCCGTGGGCAATGAGTTTAATGCTCCCTCTGCTGTGGGCACAGTTATCGCACTAGGGGCCACAGGAGACCCCAAGGGATTTTCAGACTGTGCCATCCTATCAAATTTATCCCATAAGTATTTTACTTCTAAATATTGCTAAGTAAAGAATGGATTATTTACCAGGGCATCTAAGATTTACCATTGCATCCAAGAAACCCCATCAAACTCATCAGTGAGATACAATCAGCTAGTTCATTAGCCCCAGAGTCCATCACTTCATTTCCAGTGCTCTGGAGGTGGGTGGCAAAGCCATTAGCACTCTTCAGGGTGGCAGTAGAGATGTCACCTCCACAGAGGTTTATCCCAGCAGCAGCCCAAAGACCCATCAGACAGTACGGTAGCACCTGACAGGTGTTTATTCCATCTCACTTAGGACCATAAATAAGTCTGTTTGCAGAATGGTTGATGAAAAGCAATATCCACATCTGTCAGCACGCAGAGCAGGATGAGCCCTTCTGCACCCACCCCCAGCAACAAACAAGCAGAGGGTCATGGGTGAAAAGGGAGGAGAGATGCCAGGAATCCAGATCAGGGAAACAACTGCTGAAATGTCAACATTAAGACAGTCTAAAAATAAGGCAATCCAGGTGAGACCCTGACCTGGAGAAGGGGGAGGGGAAAAAAACCCACCAAACACATAAAGAACATTTTGTTGGATGGCAAAGGAGGAAAGCAGGGCTGATGGTACCAAGTGCCGGATCCCTTGGGGAGGCAGCTAATGGAAGAGTCCCATCCAAAGGGGACAGACCTCTGCCACCCTAACATTGCAGAAGAGATTTCATCTGATAGTGAAGGAAAACCACCATTGAAAAGATGGAAGATGAAACTACATTGTCATGTTTCTTCTCAAAATGGAAAAGGAGGAAAAACAATTTCTCTCCCTCTGTATGAAGCAATTTGCTTCTTTTTATTTATTCAGCATTTTGAGTTTTGTTCAGTACAGCCCACACCTCACAACCTGCAATTCATCCTCTAAAGCACTACAGAGTACAGCCATTTCATGTGTGATTGATGTAAGCTTTACTGGAAGATCACAGGACCTGCAGTTTTCCACTGAGTAACCCTTGGGAATAGGCACTGAACACTGACTGCTGCTTTATCCTCTGCTGATGGATGATGCACACCACCAATTAATGCTTTAATACTGGAAGTTCCAGTTTCTCCAGCAATTTGCTAGCCTGTTTAATATGACAAACTTTTGAAGACACACAAATAAGTCAAATCCAGCCTTAACAAGCCAAAAAGATGAACTTTGAAATGTTTAAAAAACCCACACATCAGAACATTTAAAACATAACAGCAAATTTATCCTCTGATATATTCAGCGAGCACAATGCAAAATTGATTGTATATAATTTAAAACTATAACAAGGCAGAATGTAATGAGATCAGATGGTAAATAGGATTAATACAGTTTTCTTTGGAAAATATCAATTCTGACCTGCATCACCAGAGACAGCAGCTGAGCATACAAAAATGTTTGCCCACAATGTAAGACCACCCCAGAACCACAATCAATTAACACTCTCATTATAGAAAATCTGATGTGGAAACAGCAAGGAGCACAAATTAAAGAAAAATAAACTAGCAGATATATGGCAACCTATTAATAGTACAGCAGAGGCACACTAGTTCCACCCTTCAGTGCCCTAGTAGAGTTAAGTCTAAAGAGACTGATGTTGGCACTGTAGTTTACAATTTGAGGTTTAGAACAGACCTCAGCTTAGCACTTGCTTACTAGCCAGTGATACATCCCCATTTATTCATTAGTAACAAAATTAATCCAGTGTAAAACACATCTACAGAATGAATGTCTACATTTTGGATACTGCTCAGGTTTTTCTTGTGAGTAGAAAAAGTTGCAGGAATCCCACAACTCATCCATTAGCCAACCCACTCATTCACCAAACAGCTTAATGTTGATATCTTGTTTATTCCTGAGCATGAAGAATTGTATATTGCCTATTGTATATTCCCTATTGCCTGTTTTTGTGGCCTCTCTTATTTTTGGTCCTTGAGGGAACCACCAATACAATAGGCAAACCCAGCAGAAAATTAACAGTTATTATAAAAAAAACCAGTTTGTGGTAATTCTGTTTCATCTTATCTGCTTGTCTTTTGCACACTTGAGGCTGAATCAAAGGCCTCCAAAGAAAGGAATTAATGCAGTATGAAATTAAATGCTTGCTTCTGATCTAGAACTGCTAACAAAGAGAAAGGAAATTGCCAACAAACAGAAGGCAGGCCACTAGATCTCCTCCAATGCTTGTTCCAGGTGAATACAGAGACAGAGAGTGCCAAGACTAGCAAGAATGATACAAACTTTTCAAAAGGCTTATTTGCAATTCATTTTGGAGTATTTGGAACTGATCCACTGTTCAAATGAACTGAACTCTGCATATGTTACTGCCCTGTAAAGCAATTAAAAGAAACCCAAAAGATGAACACTTACCATCTCTGCTCTTTGCTTGTGACTTCCCACCTCTTCCAGAACTTGAGACAGCTGAGCCTTCAAGACAAAAAACGTAGAAGATGAAGTTGAAGACATATTTTTGGATGTTTAATAAGATTGCACTCCTCCCTCCCAACCAGGAAAAAAAAGCCAAAACCAGGGCAAGATGATTTTCACAGCACTGAAAAGGTATTAAAAGCATTGGCTCTTGTGATGCCCTATCAGCATCCCATTCCATGACACAATCCTGTCCCAAAGAGCATGCATTCTACCTACATAAGAAAGAAGAGGTTTATTGTAGAGCGAAATCCACTGGAATAGCTTTTCCTAGTTTCAGCCCCATTGCCCAAGTCAGAGATCTGTGCTTCCTCTCCATTTCTTTGGAAGGAACACAAGGACTTTTCTTCTTTCAAGAGGAAATTTGAAATGTAAAGAATCTCAAACCAGAGTGGAAATATCTTACATTATCCCTGTTTAATTTGGGTAGAAATGGGAACCTGACTAAGAGGAGGAGCTTTCACAGAGTTTTATGAAAAAGGATTTGTATTGGGTTTGGGTGAGATGGAGTTAATGGGAAAAAAAAAGTATTTGGAGATGGTTAAGAGAAGCTATATACACCACTTGAGTGCCATTACTTTCCATATCTTTTATTTCACAACATTCTGCTAGCCTACAATTAGCCCAAAAAATAGTCAGAACTGATGACAAAGAAGCTAAATTAAACAATGTAAACAAACAAAAACTAAAAAACCCTTTCCTACAAACTAATTCCTCTAATTTCAAGCAGATAGTCATTAAGCCCCTCCAAAGTCCCTCTCACAATCTCTTGCCAAACATGAAATGGGTCTTTTGAGTACTACATCCAAACTACAGACAAACAGCAAGCAGTTTATTACAGTGAAAAGGAAAACATTCAGCTCTGAAGAGGAACTGCACTGAAATGCAAGCAAACAACAACCAAAAAAACCTACAGCAGAAGTTCAATTTTGTGAACCACCATCCAACCAGTTCAAGACTTCCCTGGCTCCTGATCTCAAGGGAACCCAAAAAAGTTACAGATTCTTGCTGTGCGGGTCCTGGGATGCTGTGACATTACTGAAGGAAGAGACTCACAAAGATGATTGTCCTGGAGTGATTAAAATTTAAGAGTGTACGTCATGTTCCCTTTTGAACTTTTGAGTTTGGATGTGGACACTGTTTCTTTAAGGACTCAGTAGTTGAACTCCTTCCCCTCCCCGAAAGAATTTGCCAGGAGGAGCCGAGAAACTGATAAGAAAGAAAAACGAAACTCCGCTTCTGCGCAGTTGTAAACCATCATTGCANCTAGCTTCTGGTCAAACCAGGACAATGATGAAAAAGGTTTTAACAGAAGCCTAGTGCCTGGCACAGGGAAATGAAACACACTCATTAAACACTGCAGGAGATGCCAGTCCCAACCAAACACAGAGTGCATGTACAGGGAAGTGAGAAGAAAAAATGAAAACATCACCAAGTTTGATGCTGAAACATCAGGAAACTACATCTGCAGACACCTTAGAGTTTTTTCACCAGTACTATGGAATCAGGTAGAATTACACCAGCAAGCTAGAACCAGAAATGTCACATGGAGAATAATTATAAAACATGCCCTCAGAGATGTTGTTTGTAAGAGAGATCAGCATAGCCTTTGCAAAACAGCCCAAGACTAAATGGTATTTTCAACCAAAACTAACCCCAGCTTTTCTATCTATTTATTAGATGATGGCCTTCAGATGGGAACTGCTGGCCTATTTTAAACTAGATGTAAAGAATTATTAAGAATTACATGATTTGCTTACAGTAGCTACCATTCCTGAATTTGAGAGTCATGCTTCTGCTCAGTCTTCTCTTAGTATAGACTTCTGTAGAATCACAGAGTAATTCAGACTGGAAGAGAGCAGTTCAATCCCCTGCCCAGAGCAGGGTCAGCTACGTAAGGATTCTCAGGGCTCTTGTCAGCTGGCTTCTGAGTACCTCCAAGGAGGTGAACTGCAAAACCTCTCTAAGCCACTTGTGCCAAGCTTTGGTCACCTTGACACTGGAAATATTTTTCTTTATAATAGAAAGACAACAGTACCCTAGGAACCTGTTTAACTAGATGGTCTAAGAGCATTTTAAAGTGCAAGACCTTGATAAAATTCAGAAGAAAAAGGCTAGAAAAGACCCTGACACATTTTACTTCAGGAAGAGGCTGGAAAAAAAGGTTAAATAGGAAAGAAATAATAAAAAAGAGACGAGACAAATTGGAAATACAAGCAGGAAGTATTCCATACATATAATATGGCCTGGGGAAAAGAACCAACTACAAACCTCTCAAGCTGCTATGCTAGCAAAGAGCTAGAGGCAAACCTGGACAGCAAGTTCAAAACAGCAGCATGATAACTGCAGATCAATATGAGTTTGAGAAGCAATCAGATATGAATTGAAACACAAAGTAGGTTTTCTTCATTGCATTTACTTCTAGGCAGTTCGTCTCAAAGGGAAAGAGTAGCTAACTAGTGGGAATTCAGAGAACAGCAACTAAACTTACTAGATTGCTGGAAGAAATGATTTATGAAGATTAAAAGATTTAAAAACTTATAGTTTGACTACAACTCTCACAGAAGAGCAAAAGGGACCTGTTTAATGCATTGAGAGCTGTTACAATGCTACAAGCTGAAAACACAGAGGCTTTGGCAGCACAGCTGATGCACTCTCAGACCTCAGCAGGAACTCTCCCAACTTACCTGCTCCTTGCCCACACACCCAGGCAGGCACAGAAGCAGGAAGCACAAGACAAAGGCCAAATTTTCATTGGGGTCCCCTGTGCCTGCTTTTGCCTGGCTGCAAAACAGATGATCTGAATGCTTTATCACATCCAGTTTGTAAACATTAGCCCTACCCCAGACTTTTATTAGCTTAAATCAAATATTGAACCTAGCTCAGCTGTTAGAGGACAGCTGCTTGCAAAGTGATTCACTGCCATATTCCTTCTAGGCCACAAGAAAATACAACCTAATCACCAGCAGCATGACAGATGCACACATTTTTAATTATGAAGAAGAAATTAGGCTTTGAACTTATCCCCACATCTCACTTAATCAGAGTGCTTCAGAGGAGCTGCCAACCACCACAGCCCTGGACCAGTGCCTGACAGTGTGCTGAGCCCCTGCACCCAGCACTGCTTTGGGCATTTACCAGGAAAGACCTGAAAGGAATAGTGGAGAAATATATTGCTTCTTGGAATCTACCTTTTCAGGAATGAACTACTGGATTTCTTGGATCAATCATCTCTGGCCATTTGCAGGAAACAAAAGCATGAGCAATGAGCTCTAACTACTTAGGGTGGTTAGGAAGGAGATGGTGTGCAGAGCTCTTGACCCCTGCACCAGCAGGCACCTGAGGGTCACCTGCAGTAGGTACTGGAGCAGACTGCCAGTCCCATCTCAAGAGTTTTGCACTGGGAAAAGCAATGTCCTACCTACATGTAGCTCAGCTCTGGTTTATGGGCTTTTTGACTGTTCATATTCACCTTGGTATCTCAGGAATCTCTCAGTAGGATAGACTTGAGTGCTGAATTTTCAGCCTATGCATAAAAGCTAACTTAAAGCTCCAAGGACATTCTCATTACTTAATAGGCATGTTAAATTCCCACAGATCACTGAGCTCAAGCATTAAGAAATCTGATAAGCAAACAGATATTAAGAATCAGATATACAAATACATGTAAAGTCCAATTTGCCCACTGAAGGCAGCACAACCTGGTAAAGGAAAATCAAGTAGCAAAGCAGGAAAAAAAAAATCCTCTCAAGTATTCAGTCAATTACTTTAAGCCTTCAAAAAAAGGGTTTGTCAATTCAAAACATTAATCTTACATGACAACACAGTCTAATCTACTGTCAGTGCTACTGTCATCCTCAAAAGAGAGCTGCAGGAAGGGAAAGATAACCTGTGCTCTGGCCTCGCTGGGATCCTGCAGCTCAGGGCTGGAAGAGGAGCAGGAATGGTTTCCAAGGAGAGGAACCGATTCAGCTCCTAAGGAGACATTTCTGAATTGTTTAGCTTGCTTTCCTGCATCAATAATTTGTCTTCTAGACCTTCCAAAAGTCAGCTTTCACTGACAACGCTGGAGGGGGAGGGTTTAATGAATGAAACCGAAGCAATCTGGTGGTTACGAGGCAGATGTTAACACTGCCTGCATCAACAGCCCCACACTCTTCTCCAGGGGCTGAACGTGAGGCGACTGCCCTGACTGACTGATAGGCAAACAGCTCAAATGTGAGATTCACTTGTAGGAAAAAATTAGTTCCTCAATCTCTAATGAACAGTCTTTCTCTACACAACAATACTCTCTGCTCTACAAGCAATTAGCAAATCGAAGAGCTCTCTTTGTGGACCTGCATTAATTTACTCCTCAATGTTGGACATTAAACAGCTTGTAGGTATAGCACAGCACAGGAGTAGCAACAGTCAAAGCTATAAAATTAAAGCTTGCTTCAAAGAGTTAGGGAAGTAAAATTATGCATGCTGCATAGAGGGAATAAATCATAACAACCTTCATTTGGAAACATCATTTTAGTCTGATGCTTTCATCAAAAAACATGATTATCTTAACATTAATACAATGTAGGTACTTTACATGGGAGAGGAACAAGCAGCACATTCACTACCTTGAATGAAAGTCTCATTTTTATTCGTCCACATTAGGGTGAAATACCTGAGAATATACACTGCTGCCTGTTGTGGGGTTGTGCTTTCAAAGATATAAATCCTACCAGCAAGTTCCCAGAAGGAAGGCCACTTGTTGGAAGGGCAGCACCACTGCAGAGGAGGGGAGGAGGTACAGCCTGGCAGAGCTCCAACACAGCTGCAAAACATGGCATTTGTACAGCATGCTGAAGCCCAAGATACCCTTAGCAGTATTTCATATGCAACAGTTGTATGCAAATTCAAGTCAAGTGTGATGATTGGCAAATTTAGGTATAATGATAATTAACAGCTATCTCAAATTAATTAAATTCTAAGATAAATTCTTGCCTCTCCTCTTTGAGAAAGTTAGCACACTATTTAAATTTACAAGGATGTATCAGCTACTGATCACAGAAACGTGGAATCTTGTATGTTCTAACATGCCAAATCATTTCAGTTTCCTTGTGCTGGCTCCCCACCATTCCCTGGGTAATTTCACAGTAACTTATCTGATCACTTACAAAAGAAAATACAAGATCAAGCTTCTTGGCTCAAGCTAGATGGCTTTAATGTGTGGCTAAACTGTGAAGTGACCTATAACAGAGTCCAAGCCAGTATAATCTTATCTGATGCCATAAGCTGGGGAAGAAAGAGAAAAAAGCACAACATTGACTGTTTCTGTCAGATTCCAGAGATACATGGAAAACACAGTGCATCAAAGCTGCAGCTGAAATACAGAAAGAAACCCAAAAACATGGCTGCACTCCCAGGACAGTTCTGATAATGAAAGCACTGATTGTAACACTTAGAATTCAATCAAATCTGCATCCATGTAGCTGTATGCACCACACTTAGGAGTTACATGGAACAACTGAGGAATATCATGAGAATGCTTTGAAAAGAAGGTTGCAGTCACTAATTATCTCACATTTTAAGAGATTTTTATAAGATTCTGGCTTGTAGGGAAAACAGGAGGAAAACTTTGATTTCACAAAAGCCACAGCCAGCTTACTTATGGGGGAGGCAGAGCCTGAGACAGAAGTAACTCATCAGACACTTGCAGTTAGACTTCAGTTTATTTGCATACTGTGATCCTGCATTTTAAAATATTGTGAGAACTGAAATGAAATTTTCATTAGTGTTCAATCTGAAATCTCACCCATGGGAGTCAGCTTCCAACAGTTAATGCATGCATTTGCCTGTTTATACTTGAAATTTATATATCCATTTACACCATGCTAGCCACTGCCTTCCTCCTTCAGTCCATTAGCACACCATTACTGCAGACTGGGAGCAGGACACTATTGTTTTAGCATCTCTGAAGTGCACCACAAAATTACACTGGGATACATGGTCATTTGTAATTTAAAATATTTTGATGCTTCATAGATGAAATTACTGATCTTTCACCAAATTGCATCAGTTGAGATCACAATCGGGAGGTGAGTTTAGTACCAGGCACTGCTAAACAATTTCCTTGCTGCTTTACAGATTCAATGTTGTTTGTTGTTCACAAGAAAGTTCTCCTGGTTATAAAATCAAATGCACATCCTTTATAAAGTGGGAAATAACAGCTAAAAAATAAACTCTGGTGCTGTCTCCAAAGCATCAAAACCACCAGGTTATCCTAGAGGAGCTGGATTGGAGGCTGCAGAGGGCTCAGTCTTAGGCAAAGGTGAAAATTCCCTAACAACTTCTGAATGTGTTTCAGAACTTTCTATATGGTGAAGCAACACTCACTCTGACTTGTAGAAAAGCTACAACAGGCAAATCAGACACTGTTACTTACTGACATCATTTGTATTCTGCCAATAGGCTTAAAGCTCAAGGAAAAGCATGTGTCTCAGGCCACAGTTTATGTGGTTTTCCATGTAATTTAATCCTTCTTAATTTTTACCCCAAGCAAGGACAGGAAACACAGGAAACTGGAATGCCTGTAAGCAAGATGTCTCACATCTCCAAGGACTCCTGCTGCTGGGCATTGTGACAAACCACAGCACCCAGGGACTGAAGGCTACTGCTTTGTGCAGAGGAGCAAAGGGTGTTTTTCATCAAACAAGCAAGAGCTGCTAGTGGTTTGAGCACCAGTCTGCCACTGGATGCGATGCGCAGCAGGGAAATGCCGCCCTCAAGTGAGAGACACAAAGCAGCTGGCTACCAAAAGGAAGGAGGAATAAAGCAAAGCCTCTTGGGTGCTAAGCAAATAAATGATACTGCAAATTGAAAAAGTGCTGAAGTCAGAGTTATAATTACTGAAGATACAGGGAAAACATCTGCAAGATACAGGCTCCTGTTAGCACACCATCAAGATTTACTGGACAAACAGTTAATAACCAAACCGTTCTCTAGCTCCTAAGTCTCAAGGATAGATCAAGCTCTCTCCTCTTTTAAGAGACACAGTCACTTAGTAACATCAAGAATTCTTGACAGTAGGCTTATTATCATGAAATTACCCCAAATTCACATGGGTTAGGCTATGAGAAAGGAGTGTAAACAAAGTCACTGGAACAACTCATACAAGGAAGGCAAGATTTCAAGCAGAAATTGTCTGCATCCTTATTCCTGGCACCTCACTTGACCTAGCTTAAAATAAGCTGCATAGTTCTGCAGCAGAGACCTGGCTTTTATTCCCACTCTGCCTCACAACTGCTGAGACACTCAAGGCAAAGTACAAAACTCCAAGACTCCTTTTTTTTTTTTTCTCTCTCTCTAATGTAAAGATAATACTCTGTAAAACCATTCAAAAATCTTTGACCAAAGGTAATGTCTGAGCACAAGGTGCCACTGTTGACACAAAACACCCCTGATGGGCCACACTACCCAAGTGCAGAACTCAAGCACCTCCACGTTGAGGTGCTGGTAACCTCATCTCCCTGATCCTCAGAGCAAAGGTGACCTTTCACAACTGCAATAAAATGCAAAACTTGGAGACTCTGAACTTCTCAAAATCTCTTCTATTAACACTGCTTGCTTAATTTCCCAGGAAGATGCTGTGAGGTAAGGAACATAGTCCCAAAGCAAACTGGGAGATGGAAAAATGCAGAGCATTCTATTCAGGAAAGGAGGAGTCCCTGGAGATTGGACAGCCCCACAAAAAGCAAGTAGGTAAGAAAATAAGCAGCTCAGGTGGTACCAGATTTTTTTCAAGTGATAAAAAAGCATTGGATTTTCAAAAACGTCTCAAAACAAGAGCAAGAATTTGTTGTTTCACTCTCTGAGCTGCAGCCAAAGTTGAGGCAAGATTGAGGGGCAACAGCTGAGCAACTCCTCTCTCCTCCTGTTTTCCCTTGATGTTTTTGTTCAACACCTTTCTAAGACAGAGCACAGAGACCAAAAGATTAGCACAGCTCTGCTGGGAATAATACACTTTTGTGATAGGTCTCCCTCCCTCCATCCTAATCAAATGGTGCTGCAGCCCCTGGGGAGAGAATACAGTGCCAAACAAAAAAAATGTGAGTTTGCAGCTGCTTCCTCAACAGCAAAGGGCAGCCTGACTGATGAAACTCTGCCAAGCCAATTGCTTCGAGCATTATGCAGTCGCCAGTACAGCATCTCCTGGACACACTCGAGTGACTGCTGCATGCTGATGGACTCTCTCCAAGGGAGTTATTCCCCATCACTGGAACACCCATCAGAGATGCCTCTGCCACTAATATTCTCCTTGTGGTCTCAGAAATATTCCTACCTCAGAAAAGCAGCTGAGTGTGCAGTCATAGTAGGCAGCCCCTTCTCTTTTGCTGCTCTCCTAGCAAAATTTTAACCCAGCAGCAGAAAGATAACCTGGCATAAAATCTGTCTATTGAAGGATGACCACAAATCTCTTGCCAGGAGTAAAGCAGATTATTAATATATCAGTGCAACTAAAAAACATTAGAAGAGTACCAGCTCATTCCACAGGGAAACTGCAAAAAGGGAAAGGAATACAAATCATTTGGAGGACACTAAAGAGATCAAATCTCTTGCATTGTGATCAAATCTCTAAAGCTGAAACAAAGTCACACCAGCACCAGATTCTGAAAATAACATAGTGCCTCTGGGACTCTGGTTATTCATTGCTATTGAAGTGATCTGAAAACTTGTACTATAAGCAATTCTGGGATCTGGTGAGCATAATGTTTTCTTTAGGTTGTATTAACCCTTCTTGAACTGGGAAACAGTGCTAGAGACAACAAGCAGAAGACAGCAGCTAACAGGAACAGAATTCTTTGCTATTAGGTGTAATAAGAAAGGTGGCTGGGGCAGGGATGGACTGAATGTTTGTGCAGTTGTTTAAAATCCAGTCATTTTTCATTTTTATTCTTTGTCTCCTTTAAATTATCAGCAGAATGAGCTCAGGCTCCAAAACCCCTGTCTTGATGAAAGCAAACACTAGCACTCACCAAACCCAGAAAAGGGCAATCTCAGAAAGTAAAAGTGGTAGCAATATATCACCCAGTGACTCTACCAAATTCTGGACTTTTCTGCTACTCCTTCCTATGCTTTTTTTTTTCCAGTACCCCCTTCCTGGATCCAGGTTCTCCCTGTCAGTTGTCTCCAACTAGGTTTGATAGCTTGAGGGAAAGAAACGACATTTAGTTGATGAAGCCTGTAAATTACTCAACAAAAATGTTCACTCTTATCCATTCATCAGAAAAAATGGTGGAATTACATCTCTACCTAAAAAAGCCCTTCTAATTTCAGCCCAATGAGTCAGCACTGCTGCATCTCATCACTAAGAATGATTCATTGTCACTGCACTTCTCAAAGTCAAGAATAAGGGTATTCACCCCCAATCACTGTCATCTCATAACTCCTCTGGATCCAGGCACTGTGCTTGCACACAGTACTGTTATAATGATTTATGTGAGTCTGTCACTTTTAATTTAAAGGTATAAAGAGCTATCGTCAGGCTACCAACCATAAAGCAACATTTTCTTTTCAGTAGGCTGACAGTATCTGGAAAACATTCTTGCTTGCCAAGATGGAGAGGTCTCCACATCCCTTTAGCCTAAGGGTGGCAATGCCTCTGAAGACATAAGTGGATGGCCAGTGTCTTTGGAGAGAATCATTAATATTTGGTTATGGTTTAAAAGAAGCTTTTCAGTGGAGTTAGAATCTGAATAGAAATTCAGACAAATGTGGTATGGATAGAAAACCTCTGCCCTAAGTGGAAGCAATGGAGAGAAAGAGGGCTTTTTGTGTGGTTTAGACTCCAGCCAAAAGTTCTGCAGCTGAATGAAACAAAGATTATCAGAAGCTAAGCAGTAGCACAGCTGTAGTTTTCTTTTTATACAAGTCTCCCGATATCATGGTTGCTTTCCAACCTTTTTAACTATTAAAACAAGGCTACTGAACAACTCCTACTGACATTAGCACCTCTGAGTAGTCAGTAGCTGCCCAAGGCTGTTTGGCAGCTGGTGATGTGTGCTGATATTCAGAAAAATGTCTTTAATGATATGTGTGTGCTGTGAGCCCTGTACCTAATATACCTCACTGCTTTCCCCACAAACACACTCCCAACAGGAGCCCTCAGGCATGTTGGTAAACTTCCCAGTGCAACTGTTGTGAGCCAGCCAGCAAACACCATTGGGGAGGAAAGCGCCATGGTTCAAGCAAACTTTTTTTCTTCTGGGTTAGTTTTAATCTAGTTTGGTTCCTTGTCCTGGTTCTCTATCCTACCACACAGGCTGTGCTTGCTTAAATAAAGGTCAAGGAGGGGTTTAAGCCAGCACTACCCTTGGCTTGCAAAACTACAGCAAACATATTTTTCCTATCCAGTAGAACAGTGAGTAAAGTGTCAAAGCCTCGGAGAGACTCCAACAAATTTCAAACACTCATGGAAGTTGCTAGGTAACAACTTTCACCCCCCCAGACAAGACTGTGCAACATTTGCTCTGACAAAGCAATGCTTTTATTGCCCTTGCTTCCACCCTGGGAATGGGTTTGCTGAGGACCTGTCTCCTCAGCTGCCAGAGTATTTCCAGGCTCCAGTCTGGGTGTGTTGTTGGATTTTGCTCACTAAAGCAAACATTACATTTTAAACATAGCTATTATAATTAGCAGCAGCTCATTGCTCAATTCCCCTTCCAGACAGGGATTTCCAAATGTCAAAGTGTACTTAGCACAGCTGATCTGCACCAACAGCTGCTCAAAACGTGACTGACCTAGGAAGGACCAGAGCAAAGAATCAAGTCCTATCACAGCAGGTGAGATGAAAAAACAAGTAGGATAACTGTCCTCCTTCAGCCTATACCTTCATTTTCTTATCTGTACAAGAGCACGCTGAGCAAGGCAAGTTGAGGAGACTCTCCACTTTGATGCAGAAGAAGTCCTGGTGGCTAGGAGGATGCCCATGAGGCAGCAATGTGCCTTTGTGGCCAAGAGGCCAATGGCATCCTAGGATGCATTAAGAGGAGCGTGGCCAGCAGATCCAGGGAGGTTATTCTCCCCCTCTACTCTGCCCTGGTGAGGCCCCACCTGGAATCCTGTGTCCAGTTCTGAGCCCCTCAGNACTGTGTGATAGAAGGTATACTCACATTTGAGGTCAAGTAGGAATCTCTCCTGGAATTTTATACCTGTTCTCTGGGCCAGCCCCTCAGGATGACTCTGCCTCATCCTGGTTGTCCTGCCAGGATGTCATGGCATAACCCAAAGAATATTAAAGGGGGTACAAAAAAAAAGGGGGGGGGAACCCAAACTAGTACAGCTACTGGCTGCTAAAACCATTTTTGCAGAAGTTCTGCTGAATGCAGAGACTCAGTTTAAAACAGTATTTGCTATCTAACTCTGCTTTGAAAAACCTCAGTCCTTACCAGTAATACATGACATTAAAGAAAAAAATTGCAAGATATCTTTTCCCAACACATATCTACCCACCACAATGAGCTCCTACCCTTGAAGGAGAATGCTAGCACTGACTTTTGCAGGTATTGCATAAAACCAGTGGTTTCTAGCCTCCTTGCAGACAAGCTTCACTTCAAAAACCCTGGTAGCACTCCACACCTCAGCACATCCCATGGAGCCAGGCTGGATGCAGCCCTGGGTGACCTGCTCTAGTGATTGGCATCCCTGCTCAGTGTGGGGAGGTTGGAACTAGATGATCTTTAGGGTCCCTTCCAACCTGCCCATTCTAGGATTCTATGAGCCAGCAAAAGTTCAGCAGAGTTTATTAATGTAAGTCTCATGCAACATCTTACCTGTGATGTACTTGTGTCTCAGCCACAATTCCTCTCTCACTGTTTGAGATATGCCAGTCTGAACTTCTCCCTCCTCTCCAGTGCCCCATGAGGGACTGAAGATGATTAGCACTAACCCTGCTCAACAAAAGCAGAAGCTCAAGCACAAAGATCATGTGTCCTTTGCAAGGCCACAGAGGCAGTCACAATTTACAATTACAATATTGTACCTCAGCAGTTTGTACTACAAACACACTAGGATTTAGAGGCAGAATTTGCCTGAAGTTGTAGAGTGGAAAGAAAAAAAGAGAAGAAAAAAAGGGTAAACAAAGCCTTTATCCAAAACATTCCTTACATTGAAAAAGTAAAAAATCCACCAAGATGACAATTGGAAGGAAAAAAAAAAAGGTGTAAAATCCATTTTTACCACCCTCAAATATAATCAAACATCCCTGTACACCATGGTCATGCTCCTGCACCTGCACCTTCCTTGAACAGAAACAAAACTCTTCTACTTTTATTTGAAAATTTATTCAAAATAAAAAAATCCCAATGGAATTGAAGCACATTGTAGAGGCTCCAGAAAAAAAAAAAATCATAAAAAAGCAAGGAAACTAAAAAGAACCTCTCTTGGCACACTCTTGAAAGGAGGATTCACCACATTTCTAATTGACTGCCACTGTGGCTTAAATGAATCATCTATAAATAGGCAACAAATGCAAAACAAGGACTTGAAGGAAACAGCAAGGGTTTTTTTGTTGTTTTCTCTTGTTATTGCTTAATGGTTTGTTGGGAAGTAGATGGCTAACAAGGAAGAACAAACGTGGTGAAAATATAAAGAAACAGAAAAGGATGGGGTGTGGGAGGGAGGAATAAAAAGACATGAAGACATTCCAATGTGTGAAGTGCACAAATACATTTTTGGCTCTAGTTTTCAGGAGGACTGAAGGACAAGGGATGGGAGAAGACACACAGCTATGTCAGAGCAGTTAGCAACTGTGTGACACTTGAGGTAAGCAGGGACAGAGAGACAAAGCTGAGGCACCATCTATCACATGCAGAACTAACACCCAACCATGCTGCTGACTTTGGGGCAGTTGATGCAGAAGCAGTGCTCAGGCTCCATGGTAGGATGGAACTACTTTCTGTAGGCAAAATGAAGCTGATATTTAAACCATGAGTACACAAGGAAAATATGCTTGTGACTTCAGATGCCCTGAAGATCCCCACATATCTACAGCCTGAAGAAGGCTTTTATGTTATCAACAAGAGTGTTATCTGAAAACTCAGGCTCCTGTGGGCCACCTTGGACTGATTTCTAGACTCTTCTACATAGGAGATTCAACATACTATTAAGTGCAGTCATTAAAGTGAAGCACTGAAGTGTTCATGCAGATGTCCTGTGCAAAGGGTCATCCAAAACTGGAGTGGACTCTAAACTATTAAAGTTAAGTAGCCATCCACATCATAAGAAAAGTGAAATACTCAAGTCAATGAAGAAGAGAGCTGGGGGAATATGAGTCATTCCCAGAGAGGATCTAGTTTCTGGAAAGCATTTACAGAAAAATTTCTAATAAACTCCATTTTATAATACTGAATAACTGCTTCTCAAAATAACTGAATTATTTCACAGCTCTTCTTCCAACCTGTCTGCTCACTCTCCTCCTCTCTCCCACATCTAGTCTGACTGCCCACAACATCCCCAGTCTCCAGCTTTCTGGCACTCATTAAAGCAGCCAACTTAATTATCCTTTTTAATTACTCCTCTTAATCCTATGCTCCTTATTTCAAGCCTGAAGGAGGCTCTCACAGAACTCAAGGAGCAGAAAACCTCCTGGTTTCTCTTTCCAAACAGTTTGACAAGCTTTAAGGTCCTTCACTACTCCTGTAAAGTTCTTCCTTGCAACTCCATGGCACATCTTGTCCATCAGGTAGAGTTTGCCAGCAAGCAGCTCAGGACCTCCTCAGAGCCTTCTCCTCTTGGGATATGGAGGTTTATCCCATGCCAGCTCTACACAGATTTACACCTTTCTTAAATTATTTTCTCTTGTAGGGAGGTGGAGAAGAATATCAAAATAGCCTGTAGTCTAAAATTTAACACTCTATCAGTTAATGTCTTCTCTTACTGAAAAAAAAAAATGAGGTTTGGAAAGTGTGTGTAAGGGGTAGGAAAAAAACAACTGCAGTAACAGGAACAGAACAAGTAAACAAATCATCCTTACATAGCACAGGCATGATACATATTCTGTGTTTGCCAACTGTCAGTTTAATTTTTGTTGTAAAAACCTTCAGGAGAGTTACTCTGAGGGCAAAGTATGGGATTAATCAATCTGGGACTGAAGTCCTTTGTTTATCCATAAAACAGAGCAGAAGGAACAGAAGTGTGTATTTCCTCACACTGCCCCATCAGTGCTTCTCAATTTGGGGCTGAAAGGATTAATTCCAGAGAGAGCACTGCAATTTTCTTAGACATGGTCCATTCGTTCTTTGGCCCTTCTGCTGAGATTGCCAACAAAGATGCCAGACAGGATGATATTTTGGAGATGCAAGTGTTTATCTTCTCTGAGTGAACCAAACAGCAACTCATTTCAGGAAAGCAATCCCACAACTCACAATGGCTTCTCACTCTAGCAAATGCACACTGACAAGGCAAAAGGTGAAACAGCTTGATGGTCCCATTAGAAACCTTTGAGTTCCTTGCACCTGAATGCCTGTCTAACAAAGCTGTGCTACAGAAACAGAAAAGATCTCCATTTGGCAAGGAGAGGAAAAGAAGTCAGAACACATGCCAAGATAATCTCAGTTATTAGCTCCTGCCACAAAGGTACAAGATGTATTGAACTGCTCCTGCACTGCACAGCAAGGGATGCTCTCTCTGAGAGGCATGCACAAGCTCACTGGTGGATGGGCACTACAAGAGCTGCAGTGAGGACTTGCACAGCTAATGCTGCTGGCAAAAGGAAATCAAGCAATAGAGTGAGGGTAAGGCAATGTGGAACACGACAAATAGTTCCCTTCTGTATGTATTTGTAAGCAAGAATTGTGAACACTGTTTTATTTTAATCTTCTATTCACACTTAAATGTTCTTTCTTCTTAACTAAGCAGATAAACAACTATGAAGATTCATCTCTGCCTAAAAGAGGCTGACCTCAGCACAACACAGTTTGCTTGTCCATTCTAGGCTGATACATGCCAAAATGGTGACTCTCTCTTGTGGATGAGGCCACATAGGAAGGGCATGTAAAAAAAATGTACATTTGTTGTAGGAGTGGCCAAACTTGTGCCATGCAGCAGCTCCCAGATGTTCACAAAGACTTGAACGTGGCCTTTTCCCTGTCTCAGTCCCCTCTGCTGCACAGAAACAAGTGGAATCCAAAGAGCAAGTGGAATGCAACAAAAGCTAATCCCCACAATAATTACAGTAATGTGTAACATGTTGATGACCTGTAGAAATCAGGTAACAATGAATTTGGGTCTTGCCTAGTCTAAATAAAAAGGTGCTCATTATCTTGAAAGGAAATGCCACTTATGAATGATAAGGTCATGCTGAACTGTGAAGATAAATGTCATTTCTTTATATAGCTGTGATAGTCTCACTTACTGTCTTCAGAAATGTAGGTAAACAGCAAAGCAATAAAAAGCCTGTAGAACTAAACCTGGGCACTATGTTATTTTAAGAGCATAAAGTCAATAATCTAGAGTTCTTTAGATACTCTTTCCTGAACATGCACTAGGTACACATGCATTTATGTATACACATGTGTTTACATCGTGCATTTTGGAAATAATAGAGTAAAAAATTTAACTGATGCTTTCAGACAAGCTTGGATATGTTTGGTAGCATATATGTTTAAAGAATTTAAGATAATCATGCATTTTAAACTGTTACAAACATTCCCAGGAATTACACACATCTGCCCAGGTACTTCTGTGCTCACCCCAAGCCTCCAGTCAGTCTTTGCCAGGCACAATGAGAAACTCCACTTTCAATAAATACCATACAGAATGTTAACAACTTCTCTCTCTTCAGCAGCTCTGCGTGCTGCCATGTTGCAGCTGAGATACAATTAAGTACACTCAGATGATCACTGAGCAAACAATACAGAGCAATCTCCACCTAGTAAGAACAGCAGTAGCAGAGGCCTGGGTACCTCTAGCTGAGGCTCTTTGAACAAGGGAGGGTCTCCTTTCAGCTCTCTCCAAGAGGGTACTCTTGCCCTTTATATCCACACATGGAAGGAAAATAACGAGGGGGCATGGTTTAGCTCTCATGGTTTATTCCTCATGCTGCCTCCTAGAGGAATATGGGTTTGTCACCACAGTCATGTAGACATTGCTCCTAGCTGTCCATAACACCTCTTGTCACACAAAGAGTCACTGAATGCTTCAGAAACCAGCAACCTTATTTTGCAGGGTGTAAGTAGATCTACAGAGGTCAAAGGAGAACATATTTTATCTGAGTATATGAGAAATTGAGTCACGGAACTAATCTGTCCTAAGGCTGCATTTGCCACCAATGAAATGACTTCTTACAAAAGGGAATAAACCACAGGATTAGAAAGTGAAGAACACTGCATCTGTATGAACTGTTCATAAAATTAAGAGTGGTCAGAATTGACAAAGGGATGTTTGGTAACAACAAGCTTAGCAATAGTATCTGCTACATAAAGATCATTGGTTTATGATCATTGGCTTACTTGTTAGGCCAGTTCCCAACTGCATTGCACAGCCTTGACAACAAAAAATTCAGAGTTTGTGGGCTCTCAAGAGAAACTCCCATAAATTAATACTGATACAGACATTCATCATTTCTTTGTGTATATAATGTATGGTGGCAGTCTTTAAACAAAGAAGCCTCAGATAACACTCCCATTACACAATATATTCCACTTAAAATAACCTCTACAAAATAATTACTCTGTTCGTATTCATAGCTACTGAATATATCAATGGGGTTTTATACAACAGTAATAGTGTAACATGAACTCTTTCAAGTTTTTTGTTGACTTCCCTTAAAAACTGAAAATATTTAGGCTTAGCAACTCTTCTAAGACTCAGCTTGCCAACGGAAAATGAACTGTTTCTACGATTTTCCAAAAGGAAGTAAAGTTGATGTTACAAGAACTCATGTTTGCAAGTCTGATGTGTGGAAGGCAGGCAAGAGAACATAGAATAGATTAAAACGAATGCTCTAAACCAGCAATCAGTTCTGGTTTTAATGTGGTCTTGAATAGAACTGAAATTTGAGCATATATCTGTCAAAGCTCTAGCCATTATAGCCATTTAAACAAATTGAAAGCATAAATCAGTTCAATATGTCAAATCGATGTGCCATGCATCTCATATCTCTGTTAGTGTTGCCACAGCTGGATTCGTGGCACACGGATTCATGGCACATGGATTCACAGCAGTACTACCTCTTTTATTAAACAGCATCAATAAAATTCAAAAGAAAAATGTTACAACTTGCATCACAGGAAGACTGTAGCTTTTTCCAAAACTTAGGACTTCCAGTTTGTTTTGCTGAAAAACTTTCAGCACAATCAAAGCACATTTGACATTAACACTGATTAAAGCAAACAGATAAAGTCTCTGAGAAAGCAAAGGCTCTGAGAAAACAGAATTGTTCCTTACAATTTACTTGGACCACCTCTGAACAGAGATCTATATCAACAGCTTAGTTTTTATTCACAGCTTGGTAAAAACTGCTATCAGCTGCTTTTTCACTTATTCTCTTCCCAGCCTTTTCCAAATATTAGTAGGCTAGTCACATTTAAGTGAAAAAGAGAAAAATAGAGAGAATTCCAGCCACCTTCCTTTAAACTGTGTTCAAGTTAAGACTTGCAATGGTGCCATACTCTAATATGAGACCAAACCTGGGAAATAGAGATGCTGCAGCCTATGGACAAGCCAATCCATAGGGGAAGACAAGGTGAACGTATGGGAGCAAAGGCAACTCGTAACTATGGAGGAGTATTAAGGATGAATAACTATCTGTGTTCTGAAATCAAACAATTGCAATTGGCTCTTACATTTAGACACCATTCAACTGACTGTGCTCAACACTATGCTGAACTAGGCTTTTTAGACTGGCTAGTTCCCAGAAGAAACACTTCTGCTGCTGCTGGTAATTAAAGCCCAAATAAAGAATCAATGGGCTTCAAAAAGAAAACCAAGACAGCAAGTGCTGTTGCTCTAAGTGTCATAATAACCAAAGTATTAAGTGGATTAAAGTAGATCTTACAATCCTTGCAAACTGCAAAGAACAGGAGTGTTGGGATCCACAGGAGCACAGAAACAAGCTTGTGTTGATGTTGTTTGCTTGAAGTACTACTTCTGTTTATATATTGTAACTATTTGGCAACAGGATTTCAACAAAACTCTGTAGCTGGAGCCCATAGAAACAGAGTGGGCAGAAATGTGTTGAGCCATGTAACAAGGAGGCCTTGCAGGAAAGCTTTAGAATCTTCACAGCATGCTTTTAAATTGTTTAAAATATTAATCCCTCTTTCTTACAGGAGACCATCATCCAGAATTAAAATATGACACAAGAACACTTACAAATAGCTACTTTAAATCTTCAATTATGCAGATACTATGTAATTATTCTGAAATGAAGCACTACAAATCACAGAATTCAAATCCAATCATTATTAAAATCAACAAATCTCAACAAGTTCAGAACATCTCTTAACACACCCAGACAAGCACTGTTTAATATCATTAATACAATGCAGTTAGGGAACAGCTAAAATTTCCATGGCATTTTCCGTGTAAAACATTATCCCAATGTGCAATCTCAGCTTTTACTTTTTTCTCAAGGTATTTACCTCTCTTATTCTTGAGAATTGCCTTGTTTCCACAAGCTGTTAAGCAGTTTAATCAATGCAAAAATGTTCCTAAGTAGTCGTTCTAATAGTTAGGAGACATTTAATATCACCCTTATGTCAGTGACAGCACTGAAGCCTGAATCACCAATATAGCTCAAAAAGATGAGATGCATTGACCTGAGAGCCTGTCTGGGAAATCCAACAGAAATGAACCTGGGTTTCAGTTTGGAGAGAAACTGGCCAGGACTGGTCAATTTGCTCATCCCTAATGAGCCGTGCACCAAGATATTTATCTAGTGCTGAGCCACATGAAGAGGCACCACATGCTTCAGGAGACTTTGAGCTGGAAATGCTGCAGAGGATGTGGAATTGCCTCCACCAGAATCCCCTCACTCTGCTCCACGATAAGAATACATACCCTGGAAGTTCTTGGGAAGCTTNACTGCAGGGGGGTTGGACTAGATGACCTCCAGAGGTCCCTTCCAACCCAAACCATTCTAGGATTCTATGATTCTATAATCATCCAAGGATCACTTGAGTACCCCCAAAGACAAACCCTGCTACCAGACATGTGGCACAACACTGACATGAGATGTAGCTGCTGTACAGTCCACATGAATGAGACCAGTGCTACATAAAATCACTACGCTTTCCAGCCTGGAAGAGATCCAAAGAGGTTAAATCTCTGAACTAAAAGCAGAATACACTTTGTCCTATTTGTTGAATGTTTCTCTACCATCACAAAAAACCCAGACAATCCTGGAAACACTGGAATATGGTGCAAGCACTAGAGGAACCTGCCCAGCAACCTCCCTACTGACTCCCAGTCCTTCCCTCCACCCTTCCTGGCTTGCAACAGCAAGCAATGGAGATCAACCTAAGGTGTAGGAACATATTTCTGTATTTGCAAAGCTTTCCTTTGAAAAGCTGGAAGCTAGCTGTTCCTAACCCCATTCCTCAAAGATGCCTGATTTGCCTTTTTCCTTCTGTCTTTTACTTGTGAGGGAAGAGACATGCTATTACCACACTGCTTGCCTCCCCATCTCAGCCCCCTGCTTCCACAGCTACATACTTGCAGCAGGAGCCAGTATGTGCCACAGTGCACAAAAGTAGCTCTTTTATATGACATCTTTGCTGCCATTTGCTGTGGATGCAGCCACTGCTCCCACTCCAAATGTATTCTTGCTTCCTCCTCCACCTAAAGCCATCTAATTGCAGAGCCTGTATCTCTAGGCACAGGCATGCAGGCACTCCAGTGTAAAGCATTTCAAAGCTCTCAACACTGCATGAAATGCTCTCCCCTGGTCTATTGTGGTAAATATGACTCATAATTGCACATCAGTTATCTTCTCTTTCCAAAACATCACTAAGAAAGAACCCAATTTTAAATCTTCTGTAGGAATTTAGACCCAGTTCATCTCTTTCTCTTGTCTCCTATAGCCAGGTACATCTGAAGCAAATCCAAATTCCCTAGGTCAAGCCTTGTTTGTGTTTGGTTATTCATAACATCACCAGAAGGTGCTACAGGAGGATTTGTTCATAGCAAGAACATTTTTAGGGGAGCACAGGTTGGGAGGGAAAAAAATCTTTGTAGCTGGCATCTGTCAATCTCCTAGAGGTCAAAGTGAAAGCCTTCAGAGGCTGACTACAGGAGAATTCCCACATCCTTTGGGCATCACACCTAGGCAGCAGGTTGATGATGTTAGCACAGTCTGACCTAGGCTAGGTAATGCTTCCTGCAGACTGAACCACTTCAGACAGTGGAGGCTGCACGAGTCCATCCTAAGCAACCTGCACTGCTAACACAAGTGATAATTTATAGTTACCATTGCTAGAAAACTTTAAGTTTAGAGAGAGCCAAGANAGCTGGAAGCTAGCTGTTCCTAACCCCATTCCCCAAAGATGCCTGATTTGCCTTTTTCCTTCTTTTACTTGTGAGGGAAGAGACATTCTATTACCACACTGCTTGCCTCCCCATCTCAGCCCCCTGCTTCCACAGCTACATACTTGCAGCAGGAGCCAGTATGTGCCACAGTGCACAAAAGTAGCTCTTTTATATGACATCTTTGCTGCCATTTGCTGTGGATGCAGCCACTGCTCCCACTCCAAATGTATTCTTGCTTCCTCCTCCACCTAAAGCCATCTAATTGCAGAGCCTGTATCTCTAGGCACAGGCATGCAGGCACTCCAGTGTAAAGCATTTCAAAGCTCTCAACACTGCATGAAATGCTCTCCCCTGGTCTATTGTGGTAAATATGACTCATAATTGCACATCAGTTATCTTCTCTTTCCAAAACATCACTAAGAAAGAACCCAATTTTAAATCTTCTGTAGGAATTTAGACCCAGTTCATCTCTTTCTCTTGTCTCCTCTAGCCAGGTACATCTGAAGCAAATCCAAATTCCCTAGGTCAAGCCTTGTTTGTGTTTGGTTATTCATAACATCACCAGAAGGTGCTACAGGAGGATTTGTTCATAGCAAGAACATTTTTAGGGGAGCACAGGTTGGGAGGGAAAAAAATCTTTGTAGCTGGCATCTGTCAATCTCCTAGAGGTCAAAGTGAAAGCCTTCAGAGGCTGACTACAGGAGAATTCCCACATCCTTTGGGCATCACGCCTAGGCAGCAGGTTGATGATGTTAGCACAGTCTGGCATGGTCTACTCAGTAAGAAAACTGAGGGCAGAGTATCATAGTCTATGTCTACGTCAGGAGCCTGACTTTCAGCAAGAGGTGATGGCAATTTCAGTATCTCCCCTTGTCCTTACTGCACCTGAAGCACAACAAGGCAGCAGAGCTGGGAAATGCTTTTGTGTCTCATGCACTCCCATAGCCTACTTCAATATGCAGCCAAGAACAGCACAAGGGTCCTTAGGGCTGCTCATAATTCTGCAACTGGTCATTTTTCTTGGGGCTTGTCCATAAAGCAACTTATCATAGGCTAAAGGTGCAGATATTGTCTTAGTTAATGTTTTCATTTACTCTATGCAAGTCAGTGCCCAGACATTCTCACTTCTTAAGAATGATGGAGGCTTGTGGTCCCTGGGAACTGCTGAGTTAAAGCTCTTCTTAAACTCTCAGAGCATCCACACACTAAAAATAGCTGTAAGAATCTACCTGCAGTGAAAATGCTGGTTTAGGCAGAATATCTCCAGTATAAGGCAGTGCCATGGAATATTTCTCTTGATCAATTACTGCCTTTCAGAACAGATCCAAAATTGGGAATCTCCTCTAAAAAAAAATAATAAGAGTTTTAAAATCTTGTTTGACCAAACAAAAAGTCTCAGACAGGCAGAGACAGGCTCTGCTGCAGCATCAACCAGTTTTCAGAGGTACTGTTCTTCCACAGAGCAGGCATTGTCACCTTTAACAAATCATTAAGCCTCTTCGTGACTTGAATTCCTCATTCATATGACTGTTAGTTGCAAGGTGCTCTCCCAAAACACAGCCACTGGCAAGTGAAAGAGGGGAGGAAAGGAATGGCTCCCTGACTTGACAAGGTCACTCAGGTCTGAGGAAGATGAAACGTGCAAAAGAAGAGAGAGCTCCAGCTAATCCATTTTGCAGGACTGCCCGAGGACACGGAGCCTGACCTACTCTCCTTCAGAAAAGAAAAGGAATGCAAAGGACCACATTGGTTCCCAGGGAGGCTCGAGTCTGCCAAGAGATGCCAAAGCACTCAGGTTCAAAATGCTATTTCAACAAGGTGTTTGCTTTGTCACAAGATGATGTCCAGTTCTCTGACTGCTTCAGCAATCAGTGGCAGCTGATGCATGGAGCACATTCGCATCATCTCCAGAGAGAGCCTGTTTTCTCCCACATGAATCACACATAAGATGCTACAATGACAGCAGAAGTCTGGGCAAGTGAAACATATGCCATTCTGGAGTGGCAGGAAAGCTCTAGTGACTCCAATTTGCTCCTTATGGACATCCAAGCAAGCAGAATAATCTTCTCACTGCTTCTTATAGTTGTCACCAAGAAAAAACAGTTCATAAAGTTTGGATGGCAGCAGAGAGGTAGATAAAGCAGGAAGAAGAAACCTGAAAATTAAAACAAACTCCTCTGTACCTTGCACAGAGGGGGGAAATTTGTCTGCAAAGTTCCCATCATCACAGTAACCCCTTCTGCTATGTAAAGAAGCAATTTAGCTTTGAGGAAAAGAGGAAATACTGCACAGGAGGGATAAAGTAAGCTAAACAAAGTGTGGATCAAAGAGGAAAAAAAAGAAGGTATAAAGTGGAAAAGTACTGATGGAGGAAGCTGGGTAAGAGACAAGGAGGAACTGTTAACTGCTCAAATAAACATTTTATTGCATCTGCACGTAAAATTTAAGCACTTTAAACACTGGGGTGACTGCTAAGTAACTCCCTTTGCAAGGAACAGATTTGTGACTACCATCATAAGAATCAACAATGGCCAATTTTCACAGACCGCAGCTGTGCTGCAGTTATCAGGTGCAAATAAGGTGACAATATTTGGTCAACGAGTTTTGAGGTCACCAGTAATGCCCGTGGTGGAACAAAAACACAGAACATATGGCATTTCATGTGCTGAAACTGTCAGACTCATAATTAACTGATTAGAGCACATATGGTGCTCACAGACAGTGTAAATCTCTCAATGTAAAAGATGCTAGAGACCATTGAAGGTGTCAGTATGAGTCTTCCTTGCAAATCTCTCTTCATTAAAGTTTCATATGGAGCCAAGTGTGTTGTAATAAAATCGCTATTAATGGAGTTAAATTTATGATGATTTCTCTTTTGTGCAGCTGGATTTAACTTTTCAAACACTAAGCTTCACATCTTTTTCACAGTAGCTGCTGCATGTGCAGAAGCTTCTTGTTTTGTCATATTTACCTTGAAATTAGAAGTAATGGGAGCCAAGGTAGTAAAGGTAACCAGAATCGGCACGAAAACTTAGTATGACTGGTATCAAAACAAGAATTTATGCCATGATATAAATATGGCTACAATTCTGTTTAGTTTGAGTGTTTCAAGCAGGCTGGCCAGGGACAAACTCATTCCCTCTTCAGCTCCAAAACACACTTTTAAAAAGATGGTGAGTGACACTTCATTAACCACAGGAAATAGGCTGACACAGCCTGCTTGCTTTTCCAGCCACCATTTCAGATGGCATTTTTCTTTGCATCTCCCCCTTGCTTTACATTCAACACTCTGTAAAGTGCTTTCTTGAATCTCTCCAGCCACATCAGTGTTGTGGAGCTGGAGGTTGGACTGGGGCAGGCAGTTCTAGACAAGATGAAGCAATCATTTTCAGTCACATAACAAAACTACGTGTTTGCATGTCCATGCATTAGAGATCCAGCTTTTCTCACCAGGTCATCAATGAAGGGGATTAAAAAAAGTTTGTCTTCCAGTCCTCTGCTCCATCAGGCTCTGACAGGACTAGTTCTTACACAGTGACACTGCATCTCTGGAGTGATCTGGGATGAAAGCATTCTTCTGTAGTTCATTTTCTGGAAGGGTGCCTGCAGTCCAGGTGATGGCTGTGATGCAGATGCAGCAGCACTCCCAGCAGGGAGGGCTGGGGAATGAGGGAGAGTCAAGCAGGACTCTGTGTATCACCTCCCTCCATCCATTAATAAACTAGTCACATGCAATCCTCCAGGGCTTACACACTCCTCTCTCATTCCCTCTGTTCTTCACCTCCATTTATACATCAAGCAAAGGACTTTGGAAAGACCTCATCACCTTAATGAGTTAAAAGCTGTTGCCTCAGCCCAAAATCTTCCTAGTCTCATGTGGTTTCCTCCTCTTTCCTACAGCGTTATCACTATCACTCTATCTTCACCAGAGAGCTGCCTGCCTCACACAGAGCTGCTTCTGGAATGGATGGGAATATCTCCATTTTCAGAGTAAGGAAAAGTCCCTGGTAAGAATATTATTTCTTCCTTCTATGGCTTGTTCAGAGGTGGGGTTGTTGGTAACAGATTAGGGCAGCCAGAAGGAACAAGAGTAGAAAAAAAAAGTATCAAAGAACTCTCTGCTAAGAAGCAGAGAAAGAGATATTGGTAAATAAAGTACTCTGTAAAAAAACCCCAAACAATCAAACCAACCAAACAAAAATAACACAATAAGAAAAAACCTGGGATAAAAGTAGTCATGGAAGACAAACATGGTGCATGGTGTGAATTTTAACATTTATAACAAAGCTGAAATGTAGAAGCTACAAAATGTGATGCAAGAGGATGCATTGGCCCTAGAGGCTCTAAGGATGTCTTTAAACTCAGAATGCTCCTGAACCACAGTGATACCTGCAGCCTCCCCAGCAGAGATGCAGTGCCCAGGGAATGTGCAAGGGCTCCTCCTGCAGCAGCCACACAACATTCCCAGTGTACACTGAGCTGCCAGAAGAACTCCTCTGTGGGCATAACTGTGGTTACCCACAGTGGTATATCTTCTGTTAACTAGACAGCTTGTTTTCCACACTTTAACTAACTTAGCCTAGCAAACAGTGTCAGCCAGGCCTGTGCAGCTCAGATCCATCACTCCCTCTCCACGCCGAATCCCCAGACTTTATATAGATCTCATCAGAACAGTTGTGCACGTTGTTGGTTTGCTGCCACATGCATGATGCTCATCTCAACCCTTCTGTATTAGTCTACAAGCTGGTTGTGTGCTGCCCTCCCAAGCCCATCCACACCAGGGGCTCCTGGGATGCTCTGACCCTTCTGCCACACTTAGACGTAAACATATTTACCATCCTTTTCTCCTTCTCTTCCCAGCCCTCTCCATCAGAGACTGTTTCTCCCACACCTCAGAAACAACTGAGGCTCCAAGGTGCCTCATTCCTGCCATCTCCTCTGTTTGTGAGATGAGTCATGCAGGTGTCAACATTTCTAAAATTTGTACAGAGGCTCAGCAGAGCTGGGAGGGTGCAAGGTATTATGTTAGAAGTTATTAATAGCTGCTATCGACCAGTTCTTTGATCTAAAGGCAGCTGATTACAGCTGCTGCTCCTACTGATGAGAAACCAGGAGTCCTGCCTATATCTCAATTTCCCTTTCCACTTTTCAGATTTTTACTAGAAAAAAAACTTCCCCCCCAAATTGCAATCCAGGCAGGATTCAGCAGTCAACACTGCAGCAGGAAAGGCAAAGACAATCAAGTGAAGCGTAAAATTTTACTTTTCAAGGGGAATATTAGGTCTTTGAATCCTGCTTCTAGCAAAGTCTTTGAAAGGCTTAAAGGTTGACATCCCACAAAACAAACCTCCAGAGAACACAGCTCCTTTCTGAATTTTTCCATGTAGCCCTTAAACCATATCCATGAAAGCAAACCCATCATATGTTTTCTATAAATAAAAGGGTGTAGCAATTGGTCCACACACTTTTCCATGCTTTTACCTGAAGAAGAAAAGGTAATTTGCTATTGCCCAAAGACACCGCAAACATCTGACCTATTCAGTGAAACAATTCAGGAAATCTCCCTCCAGCTGTCCAGAGCCACTGCTGGAAACAACTAGGATGACAGGATAAAATAGTCTCCTATCACTTCATGTCAGGGTCATCTAATCCTGCTCTGGTAAGCAATATGGTGACCAAAAGACAACTTAGAAAAACATTCTAAGACAGACAAATTCAGGCAAATTTCCTTTTCATCTGATGTTACCAGCTAATTTCTCTATGAACTTGCCCAAAACTTCATAGAATTCCTTTTTTAAGAAACAGGGCTGGAGTGGAGCTATAGTGTGACACTGACCTATACCACACTACACTCTCTGCTTGCTAGGACTTTGAAAGCCACTGAAGCCAGTATTGCCTGGCTTAAGTCTCCACCTACCCACACAAGAAAAGAGCATTTTTAAGTGTGCCAGAAGCAACAAAAAGGTTTGTGCCCAGTGGGACAATGCACTCTACAGCTTAAACATGAACTCAAGGGAGCATCAATTTCTACAAGTTTTACTCCATTTGAATTATGACTTCTATAAATCCATATGATGGTGGAACTAGGCATGAAGAAAGGAAAACTCACATACTTATGACTATTGTAAAGCCTCTGTAATAAAACTGCCAAGCTTTAAGATCACAGAGGTATTCCAAATATTTCAACTCGTGACCATAAAGCCCATTCCACTATCACAAAGTACAATAAAGAAGAGAGGAGCTATTTGGCAAATGCATGTTAACATTTACCTCACTATAGTCACATTTCAGATTACACATTTTCAAAGAGAGAACCAAAAATAATATAAGAATTCCTTCCAGAAATACTTCTGTCTTTGGAAATAGTATTTTTTCTTAGAGAAAAATCTAGTAAAAAGCATTTCACAGCTACTGGCATTCTGGGGGTTTCAGGCTTAATGCCAAAAAGTGAAGAACTAACTGCAGACTCATACTTTACTTCTTCAACCCTTAGAGTAAAGCCCTTATAATAAACACACACTCACACTGTGTACAGAAGAGCCTTGCTCCACATGCCACGTGTAGTGAATCACAGACTAGACCACAGAGAAGATACCACACCTGCTCCATTTCATTACCCCTTGGCATCCCCTTTACACAACCCTTTAACCTGCAGTGACCAGCTGTCCTTCCAGCCATGCAGTACAGCTCTGCTGAACACAGAGCACGCTCATCACACCCAAAGATGATTATTCTTGGCTTCTGCCAGCTTCAGGTGCAGAATAATAACTTGTGGCTCTTATTGATCCTGGAATTTTGAACTCTGCATTTTGCAAATCTGTCTTTTGTGAGAGCAGATCACATCAGGAGGCAATTCAATCTTAAAAGGTCTCAAACCACTTCACCCCTGGGGTTTGAGCATGATGCTGCTTTATTACCTCCAGCTCAGCATTATGAGCATGCAGCTTCTGCACCATGTCCTCAGCCTCACGCATACGCCGGCTCAGCTGGGGCGAGTGCTCCGCGGGGGTCAGCTCGCTGTCATATGACTCCAGGATCGCTCGCATCCCATCTCGCTCCTGCCAGGAAGAAGTGCAAACACCTTTAGGGATAAGACCTCTGACCTCACTCCAAGGAGAGGGTGCCCAGAATAAT
>VWZO01000032.1:567539-583291 GCA_013396975.1 Bucco capensis | reverse complement strand
TCAGGGTTACAGTTCTTGACCCCCCCGTCCAGAGATGCCGCGATGATGATTTATAACAGTGCATGCGTGAGATTTCGATTCTCTCTCTTCCTTATCAGTTCCTCGGCTCCTCCCGGCAAATTCTTTCGGGGGGGGGAAAGAGTTCAGCTACTGAGTCCTTTTCTTTTAAAGAAACAGTGTCCATATCCAAAAGTTCAAAAAGGGAACATGACATACACTCTTTTCTTGAATTTTAATCACTCCAGGACAATAATCTTCTACATTTTTGCCTGTTGTTATTTTACACAGCAGAGAAATCCTGATGGATATATACTTATGGTCTTTACATCAGCATCAAACCACAGATGAACACACAGTTCTAACAAAATAAATCTTGCTGCTCTGAAAACTGAAAAATGAGACTGTCTCGTGTGTATAAAACCACATATCCCTTGCAGAAAAGCAACATGCAAACACTGTAAGAAGCAGATGGCAATTGAAAACAGAGCCTCCTTCTTTTTGGAGACACTGTTCTAATTCAACATGGCTGAATGCATTTCTTCAGCAAAATATTTAGTGTGCTACTTGAGATTTTTCCTGCCAGAGTTCTAGCAATGAAGGAACAGAATTGTCACAACAGAAATGAAACACATTTGACAACAAACAGAGTGTCTGAGAGGAAATATCCTCTAACTGATATGTCATTTATCACTCATTAAAGACTGCAACATGCAGTGTTTATCACAAATATTTTTTTCAGAGGTAAGTATCTCACACACAATGTGCTTGGCTCACTTTGCTATTTGCTGGCAATTATAACTAAATACTTGCAGAGAAAGACAAAAAGAAGAATCCCTCTGTCCTCCCTAAGAGAATTCACTGTCCCAAGTATAAAGCTTGGTCTGACAGCTGAAAGTAAAAACATTTTGTGTCCTAATACATTCCCAACTTCAGACAGCACCTAACACCTACCTCCAATGCACTGATGGAAAAGAATAGAGACAAAAGGCTGGAAATTTCAAGAAGTTAGGTTTGTTTTAAGGAGATTACCACTGACAGAGCAATATGCATAGGGGGATTAGTTAGCTGATGAAGTGTTTTATCTTTTGACTGCATGGCAGAACCTTGATGTTTGTGAGGTTACAGAACAGGACCAGAGCAGCACAGGCCCCTGGCATAAATCCAAAGAGCAAAAACTCCAAGGAAATCTTACAGTGCTGCCTCCCTTTATTGCTGAAGTTTTCTACCTTGCTCCATTAAAGAAATGCTCAAGTGCTCTGGACAAAACCAGTTCTTAAGTGAGTTCTGCCACCATGAAAATCCAAACTGTTATCAGAAGATCACTCAGCTTTCGAGCAGTGCAGTCCACATCCAGACCAGGCCACTGCCTCTACCTTCGACTTAGAGCACTTCCCAAAGCCAGCTGGCCACACTGAAACCTTTTGCTGGGATCCTGCTTTCTTGTAGAAATCAGGAACTGCCAGAGTAGAAAAAAAGGGCCTTTTCCCTTTATGTGATGCTAGCTGCTCAGCTGATTAAACCTGTACACAAAGGTTATCTCCTCCTTCAAAATCTAAAGGTCAAAGACTGAACATGGGTAGCAAGTGTACACAAGAGGAAGGGAAAGAACATTCAAATTCAAGGTGTGAAAATAAGACTAGGAGCACTGCCAGAGGTCCAGTGGGTATTCAGAGCATGTCACTGACTGAAAGGTCAGCCAAGACGGTTGGGCTGGTCAGCAGGTAAAAGGACCCAAGACCAAAGGACAGCCTGAGGCTACAGGAACAGAGATATTAAAATAATAAAGAACAACAAGTTTTAACAAAAACAGTACTAGAAGCTTTTACCAGCTCCTTGCTCAGGTCTGAGTGAATAGGAGCACTTTTCCAAGGAAGGAATATTTTTGCCATAGTTTAGAAATAATTGTTCATCTGACAGACATATGAAAGTAAAAACTTCCATGTTACTGCAGAAGGAGAAAACCCAAACCCAGGTTCATAATGAACTTGTGTAGCAGAAAGGCAGCAGTACAGGATTGCTCCATCCTCCTCCTCCCCCTCCAATGTTCACACACATCATCCAGTGTGCCCAGTGCAGACTCTCTATAAGGCAAACTGCTTTTACTCGGGAGATGACTTTCATTTCCCATTTATTGCAGAATCATTGTCCAGAGCACAGAAGAGAATGTAATGACAGTGTTTAGTGAAGGTATTGGCTTGATCCTTGCATGTTGCTGCAATTAGATCTGCAATTACAGCATCCTCTCTCTTTCTCCCTATTCCTAGCTGCTCCGCTATCCTAATTTTCGACTAAGCATCTTTCATCAATGTGATAATTTAACATTGCAATGTTCTCTCCATTACAGCAGGGCAGTCCCAAAATCCTTAGCATTTCTGCAACAGCAAACAGGACCCCTGGCAATTCCCATCACACTTGGCTTCCAATTAACTGCTGAATATTAGGTCATTGGAGTCATCCCCAGTAAGATCCTAGCAGTTCCCTGAACTCTTCAGCTGCAAGGAGGGCAAACTGCTGCTTTCATGCTAGGATAGGAAAACTGCATGGGAGCAGGACATCCCCACAGGCTGTCTTTCCCTTAAAATCAACTACAGACCTTGCCCTTCAAAGAAAAGCTTTTCTCTTAAAGGAAGAGCAAACTTGTCAAGAAAAAACACACAAACACAGCACAAGCTGCACTGGGGGGAAAAAAAGGTGCTGAAAAACTGAAATAAAGGGCAATACAATTAAACACTTGATCCTAGAGTTCAATTCTCCTCTTTAATTATTTCTAAATATTAATACTGTAATGAAACCAATTCTCAGCTTCCAACAAGTGGTCCCTAGATCCACTTTTTAAATTTCTCCCCATCAAGAGCACTTACTGAAAGCTTTTCCCTCTCTCCTAAAGATCTTGTTAGTTTGGCAGGAAACAGAAGTTCTTGCTGAGAAGTCCTCTGTCGGAAAAGATGTAATCCTAATTTAGTAACTGCTGCAGTATCTCCTCACCCCACACAACAGGATGTTCTCTAAGCCCCATCAAAAACCTCTCCAGGGACTTTCAGATGCCCTTTCTAACCTTTTTGATTTTTGCAACACCTCTGCTTTCCTGCTTTCTATAAGTAGAATACTTATCACAAATTACTAAAAAGCTTTTCCTCGGGGAATTTCCAAAATTTACCCAGCACAGGGCATCTCAGCTAACACACCATGGACCTTACACTAGTACACTTCCAAGTGCTCCTTACCTTGACCAGTTTCAAACCAATACCAGAACAGAAATCCAACTTACTCTGAAACACATCCTACAAGCAGAATAATTGGGTTTGATGTTCATTATAAACCTAGGAAATTAATATCCTACAGCAAACTCTGGTGCTGCAGCTTGCAGCTGTGTTTGAGGAGATGAAAGTTTGAAAAAGAGGAAGGATAGTGATTTTTTCAAAGGTTGAACAGTTTCCCTTCCTTCTGCCAGCAACAGCCAATTCACCAAATATGCTTCCTACTATTACATAAGTACCTAAAAAGAAAATACTGTTTAAAATCTTATCCACAAACTAGAGCTAATACCACAAAAATCTGCACCAGGGAAGTACAGGACAACACTTCTGCAAAATGCCATCCCCTAGATAAAGCTTCTCTACATTCCTCCCACCAGCTCCTCTATTCCCTCTATGTAAAGCCAAAATTTGACCTGGTCAGCAAGTAGCTTGAAGCTAAGGAAAAGTCTCTTTCCCCAGCATTTACAAGCCAGAGTGGTTTAGAAAGAACAGGAATGTAAAGTGGGCTCCTCCAGGACTTTTGGGTTAATTTTAGGGAAAGGCTTGAGAACTGTTCACATAAACATAATCCTCAACACCTCTGCCAGCATATCCCCAGGTCACTGAAGCAATGCTAGTGCACATTTCCAGGGGCAGCCTGCAGCTTCAAATATTTGCACACTGAGGAGTATGACAGCTACTTCCAGCTGTGTATTGGAAGTAAGAGGAAAATATAGCCAAAAGAATCTAAAAAGCCATCTGACCCTATATACATGCACATCAACTCAGGCCCTGTTCCTGCTGATGCTCCTTAGCTCCTCCTCAAACATATACACACACACAACTCACCACAGACTGTCTAATTAGTTGAAGAAAAGGAAAAAAAATCAATAAGAAAGAAATTAAAGTTACAAATCTAACTGAAGTCAGTCACACACTCAGGGAAAATCTGTTCCTGGGGTAAAGTTTATCTAGTGTCATAATTTTATTGAAATCCTATATCTTTCTATTGACTTTTATGGTTTGAAGCTGGATGCCAGAGTTATCATTATTAGAGTCTCAGTGTTGCTTGCAGGTCTGAGGTTTGGGTTTCAGTTGTTTCTTTTTTCCTTTTATAAACAAGCTGTAATTGTCTGGTTTATTGATCAATAAATCTTTCAACTGCCTCTCTTCTGTTCTTGTAACTCTCCTGCACCATTCTCTGAAAGAAAATAGAGGGTTGTTGTTTTTTTAAAGACCAGATTGTTTTGTCATTAGCACTGAAAGAGCAGGAATTGTGCCGGTCGCCTGATAATGGCTTTTTAATGACGGATTCTAGTCACAGGAAAATCTGCTTTATTTCCACACCAGTGAACTTCAACTATTAATCCCCAACCCAAATGCATATCTTGCTTGCTCTCTCACTTCTGCATGGGTTGGAGCCTGGCAGAGGAGACAGACTTTGTAAAGTGGAATCATAATGATATATCCCACTCAGTGCTTTTTTTTTTTTGATGGTACAGAAATATTCCTCTTCCCAGCATTAGATAAGCTTTTTGTTTAATTAATGATAATTTTTGGAGAATGTTAATAGACTGCTTCATTATAGGAAATCAGTGGCAAGATTTCCCCCTCCTCTTCCTCTCCAGAATCCTAACTCCAAATTAGTCATAATAAGAGAAAATTTCAAGACTGAAGAAAGATAGGGAGCTTCAACATGAAACAGATGCTATTTGCAATCAGGTATAATTTAGCTAACTATTCCTTGTAAAAACACAAATAAAAAGAGTAAGATGACTGTGTAGCAGAGGTTTATCCTTTTTTCCTTTAAGCTATACAAATACATACACAGAAAAAGAGAGATGGTTGACCAGATATTGAATATGAGCAAAACCATCAGTGTGAGGTATGGGAACGTAAGCCAAAATATGGTCAGAAATAACTAAAGAATAATTAAATACGTTAGACTGTGTCAGGACCTACTGACAAAACATATCCTCTGGATACTTCAGAAATTAGTCATGGTAATCTCTGGTCCCTGAGCAACTACCTTTCATGAACTCACAAACAGCAGGACAGGTCATGAAAATAAGGGAGAGGAACAGATCCAAACTTTTAAAGGAAGGATAGATGAGAAGATACAGACTCTGGCAAATATAAATCAGCATTTTGGTATTTCATAAAATACACGAAGAAAACATTAACAATCAAATTGCCTGGAGCTAGAGAAGAATTAGGGATAATGAACAATCAACTGAGCCTTAATATGAATAGAATCAAACCAGTCTAATTTCCTTCTCTGACAGGTAACTTGTCTACTGAATAAAGGCAAACAATAAACGTCATCAATCTCAACTTCAGTGATGTGTTTATCAAAGAGGAGGATTACAATTCAACAGCATCTCCGTAATTTAGAGAAATGAAGTCGTAGCAAGGTGATGAAATCCATGAAAGCAAAGCACAGAGTCCTGCCTGTTGTGTAGCAACACACACCCCAGGTACTATTAACAGGCGGCAGCTTCAGTTGGCTTCTACCTCTTCTCAAAGCTGCCTGTCTGCACTTTCCTCACAACAAACACATGCATCCCACTCCAAGGCTGTTGGGATACAGGCAGCTGCCCAGACACCATGAAGAGTCAGGCATGGAAAGTGCATGGGGGCTACTGACCATTAACAGGTTCTGCCCCAATCTGATGGCTGGAGGAATTGATAAGGAATTGCTTTAATCTTAATCCTTACTTTAAGGCACAGTCTGAAAATCACTTTGGGTCTCCTGCAGCCCCTGGTGCGATAACTGTGCCCACAGCAGAGGGAGCATTAAACTCATTGCCCACGGGAAAGTGTGGGGAGTGATACCCATGTTCCTAGAATCCTCGGATGGGTAGGATGTGCTCATTAGCCTTCTGGCAGTCATCCTAGGAGAGGGACAACTCTGATTCCAAACCTGGGCAGATGGAGCTCGTTTAGCCCTGTGAGGCCTTCCAGCTAAGAGAAGGACACTCTAATAAAACCTCTGTCCTAAGGACCTCGCTGCCAGCGTCCAAGCTTGCTAGGCCCTGGCAGATGAACCTTAGGACTAAAGGGTGGGTCCAGCTCTGTGCATGCTGTGTCTCACCTAAAAAAAATCCCTAGTGCAGGCTTGAGGGTGCTATCTGCTATCCTCTTTTTATCAGCGCGCTTGGAAAAGGCACTGATGAGGAGCGTGGATGGAGCCCTCCCTGGAGCTTCGTTCACGAAGCCTAGCCATACTTTACTTTGTAACTAGGCTTCTCTCTTCAGAGACTATGTTCACATCCTATGGCCTTATGAAAAATGCAGGGGAAAAGGTAAAAACAAAGTGGCAGTAAGACCCAAGAAACAAGGGCAGAGCTGTGGCTAAAGGCACAGTGAGCCTTTGCTGTTATGGGAACACACCTAAGAGAGCCACATCCCCTCAGCTCCTGAGCCTCCTGGAGCACTGCTAACAAGAGCCAAGTGAACCTTCCAGAACAGACAGAAAAACCAAGAGTTCTATGCCAAACAAAACCAGCAAAAATCAAATTACCACAAACTTTTCAGATTCTCCTTGTCTACCATCCACCATCACCGGAAGGCAGACAGTTCCTCTTTCTCCTACCATCCTTAACTTTTGTACTAATCAACTTTAAACTAAAATTTTCAATTCCCAAATATTCAAACAGCTTTCTTTTCTCAGCTACAGCCACTTCCCAACATTTCTCTCTGTGCCTGACCTATTTTCACATTACTTTGCAAATTAGAACTGACTGCAGACACATATGTATATACACACCATTGACTTTCTACTCAAGACTTCAATTAAAACAGCATTTACAAAAAAGCCTGTTAACTCCATAAACTCATCCAGCAGATTTCACTACCCTTGCACTGACAAGAACATTAGGGAATGGTTTTTCAAAACATCCTTATCTCTCAAATGTGACTTTCTATATAGCAAACCTCTGCTTGCATTTTTTGCCCCTCAAGCCAGTATAAAGCTATTGCAGGAGATGGATTTAAGCTATAAAGAAGCCCTTCAGTTGTACTGTGCCCTACAACCAAGGCTTCTCCAACAAAAATATTTATTCTTTATGACTCCACGTACTCCATCCGTGTCTAACCTGAACAGGTGGAAGAGAGGTCAGAAAAACTGATGTACTCTAACCACGAGCACACAACACACCAGGAATTAAGCATCCTTATCTCTCTACAACTGTGGGTTTTCCTCAGTTTTTCTGATACCCATAACAGAGCTATTTTCTTGCTAGGAAAGGCACTGTATCATTAAAGTTGAACACCAACTTTCCACCCAAGGTTGGAAGCCTGCAGAAAGCAGCCAGCCAGGGGAAAGTGTGCTGGGAAGAGGACAGAGCCAGGCAGAAAGCCTGAGAAAGATGACCCAAGGCTCTATTTAGGTGCCAGAACAAGGCATTCCGAGACATTCTTAGCTTCCCAACCATCATTTCTTAAATTTTGGAGAGATTCTGCAATCTGACTGCTCTTTTGGCATTCAGGAGGCAGCTTTAAACGTACACCTCCAAATACCTGTGTATCTCACATGCTCTTATATTCCATGAGGTTTTGTCCAGATTTATCGTTCTTCCTTTCTACCTCTTATCCCTCACCTCAACTACTTCTCTGCAGAGGGCTCAGCTTGCCTTATATCCTGGCAATGGACCAGAGCAAATAAATCCACTGTAACTCTTTTAATCTGTCTCTGATAAATCCCCTGCTTACTATCTTCTGGAAAATTGTGCATGGTCTCTAAAAGCCTCATTTCGCTTATAGCACATACATATGCCAGCTGACAAGCAATCATACAACTGACACTGCAACAAACTAAATATTATCTGACTAAAATCCCCCTGGGGTCCTCTTGCTTCACAGTGAGTTTAACATGTTTAGTTATGTTTCCTAACCTCCTGCTGCCGTTATGATTTTTCCTTCATTTAACTCCCTTCTAGCGGAACGCTCGTCGCTGCCTATCTCCAGCACAAGCTTGCTTTTCTCCCTCAGTGTGTTTCTTCATTCAAAAACATCCCCTCTTCTTTCTACCATTTCTCTTAGGCCTGCTGCTCAAGCTATGACAATCTTGCATAAATGGGAAGCTGCCTTATTCACCTGCTTCAGCACAGGACCACTCTCCATCTGACATTGGTACCTAACACCGTGAGCACAGTTTACATTTGAACAACTGTCATTTCTTTAGGAGAAAAAAAATATTCATACCATACCTTCTCTAACCTAGCCACTAGATTACCATTGCTGGCAGAGGGAAGGCATACAACTGACAAGGAAATGTATTCATACTTACTTACTGGCAACAGAAAACTAATATTTTATTCATCTACTAGAATTTAAAAAAGAGCCTTAATCAACCCTGAAGAGGAAGTTTTTGTGAGGGTGCATCAGATTCTTCTACTCTGCCACTGTCTACAGCACATAAAAATTCAGCCCTATGTTCACTCCTCACCCTTCCTCCTGCCTTCTAAGCAACCCAGATATTGGCCTCTAAATCTCTTAACAGTTTCCTGCAGTTTTAACTGCTTAAATATCATTAACTTAGGAGAAAAGTAAACTCAACTGTATTCTAAGCTGCTGCAGTTATCCCTGCAAAAACAGAGGAGAAGGAACTACACTACTCTCCAGGCTTGGTTCCTGGGGTATTCAGGTTAAAAGAGAACTGGTTCAGGAGGCAAAGCTCTCATGAGATTTTGAAAGAAAACAGAGGCCTAAGTTCATCTGATCAACTCAACACAACACATTCCATTGAATTTGAAAAGTAATTTCTTGCCCCCCTTCCGATGTGTCAACAACCTCAGAAATACAGCAGCTGTGGTTTTTTGAGAAAGGCAAAGAAAAAGGACTTTGATCTTCAGAATATCTATCACCTGGCTGCTTTAATGGAAAACATTAATAATTTCCCATATTTTACTTAATTCATAAAACATCTCCTCTACTACCTCCAGGGTATGAAAGATCAGGGATTTCAGGAAGAGTTTAAAAAATTGTACATCAAGTTATGTCTTAGGTCTCCCACAGCATATCTGCATCATCTTTAAAGACTTGCCATGGGCAGAGGGGACAGGTCCTTGCCCTTGCAGCCCAGCAACATCTCCTTAGGCTAAAACCCTTCTCTACAAAAGGCCTTTCTGCCCACTATATGTTGGTGTTAAAATGTTTTCACTTATTTATAACAACTGTTGGAAACTTCCTTCAGTTACTGCCCATAACTAGCAGAGCACAGTTCAGATAACATCCACACAACATATCTCATTAGCTTAATCAGGAGCCATCTCCAGGGTTATCTGAGAGCCTGCAAATAAACACCATGAAGCTCAGCTACTCTTTAACCTTGTGAACTGCACTTCTGAAAGAGTTTTCTGCTTTTAAAAAAAATTGTGCCACCTTGGTGCTCTGGATTGCAGCTTCTTGAGCAGAGGTTTGTCTCAGGCTGGCACTCAAATCCTGCATGAACATCAGTGCAGGCTGCCAGAGAAGACCATGAGGCACCCCTCTGTGCCTGGGATCCCATTCCTCAAGACACAGATATAGTGAAGGACAAAACCAGATACTTAAGAACCAGGTCCAAGGACCACATCAGGCAGGTACAAGATTATGGTGCTTGACCAACATTCTAGTCACACCTTTACCTTGGGCTTCCCAACTCCAAAAAATGACATTTAATAAATACTTTTGAAAAACAAGCTCTCATTGACAACCTCTCTGGATATTTTATTGATCACATAAATATCTAGTCTCTTTCTGAACCCTCATTAATTCCTGACCTTGCCAGTTTTCTGATGGAAATAGATCCCATTCCTTTTTTCATTGCTTGAAAATGTATTTTCTTTTATCAGTTTTTAATTTGCCACCTTTCAGCTTCATTGAACACCTTTGTTCTTGCATTGCACAGACAGGGAAAAACAGCAGCTCCCAAACAACTTCTCTAAACCATTCATTCATTAGACTTTCAGCTTGTCACCTTTTCTTCAACTACTTTTTAAGGTAAACAAGTCCAATCTTCAGTTTTCTAGTCTCACACTCTCATCACCTATTTCTGACTGCTGCTTTCATTCTGCAGCATCCTTAGCTTAAGTGGCTTGATGAGGAATAAATGAAGAACAGTGAAGATGCTGGTCCCTTCCCCACCTCTCTCAGAGCAATGGGCACAGCCTCACACAGCTCCTGGCTGGCAAAAGACCTCAGGATCCAAACCCCTTCTGCCCATCAAACTCTTCCACACACAAGTTACCCACAGACCCCACTCCACTAGCACATCCCCACATGCAATAATGCCCAAACTGTGCTCACTGCCAGCTACACAGACTGGCAAACATCTACTGCTCAGCAACTTCAGAGAGCTCAGCCCCTTGTTAGAGAAGCAGGAAAAGATGCTCTCACAAGAGCTGCTGAGCCAGGGGATGGCAAAAGCTCGGCAACTCACAGTTCAGGGACACAGCAGGCAATAACCTCCTCAAGCACACCTAGCAAAGAATAGAAGAGGATGTATATCTGCACCTGAGAAAGAACACTCAGCCCTTTTGACAACAGCCCACATATACAGATTTCCTCAAATTTTAAACCTTTCAAAAATGAGACTATTACCTTAAAATAGCCCACAAGTCAGTAGACTTAATATTAGCTGTTATTCAGTGAACACCTTCCCTTTCACAATGACACCAGAGCGCTGGTTAATTCATACAGGCAAAACAACATTCCTCTCTCTGTTCTCCCTCCACTGCCACTGCAATATTAAGTCAACAAAAATCTTTCCTCAAAACTGCACCATCAAGAATGTTATGCTCAAGCCATTAAGACAAAACGTGAAGCACTGAAGTCATGCTTCATTAAAAACAAGTGGAAAAATCAGTTTACCAGAAGCAAAACATTATTTAGGAAATATATTCATTATATACATCTGAAAGGGAATGATGATTAAATGTTTAAGACCAAAACATTCATCAGCCTTCTAATTAATAATTGACCACAAAATTATGCACACTCCTATTTATTTACATTTTATTTCAACAAAACCACATAGCAATACAGAGCAGAACCACAGGATCAAAAAATCTGCCTTGTTGCAAACTAAATCCCATTGGTTTGCTGTCATACTAATGAACTGCCACATATTAGAGAACAAAACAGACTAGCAGCTTTTCTACTTCCAGGCACAACTTCATCAAAGTGAATAGAATTTGGTATAATCACAGAAAGGATTGTGAAAAGAACAGAGTAGTAGCAGAAGGAAAAAGTCTCTCCCTGCCACATAACATCATGGAAAGAGCTGGTAAATAACAGACAGTTAATGATGAATATATAGAATTACAGAATCAGAGAATGTTATGGTTGAGAAAGACCTCTGAGATTGAGTCCAACCATTAACCTAACACTACCATGCTCACCACTACACCATGTCCCCAAGTACCACATCTAGACATTTTCTGCACACTTCCAGAGATGGTGACTCCACCAGCTCCCTAGGCAGCCTGTGCCAATGCCCGATAATCCTCTTAGTGAAGAAATTCTTCTTAATATCTAATCTGAACCTCCCCTGGCACAACTTGAAGCCATTTCCTCTTGCCCCATCACTTGTTACTTGGGAGAAGAGACCAACCCCCACCTCACTACAACCTCCTTTCAGGTAGTTGCAGAAAGTGAGAAGGACTCTCCTGAGCCTTCTTTTCTCCAGTGAAATTCCTACTTCCATACTGCAACACACTCACAATGCAGAACCTTCTGGACAACTTGGAGGCACAAGTTGAAATTTAGCCTTCCCTGTGTTCCACATACCAGAAAGCCAATCCAAAGGATACTGAAGCCATCATAAGCAGAATTACAGACTTTTTAATCTGCAATCAGGTAAGTCCTCACAGAAACAGAGGTGAGAACAGCCCTATTTGCACAGCAATATTTAAGCATATAACACTCATCACTAAATTTTCCCCGCCTCTAGAAAAAAGTCCATCCTGATGTGTCAGGAAATACTATCAGAGCCATTTTTATTATTCTAAATAATAATAATAAATAAGCTTAAAATGAAGTCATATATCTGTTGATATATTTGGTGGTTCTGCTTCCATCTGTGAAATACCATTATATTATTTAATAACACACCTTTCTTTCTCAGTGCCTTACAATAAACCTGGCTTGCTCTCTCCTGACTCAGTACAATCTTTCTCAAATCCAGCTTTATCTTACCAATGAATGCTAGATGAGATGACACCATTTTCATATAGCCTATTATCAGCAAGAGACAGACTCACTTGCACAACAGTTGAGATTTGAAAGCTGCTCTGGAGACTTTCTATCCCCAGCTCTCCTGCATTCCCCTTCTCTCCTGGAACAGATTCCATGGTATTCTTCATCTGTTCATGAACAGATCAAACTTTGCTCTGCTGAAGTTCAGGGCTGCTATTTGCCTTGTTCCTTTCTCTCAGGAGTCATTTTAAACTCCTTTAACAGCATCTTTACCAGCTATCTTAGGTTGGGTTTAGACATGAAGGGAAGACAAATGCTAACAAGAGCAAATCATTCAGTTAGAATTTATGACCACTTCACAATCCCTCTCCTCAACTTCTTCTAAAAAGCTGTTCCTATTTCATTTGCAAGTATTATTTTTCAGACTTGTCCCTATTATTTCACCTCCAATAACAACATACAGGAGCTCTATCACGTTCAAAGCAAGCGTGACTCCTGTGTTGTCCTCATCAGTGCAATCTCAAAGATGTTACCCATGATTACTAATTCAGCTTATTGAGGGTAAGAACAGAAGCACCCAAAAAGCAGCAAGTGATAAGTTTCTGCCTGTGATTCCTGTGCACCTCAAGGATGCTAAACACACAAACAAAATCAACAATCAAGGCTCTGCAAAAGACTTCTTGTGCAAAACACCTGCCTCAAGTCCATGGGAGAAGTAGTGTAAGTTTTACAACATATGTCATATCTTTTCAACTTTTTCCCTGAATCAAATCAGTTACTAATGAAACAGTTTATGATTAATACTCACTTAAGTCAAGAAGTAAATTGAGGAACAAGCTATCAGTGGAATATGAGTAAATCAGATTGGCTCCAGAGACACATAATGAAATGTGTGTATGTGAAGAAAATATTATTGCTGTATCTTTAGAAGTCTTCAATTTCTGTACATACTCTGTAGTGGATCATCACATAATAGCCACAAAAGTGGCATTTTTGAAACATGGTGCAGAAGGTATACAAGCCATTGATGTACCTTCTAATAGTCTAAATCTGTGAAGCTTCACAAAGGCATGTATCTGATCACTGACCACACACAGAGCTCCAACAAAGAGCTCCATTCAGAGAAATACTGATCCCATCCACCTCAGGCTCACTTGCTGAGATCAGGCTTGCTCACAGGATCTATCACTTGGATTTCTGCTTTGGTCTAAGCAGGATAGTGAGGAGCTATGGTCATGGGGGAAGGAAAGGCACAGCACAGTCCATCAGTTCTGTCTGAGCTGCTGGGGCAGCACCTTGGAAGAGTGAATGGAACAGGAAATACCTGCTAGAAATTGTCTCCTAAGCCTGTCAGTGCAAGACTAGGCAAATATTTATTACCTTTTCCTGTAGAGCAGTCTTCTACATATTTGAAGATACATTTCTCCACATCACTCACTAGTATAATTCTACACTCTTCCCTCTTGCTTTTCACCATTTCACTAGATGGTTGATAAATGCCCATTCATCTCTAGAAACTGAGAGGAACCAGTGTAGTGTGTTCTCACACAGAGTTATCCAGACCTGACTGGAAGGAGAGCCAGGAATGAATGAGGATTAAGGAAAAGAAATCACTTTGTAATTGAAAACTCAGGGTCAGCCACCATGAAGTAAAACGTAGGAGACTTGCAGAGCTACACTAAAAATCAAAGCAGAGAAAAAATGTTTATGGTCTAATACTGGCTCAGGCCCCAAATTTTAACAGTTTTCTGTACTTGCACATCCCACAGGTTACTCCATACACCTAATTTTAACACCGATCCCTTTCAATTTAAACCCAAACATGGTAATAAGTCAAAACCTCTCCTCATCAAGCCTGTGGCATAGACTGTATGAAGACCTGTTTCTCCAGGGGACACAGGATGGAAACTGCAATTGTAGTTAGGTTTTGGATGCGTGGAAAAAGAAGAAAAAAAAATACTGTCAGTTCAGCATGTTCAGCATGTATGGGGAAGGAAGACATGAAAAGAATAAATAGCTTGAAAACTAGGGAGCTCTGAAGTTTTCATCTCAAAAGAAAAAAACCCAGCTTTACACAAAATTTTTAAAAGGCAATCTCCAGCTGAAGTTTGTGTGCTTCTAAAAGAATGTACCTATTCAAACATCTTTTTCAACAGTTTAGTACTATATAAACAAAAAAATCAGCAGCAGAACAAATGAACTTTTGAGAGAGCTTCTCCCTGCCTCCTCCTGTGGTACCAAAAGGCAAACAGCTGCTCACTTCCTGCAGCACATGCACAGTCCTCACACTGCCACACTAATGGGGTTTCTGACAAGGCAAACTCTAATATTAGATACCACTCTTATTAGCTCAGAACAGAGAATGTGCTGTTAAACCCTGCAGGTACCACACTCTGCAGAGGTTGCTCTCTTTATTTCACAAATCATATGTAATTGCCTCTTTAATATCAGGCACTGAATTGAGCCCAACACTATCATTCTTCTCAAAATTCAACATTTCTGCACTTCAAACATATATTTCATACTTAGTTTTTTTTTTCCATAAAAATAGTTCAAAAGCTTAAAATTGAAGTTATTAGGCAATTTAACCCACTGGTATAAACAGCCAGGAGAAAAGCAAAGCCACTCCCCTCCATGCTCCAAGCAGCAATTTCTGTTTCACTAGCCACAGGAAGGAAGGAAGGAAGGAAGGCTCTCTGAAGTCATTTGAAATTCTTGTGTTTGAATGAGTGGTGTGTGATTGATATGGCTGTTACTTCTACCACCACAGGAGTGGGGTTATAAATAACTTGGTGTTATTTATAGGTGTTGTGCTGGTTTGCACACCAGGGCAGCCCCCGAGGCACAGCATCCCATGGCAAATGCTGGCTGCCAGGGGAAGTTTTTCTGTAAGGCTTGCACAAGCTTAGGCACATGAGTGATCTTTGTTAGCAGTTGCTGGAGGCTGGTAGAAACAACAGCACCAGGGAGGGGCACAAGCCTGTATGGGCATCAGCAACTGCAAATAGGTGAGAATCTCACAGGCACGGTGGGAGATGGCAAACAAATAGAAGCTGGGCTTACTTCTGCATTCAACATAAAGAAAATTCGTGTGGTCTCCACTGTGTCTGTCACCAGAACATTTTAAACAGCCTCAAGGCTGTTGACCAAGAAGTGACAGCCTGTGTGTGCTGGGTGGTTAAAGCAATCATTAAGCACTTGCTCAGTGTGGACCTGGAGCTTGCTGAAAGGGGAGGACAGTTACTCATCACTAATGCTTATTTTCATGCTGCTCTCCTGCTAAGTCTGCTAATGGTCTGGTATGCTAATGGATATTCAGGAGGGGTTTTTCTCTCT